>WAAD01009606.1:1311-68238 GCA_013389945.1 Fregata magnificens
TGTTGTAAAGAGTTGAGGTTTGACATATGCTGAAGGCTTTATGAGCTACATTTTGAAAAAGTTCGGTGCCAGAAGACTGTCTCAGCATACAGTACTCGAATGCATTCATTGAATAACTTGATGTTTTGCTCAGATACCTGGGATTCTTACCACATCATCTTTCAGCTCTAAATCCCATTTATGTTAATTACTGCTCTTGTATAATCTGCAAAAGGATGTGATTTCTCCCGTATGGCTTGTGCTTGCATCCTTCTGCTCACCTATATGTACTACATTAGATTTATTTTCTTTGTATGGGAGTTAGCATGTCTGCGTAAAATCCAGTCTTTAAAGAGGAGTAAACACATTTACTACTCACTCAGTTTCAAATTTAAAAAAAAAAAAAAAAATCTTGATTTCAATACTCCCCAGTATTCCTCATTCAGGACTTGAGTCTTAAACCTCACTTATGTTCTTCCTTTGTAAATGAGCACATCATCAGGGTGTTTTACTATTGTCACAGCGATAGGGAACTCAGTTAAGGGAACAAACCTCTACTCCCCTTAAGAGTACATACTGCTGCAATGTGAAATAGAGCTACGCTGTGGTACTGGAGCAGAGAGAGTCCAGCCGAGTGAATGGTGTACACTTAGTGTAGTATGTACAAACCAAAGTGGTCCTGCTGCCTGTCCCACTGCAGTACCACCCATGTCAGGTCTGTTTAAGCTCTGCTTTCTGCTGTCCTGCTTATCTGACAAGCTTTGTAATCCTTGTTGAGTTTCTGTTGTAATAGTTATGCTGCTAGTAGTATACATGCTGTTGAACACTAAACTACTTCCAGTGTGCCCTGTGGTAGTAGGAGTGACTTTAGTTGAGATGTTGGTGTGGTGCGATGTATACATAGCAGCTGAAGTAGCTGTGGCAACAGGGCTTGTCAATATTTGTTCTGTGGTCAATGATGATTGAATGTCTCGCCACAAATGTTATACTTTCCACTACTGCTAACTTTACTTCAGTAGCCTTCACTTGTTTTAAAAATGAGCTGTAATACTGAGCCCTGGTTGTACAGAAACATTTTAAAGAAGGAATTACTGCCATGGAGGAGGGAGCTGATTTTCAGTGGGTGGGATACACATCCAGTGAACCATCCCCTCGCTTCAAGCCACTGCAGCAACTGTTGTAAGACTTGAAAAAACACAAAGGTGTGAAAGTCAAATTTATTTCTTCTCATACAAATTCCATGCTGTCACTTAAGCATGAAAGGTACATTCAGAATATGGAAAACGTACCTCACAGTTCCTACAGAAGAAGAGACAAGTTTTTCAATACCAAGGAAGGAACTTTGCTTTCCTAGCAAACTACACAACCCTTGCAAGAGCAACACAAGCCTCAGACAGGAAAACAAGGGAAATGTTATTTATAAGAAGGAAATTTGTTTCAAATAAAGCATTTGGGGGGTGAATACAGTATTTAAGAAAATAATGTGCTAAGCTACCATGAGAGTAACTGAGAGTTGCTCACTCTTTATCTGAAAGATTAAGGGTTTTATTTTTGAAGCAAATCAGAAATAGGAAAGCAGGTCTTAAATAAAATCTACAAAGCTTTAATCAAGCTGTTTCTGACCTTTATCATCTTACTACTTAGAATTTAAGTAGAATATTTAAATTTGGCAGAGATCACTCTAGTTTCACAGGAGTGTAACACTTACAATATATTAGGAGAGTTAGGCTGGATAATTTATGGTGTATTTTTGTTTAGCTGTTTTTTAATGAATTCAGATATTTTCTCTACCTACTTGGCATGGATAAACTTGTCACACATCTTTATGTAAAAAAAAAAGTTATAAAACATTTAACCTACATGAAACAGTTCTATACATCATAAGTTATATCAATATTTCATATTTCTCTTACACAAAAACTGTATATATTTTTTACACTTCACAAGGCTTTGCATGGTAAATGATGGAGGACAGTATGAGGCAAATCATTAGTCATATCACATGTGTGGTTTTCATACCCAGTTGGAAATAAATATTTTGATTGGAAAAATGGAAAAAGTTTTGGTTTTTTCTGTTGTTGCATAAAGTTTTTAACACTGCATTGGGATGACTATGAATGGGAGGCTTAAGAAGTTATCTGCAGTGAGCTATAGATTTATGATGTATAGTAGTGATTACGTTACACAGCTGATTAAGGATTTAAAGGCAAGGAGAGATTTGAAGAGGGCTTGTGAGCTTGAAGGCTAGTCTTTTTTTCCCTCATGTCAATTGATCTGATGTTACCTTTCTCTAAACCTATAGTCTTGTTTTTATCCTATATGGTAAGTATAAATGCACATATATCTGGGTGTTCCAATATGCAAGAAGACATCAGCTAAATGAAATGTTGAAATTCAAGAAGTAGAGTGCCACTGGTCCATTCTGTTGCTGAATTGTGTTTGAATAAAAGCTATGGAAGTTCAGTTCTCTCTGCTATATTCCATAAAGGAGAAAATGAAAAGGTTCCCCATCTCCTCTGTCACTGAATTACAGTTCAGCTGAGAAGTTTGCCCTGCAGCTTAGGTCTGTCCTTGCCTCTCTTGCCGCCAGTATTAGTATATGCGTTATATGAAACTGTTAAAGCATAGTCTTGTCCACAGTGACTTCTGGTGGGCATACAGGAGCCTGTAGAAAAGTCAAGTGTCAATAGTTGTTGCTCGCAAATGTTTAAGTGGATGAAACTTTTGTGAATCTCAGCATCAGCTTAGGTGTAGATATGCCTAAATTTCAGACATTAAGACTGGGTCAGGAGCAATTGTTGCCTCCAGAGTAAATGCTTACCCTGCCCTGATGAACCTGGAGGAAGATGGCTGCATTTGAGAATGCCAGCGATTTATTCAGTCCAAGTCAGGTGTCTGCCTCCCTGCACCGTGTGGGCTGAGAGCAGTAAAATGCCAGAGCTAAATCTGATTGTGATCCAGTCAGCCCAGCCTTTTTTGTCAGTAGGCATGCAACAGGGCAGAGATGGCTCTTATGTGAATGAAAATTGTTGGCTAAAATTGCTGCCTTCCTGTTGTGTAATGATTTCTTCATTAGCAGCAGTGCTCGGCAAGTGGAAGACAAAGTAGAAGAGGCACTCAGACTTCCGTGTTCCTATCGAACAGGTAGGAAGAAGTGGAAAAATAAATTTACTCTTCAGTTTCTACAGGCTAATTTGTTGGCTCAAGAGCTAAGCCAGGAACTTTTTTTTTTTTTATTCCTACTTCCACAGTACATGTCTAGTTGTATTCTAGATGTTCCCCTGAGGGTGAAGTAGTAGATGGTATAGACTTCATATCAAAGCACAAGGTCTTATTACATGCTGTAAACATGCCTAATATTGAAATGCACCTCAGTGGTGTACTACGGTTTGAGTATTTCAGTACAAAAATATATCATTCCTACTGTCTTTGGTCAGTGAATGAAAGTAGATGTATATGATTCTTTATACAACGGTGAGGTGCTCTTGGGCTTTAAGTCTCACATGAACATAACACTGAAAAAAACATCTGTGGTGAACTGTATCTCTGCTGTGTTGTCCTGTGGTAGGATGAGAATTCTCGTGAGGAGAAATACATAATTCATTTCATTCTTATGTGCCTTTAGTGTGTTTTCTTTGTACAGGTATTTTGTATAAGAACTGTTTCATTTCCATGCAATCTGGAATCTTGTTCTGGTGCTTTGGACAGAGAAATCTTCACAGGGAAATATTTTAACTGCCTGTGAACAGGAGAATGTACTTATATTTTGAAAAAACTTAATGATGTTTTACTTCAGAGAATACGCACGCGTATTTCTTCTCTAGTGTGTGGGAGGAATAACCCAAGAAATAACCAGTTAAGCGTTTTATTTATAGTTCATAGTTTGACAACCAAATTTCCTCAAGACAATTTAGAGAGCTATAAAGGTCATTGTATAAAGATGTAAAGAATAAGATAAGAATGTGCAGGTTACACTTAGAGGTCAGTTTTGCAGGTCAACTGGAGTAGTTTGAGACATCTCAAGAAAACGTTAAACTGAATCCATCTTTCTTCCTTAGATTCACAACATATAACTGTGCCTAAAATATTAATGATTTACATAGACTTACAATAGACGTAGTAATCAATTCTTGTATCACTAACATAAAATATTTGTGTTCATTGGAGCTTCAGACTGGAGTACCTGTACTCTCATGATAAGTGAGTAATACTTGTTTTATCACAGAGACAAGATGTTCATATACCTTTTCTTCTGTAAGAAGATATTTGCTCTTTCAGTTTGAAAGAATCTTATGGGGGGAAAAAACCCATTTATTTTTCATTATAGAAATTACTTGCCCAGGCATCTTGCTCCAAAACAAATGCTTTTCACATGAAGCACATTTTTACCAGGATAGCTATTTTTGAAGTAGTAGTTTAGAGAAACAGTGATCTGTATAATCCAGTAAGCATTATAGACCTTACAGAGGTCTCAGATTTGAGCATAATACAAACAATTTTAAGACCTAGAAGTATTAGTTCATTAGCATTTACTCCTCTTCAGCATCACCTGGACTGAAATATATTATTTCAGTGACATCAGAATGGTTCAAGGAGCAAATGCTGTAAAGTTAAGCCAGTGTTTCTGTGTAATGTGAAACACCGTTTTCCTTAAAGTTAGTTGATTTTAGTTATGAACCCCGTTTCTCACAAAAGTACATTTCAATGGAAGGTGCTGACTGTAGTTACTTTTGTACTGTACACAACAGTACGAGTACCTGACCTTTTTATGCTACATGTTATTTTCCCCTGTATTTATAAGAACGGTATTTACATAGATAATCAGATGGTACATTGCACAACGTTGCATAGGAGGTATTTTCTACGTGGCTATCTATTCAAAAATTTTTGTGCATTATATTCTATTGGGTGTTTTCTCTCCAACATCCATAACTCTAAATATGAAACTATCTAATAAATTAGTTATATAAATACATTATGTATAAAACCTCATTTATAAAAAGAAGGATTTTGTCTTAGTTTGTATGTGATATGTAAGATAAAGTTGTGTCAATAGTTGTCACAAGATTATACTGCAGTAGTATTTGCGTATGCTGTTTGTAAAGGAAACAAATGTGGTATCCTTGATTCTGTGTTCAAATAAAACTATTTTTACATGCATTTAAATAGATTAGTTAGGAAATAGGTGCACAAGATCAAAAACTTGGTCTGAGTTTATACTGTCATTTAGCTTCTGATCTGGCATGTTTTATATTCCTGATATCCCAGTTTAAATAGTTGGGAAGATCTTGAATGTAAGAACAAGTAAAAATTGGGATTCGTTTGTAGCTATTTATATTGCTATGGGTTTTTATATTCAACTGCTTTATATTCAATATAGATTTTTCTCTTTATTTTTCATATAGTAATTAACTGAAGTGTCCTGCAAGCCCTCCTGGTACAGAGAAAAACCCATTCGGATGCTTGCGTTATCATGCAGTAGTTACACATATTCAGAAAAATGCTGAATGTCTTTTCTGTGCAGTTGAATGGGGGGAATCTTGTATTCAAAATGTGCAAACGCTAAAAGCAAGGGAGAAGTGAAGAAAGGTTTTCCAAAACAAGTTGCTCTTGTTCTAGCGTGCTTATTTTAGTAAAGTAATTATGACATTATCATCCCTTCCTTGCCATAACATTTCCCCCTCAAAGTCCACCAGCCCATGTTTTCTGGCTCTCATGAGAATCCCAACAACCTTATCCGAGATACGAACGTATCTCTCGAAGAGTTCCCCAAAAGTGACTTGGATCTTGCCGTCAGGCCGTGGCTTAGCCATTGATTCAATGATGAAGCACATATCTCTAATCTCCCGGTGGATGTGGGCCTCGGCTCTCTTGGCCCTTTCAGCAGTTTTGGTTCCTTCCTTTGGACGGCCATAGCCTTCATCTCCTTTGTGCAGACGCGTGGACATGGCCAGCTCGTGGTCAAATTCATCGCTGAATGGATTCAGCTTCTGCGTTATGATGTGCTGGTTGGCCCATTCTTGCCATCTGTCCTTCAGGCTGTTAACAGGGCTGTATTTCCTGTGGGCTTTGGTGCTTGCTTCTTCACTAAACCTGCTTGCGCTGAAATAAACGAAAAGGGCCTTTGAGCTTTGCATTTCATCATTTAATTACACAGTTCTACTGCTAATCTCTTCTATTACCTTGGTTACCATGTTTCTCCAAACAGGATACTAACCACCAGGTGGCATGAGTTCACTACTTCTAAATTAGTTCTTTGGGGGCTTTAGTCCATGTTGCAGTTTGCACTCAAAAGCAAATTTGCTGATCACAGCTTGATCTCATCTACATTACCACCCTCCAGCCTAGATTTGAGCCCATTTTGACAAACTTTTGCCCAGAATGACTTAATGCTGTAGGGGGGACGAAACGGTATGTTGCTGATTACTTGCACTTTCTATACCTTTGGTCAGTCATGCAGCTCCCCATTTCCGCCTGCCTAGCAGAGCCTGAAATCTGCCTGCCCTGATGTTATAGATAACAATAACTGTAAGTGTACGGACTGGGTCCTCAGCTATTCTTGGCTGAAAAAACGAGGGTAGTGTCGATAAAAATCTGTGCCCTGTAATAGATGTCGATGTTTAAAACAACAAAAAGCTAATAGAGTGCAGTAGCTCTGCCTGCACTTACGTACTTGAAGTATGGTTCTGAACAAGTATTGAAGTCCAAAATTCACATTCCCACTGGCAGGGTACAAACCTGAAAGAAACTTAGGGCTACTGAGATTTGTATCAAGGTCAAAGGATGAAGAAAGACCTTCAGAGGTCTCATTGGTTTTTGTTTATTTGTTTGGGTTTTTTTGTGTGTGTGTGTGCGCATGCAGCAACATCATATTGCTGGATGACTCCAAGCAGACAAATTGTTGATAGTCTTTCCTCTAGTGGCCATTCTCACATGTTGCGGGGGAGCTATAGATAGTCTGAGCTAGTCTTTGTGCTGTCCACATCCTGTCATTGTGTCTGTACAGAGCTCGGCTAGGGAGTATGTTGTGCTGTGGCTGTGCCAAAGTAATTTGTTTTCTAATATTTTTACTCCCCAGAAGGCTGCTCTGAAACCTCCCCAGTAATGTCAGCTGAATATTAATAGTAACACCAGAGAACCAAAATACAGTTAGCAAAACAGTACAGAGGACTGCAAACCTGCAGAAAATTTTGTTTCCCTGCTGTTTGGGCATTCCTGCGTTTTCTACTAAGCTTGTTGAAAGAGAGAATAGGGATGATAGAGATGTCCCCAGTTCAGGTCTGTGCACCAGAAGAATGCCAGTACTGGGCAGCACTATAGTGTTAGAGCAAGAAGTGCAGACGCTTAGTGCCAGAGATAGAAGAGGTTGTAGGAGAGCAGGACCACTGTTTTAGCTGTGGAGTTGCCATTAGCTTGGCTTAGCTATATTGAGAAACTGTATTTAAAAAGCTCCAAAATACTCTTCCCCATCAATATGGTGAAGAGCATCAGAAGAATCGAGCACATAGTGTTGCCAAGTAAATGCACCTTTCTTCTGTGGTGTGACTGCAGGACATCCTGAGTAGGCAGTGTATTACGTACCTGTGGTTTTGTGCATGTAAATAATTAACAGGTAGCTGTTGGCAGGAAACCATTAAAATATATCAGTGGGGTAAAGCTAGACAATTTTGTTTCCCAACGATAAACCAAATCCTCCTTACAGGAGGATATATAAGGAGAGATGTATATATATCTATATCTATATATAGATATATCTATATATGGATATATGCAGGAGGAGATATAAGCTGTTGTCATACACAGAAGGGGAAAGCTGTGATCTTTTGCCCCTTGCCCTGAATTGTGGCTTCATTGCCCAGAGGAACTCTGGGCACAGGATTCGGTTCCGCAAAGCAATTTGTCTCCTGAAACCTACGGATCTCCCAAAAGCCATAGAAACCCTGTGCCAGTGCAGTCCTAACTCCAGCTGAAGCTCAGATTGCTTCCCTAGCTTTTTCACGTGGGAAGGTATGAGTGAAGGGTCGGGGGGGAACCCTAAGTGAATCAAAATTGCCTAGAAGTGACACCAACAGTCTCAGTGGAGCTGATGAGCAGATCCCATCACGGAGAGCTTATCCCTCAGCCACAGCCAGCTGCTCCCCCTTCTCTCCAAGGGCCATGACCCCGAGAAAGTCCTGGAGCTTCAATTCCTCAGGTTGAGGGGAAAGAAGCCAGTGAGTGAGACAGTGTAAATCTGTAAAGGCTTTGTTACGTCTTTTTATTTAACAGGCTAGTAAGTAGTATCTTCTTTTCCTACTGAAACCTTTAATTCTCTTTTCTAGCTGAATACTATTATCACCCTTCTTATCCTAATCGTCTTCTCAGTGGTTGAGAAAATCACTATCTTATCTATCCTTTTGCTTTTATCATGCCCCGGGTTTGGAAAAAACTTACTGTTACTATCTTTTTTTTTTTTTTAATGCATCTTCTAATTTAACCATTTCTGATGGCCAAAGTGCAATTTTCTCCATTGTTTAGCTTAATGATAAGTTAACACAGTAAACTGTATACACATAGAAGCATTTTTTTGATGTTTGTACAGCACTTACACACAGTGGATTGTGGATCCAAAATGAAGGTTGTGAGCATTAACACATTGTAAGGAGTGCTTTACCTGAGCAATCAGATAAGTTAACCTGTTAACCAGAATGATCACCCCAAATACATTTTGAACTTCGAGGAGGACAATGTCCACGTTCTGTGCTCCATACAATCCTTTCTGTAGGGGAAAAGTATGGATCCCTTTTTAATGTTTTGAGTTTCATATCACTGTTGCACCCCTTTGGCTCCTAAGCAGGAATGAAACAGTATTTCCTAGGCATGTAGGCATTAATGTGCCTTCTACTAAGAAAGCAACCTTACTCCAGTAAATATTGTAGCTGGAAATTACGAAGGTGGTGATGCAAGAGAAAAAAAATACTGGTACTGATGCTTTTTTCCCTGGAATACAGAGAGGAAAAGTTGCTTAACAACCATGTACTTATGGCCTTTTTGAAGAAGATTAAGCCACACTGACAGGTTCATAAAAGTAGCAGGCTGAAATAATGTATTCTAAGGCTATAAAATAAATTTAAAAAAATAAGTAGTTAAAAAATTCAGTCCTAATAACAGCGCTGTAAGTGCAGAAAATTACTTTTGTGTCAGATTTCAGTGAGAGAGATAGCTGTAAGTAACAGAGGCTGTTATTTCAATCATTTGCACCTCAGTAAGTATGGCTAATTGTTTTTTTCTTAGGTAGCAGCACTAAAATTAGACATATGGGGAAAATATATGTAAAGTTTAACAGAAAAACAGCTATTTTATTTCTACTATAGCATTTTAAAGTGAACAATTTGTTTTCATTGACGTTATTTACAGATAATACCTGCTGCAAATGCATCCTCTTTCCCCACTGTATGTATGAAATCTTTGTTTTGAGGTCCTAACTTCTGTCAAAAGGCAGTGCATACAGTCTCTCAGAAAGCAGGGCCACAAACTTTCAAGCTCTAGGTTACTGGAGAGCTTTATTCAGTTTGGCTATTAACCATTTGCTCCTTGTGGTAGATGACTGGTCAGCTGTACAGCAAAGCATCATCCTAATCCCCAATCTGAATAGTTAAAATAACTGTGTGTGTTGAGATAGCTGTGCTAAAAAGTACCCTATGGTTGAAATCCGTTACTTATGTTAGCCTAATGTTGGTCATGGTAAACGCTCCTTAGTAGTGAGGTATAAAACCTGAGCAGTGGGAATGGCACAGCCTGCCTGCCTGTCTGCAGAGGGATCACGAAGTCTCTTGGCATTTTCATCAGTGCTAGTCCCAGTTTTTCATTTCTGAAATGGTGATTAGGATATGGTATGAACGTACTGGCCCTGATCCTCCAATTCCTGCTGCCTTGCTAGTCCTTTACACACAGGCTAATTGGGTGGGTGAAAACCCTGCCTTCTCGTCTCAAATTGCCTCGTGCTCAGCTCGTGCTCGCATTGCGTGCGTGCACGTGATGGATGCAGAGTAGAAGCAGTGGAGACTTCGGCCCCACCACGGGATGGCTCCTGGTAGGAACCCATGTCCTGGTGCCAGCCTCTTTCCTTCCTGCAGGCTCAGGCAGGTGAGCTCTGCCGAACCCTGCCTTGGTTTGAGTTACGCCTCCAGCTGTCCTCCCTGCCCAGCGAAGCCGGCGGGCAGCGTGGGGGCTGCGCCTTGGCCGCGGCTCGGTCCACCCTGGCCTTAGAGGCTGTGGTCTCCTTCATAGCAATTTTACAGCTAGATGTGAGGTTTTACACCAAAACAGTTCAGGCTCAACCACACATTCCTTTCTGCTGTCTTTGTTCGGGGGAGTTACCAAGTTTGTAAAACAGGACTGGAGCAAACAGCATGTTGTGTCTGTAACAGCTGCCTACAGTTTCCCATCTTGCAGCATTGGACATATGGATCTTATAATCTTTTGCCGACAAAAGAGTGATGCATTAGTTTGGCACCTGCCCATTGGCAAGTCTGGCCACAGCACAACTGTTTGTAGCTGTTGTCTGGAAAGGTGGTTCTGCTGGAGATCTCTGGGAAAGGAAACTGGAGAATTTCTACCAGCCTCTACTGTTCCTCTGCTCTTCTGGGAGACTTCCCAAGGACTGCATGGCTATGGCTGAACTCTACTTGTTTGCTACCTGGTCTCCAAATTTAATATGCGCCTGCTGTTGTGTAGCAATCTTCAAGCATGAGCCTCTTACTGAAAGAAGTATTACTCAAAACTGTCTGACGCTATGAATTTGCTACTTAATTCAAAATGCTAAGCAGAACCTGTAGTAACTCTGTAGGTAAGTAACAGATTCTGCTTCCTTTTTCTTCACACCATTTACAGGCACAAGGAAGTCTGTATGTCAGGAACTTCTACTTCCACAACAAACTCAATGAACGTACTTCCCGCTCCCCACCCCTTATGATAGCGTACCCAAAGAGAGACCTTGAATTTGAAGAATCTATTGGTGATTCAGATGTTCTTTTTTGTCAAATGATTTATGTCATATAGCATGATTCACATCAATCCTGCAGATGTTGAGGCAGGCTGGATGCTTTCTAATGTGTGTTTGGGGTCCCATCTCCTGTGAAAGTTTCCATTCTTTTACTTGATGAATTCCAAATTAATGGAAAGCTTCCAAAGAGAAGGAGTGAACCCAGCTTTTGTTAAGATGTACTTGAAAGTAATTCCTGCAATGTCTATTTTGGACATTCTCTGCAAATTACTCCTGAGAATCTTTACAATTTATACTAAGCAAAATAATGAGTATTTCCAAGTATTTGGAAATATTATTTGTCAAGTATATTGCTTTAGACTTAACATCTGCTAAAATAAATAGCTGTGGGCTTTTGATGAGGTAAAAATTGTTATTCTGAAATATGGACTAAAGTATTAAGAAATAAGTAGTGATTTTGATGAACCAGTAAATCCAGTGTGAAAATTAAATCTAATTAATATTTCCCAAATATAACTTCCTGTGTCTATTATGTATATAGCACATGAAACCCAAGGCTATAGTCAGATGTTGTTGACTAACTAAAGCACGGAGAGATATGTGAAAGGTTTCCTGGAATTTTTTTTTTTTTTTTTTAATTTTCTTCAAGAGTAATAGTTTTACTTTGACCATTTCCTACCATTTTTTCCCCCCATCTTCCTCATGGAAACCTGTACTTCTCTCAGAGTCTGCTGACCATGTGTGGTAATGTAATAAAGATGTTTTACTTACAAAGATGGCACAGGTCGTTTAATCCTCATAGCCGTCACCTCTCGGTCACTGTCTTCTTGCTCGAGTTTGTCCTCTGCTTCCCCGTAGCCACTGTCCTCTGCATCCAGGCTGTCACCATGACACTTAAGCAGCAGTTCTTCCTTAGCCCCCTCTTTGTCCTCTTGTTCCACCTGTTTCCAACCCTTGGTCAGCTCTGATACCATGTTTGAACACTTTCTCCTTATGGTTGGAGATAATTTGCCACTAAGAATTTTGTCAATAGCACTTGATTCTTCTTTGAGCTTGGTCATCTCTGAGCTACTACTGTTATTCTCATATCTTTCACTGAGGAGGCTAACATCACCTCCTCGTTCATAGGCTTTGCTTACAACTGTTTTGGTCACCTCTTTGCTTTTAATGCTGAACTTCTTGAGGGCTTCATCTGATTCCCTTGAATTTTTTTCAGCATCTCTTATTGTCATTGTTTCCTTTGCTGAGGATTTTTCATCAGCTTTTCCTTGGTCCCTCTTGACAGATGGAATTGGCCATTTTTTGAAGGATCTTTCTTGTACAGGCTGAGCTGGTGAGTCTTCTGTAGGGGGGACCCATCCAGAGGGCTCTTGGGCTTGCTTTACATGGTGGTCAGATACCCACTGCTGCCAACCTCGCGCCAAGCTGAAGACTAGGCTGGCCATTCGGATCTTGTGGACAGCCCTTCTCGCAGGAGTAGTGCTTGGCTTTTCTTCAGGAGCCATGCTGCTGTCTGCTGCCATGCTGGCTTTTCCCCTTCTTATGCTAAGCACCTTCTGAATGAACTTCCTGAAGTGAATAATGTCCCCCCAAGACAGCTACAGAGATTTAAATAGAAGCAGGAGCAGTTTGTGCCCATGGAAAATATGTGAAACACTTCTCACAAAGATAGAGTATCCTCACTGTTACGGAGGTCTTTTTTTAAAACGCAGGGTTGCATTTCATCACAGCAGATGAATGATGCATGATGTAAACAGGGTGACACAGACCTGCACTGGAAATAATAGCGGGAAATTAACAGCTCCTTTAGACCCCCCCTTCCCTGGGACTGCTTAGTTCTCAATTTGTTGGCAAGGGTCTCGTTCTTCTGGAAGTGCAGAACTTGGGTTAAAGATACTGAACAGCGTGTCTGAAACTGCTAAATGTGAAGTGCTGTCAATTGCTGACTAATTTGGCCAGAGCAGAGACCCCTCATCATCACAAGTAAATAGTGGCCCTCGTCATGGAGTGTAAAGCCAGAAGCAGACTATGAATGAGAAATTTTTAGATGCATTTTCTAAAAGGATGCTAGGTGATTTCTTCTTATTGCTCATATGTCCAAGGAAATCCAGGTTTGTTAATTTTTAAAAAGGTATTTATGTGCTCTGTTCCCAGTCATTATCTATTAATGTCCTTCTATTTAGAACGCACCTTCAGGGGGGTCTGGGAACACTATCATGTTTGGTGTCAGCACTGAGGATAAGGGAATCGCTATCTCTAGTCTGGGGATTAATACAATAAGTCTGACTTGATCCGATGGATGAATGATCTCCTAGATTTAGGATTTTGAAAAAATGAAGTACAGCCAATTTAATTCCTAACTGCTTTTCAAGAAAGTTGTAATTAAAACTTAGTGTTTACTTGTATATCATTTACAGCATAATTATGTTTAGTATGTACAGTATAGAAAAAATCAAATTTTCTAGGAAAGTTTGTGATTTCTTCCTTCCAGAGGACTTCCTGGAGCGTGTTCATATTTGAATTTGTAAAATTGTTTAGTGAATTGATACAGCAATTGTTACATAATAATAAACAGACATTATCTGAGATACAGTCCTGTGGCATCATATTTCTTAGTATAATGTTTCCTAAATAGGAACGGAAAATGGCATTGCTTTTTCCATCCATCATACCTTGCAGCTTACAGGATGACCTGTGGCACTTGCCATGTGGTGTGCTGAGGCACACTGAACTTCAAGGAATTCTGTTGGCTTCGTTGGTGTTACACCAGAGATAAATATGGACTCTTGGTACTCTGTCTTTTTCTCTTCTCTCTATTAAAGGCTGGGCTGTTTGAAGTATGTTAGATCATATCTAGCTCTTGTTTAATAATATAGGGCTATATCATACCTTTGACTTCCAAGCAGAATTCCTCATTAATCTGTGGGGTCATTTCCTCTTCAAAACTGATGACATAATGTAAGTTAGTGTTGCTGTTTGATATTTACTCATACTTTTATTTTAGAAAGAAATGTGTCACCTCTGTATACTGTACAATCTCAGCTATTACCAACTGCATCACAACTCTGAAATGGCATTGTGAGGTGTACTGATGCAACTTGATTAAGAAGCATGTGTTACCAAACATTTATTTTGGTGGCTTTTTAAGGTTAATCAGGAATGGGAGCTTCTTGTATTTAAAAAGTACACATGCGCATGCATGCATGCACACAGGGTGGTGCATGTTCCCTAATACACAAGGAAGATGCAAGTGAAAGAAGAGAATAATGCACATGAAGAGTGGGAGCATGACACCAGCTCATTATATCATTCCCTATGACTTCTTGAGTATAAGGGTGGCCAGGGCTTTAGGAATGAGCTGAAAGCTAAATATAGAGGTAAGGGGTGAGGCCAGCAAGAAGTGAAACTTAAGTGAAAAGACTGTGGAAGGACAATCATGGACTGTAAGACCAAGAGGGACCCCTGTCCTAAGGTAGGATCAGCTCTACCTGCATCTGTTCAGGTTCCTGGTTTACCTGTTCTTAAAGACTACCAGCAGTAGATACTCCCCACTCTGCCTAGGCAATCTGTTCCAGGGGTTAACTGGCTTAAATGAAACTTTTTCTGAGGTCTAACCTCCACCCCTGTCACAGCACTTTAAGCCTCTCTCACTGCTGAGAACAGACAAATCCCACCCTTTCTGAGGCAGCCTTTCTTTGCAAAGACTGCCATATTCCTCCTAAATCTTCTAAACGACCTCACTTCTTCCCAACTTTTCTTGTCTTTTCATGATCCCTGATGACACTTTTGCCAGCTTTTGATTCCCTACACTAGTTCCACATCTTTCTTCAAGTGTGATGCCCAAAATGGGGATGGTGTTCTGGTGCAAGCTTGTCCATACTGATTAAAAGGAACAGATGTCTTGTACATTGTGTTCCTGGTTCATATTCTACTTGTAATCCCCAAAGTTTCCACAGACTTTCCTGCTAAATGGCTATGTGTGTTCACAGAGCTGACTGTTCCTTCGTATGTGACCACCTTTGTTGTTATTGAATTGTGTTCTGATTTGTTCAGATAACTTTTTCAATTTGTCATGACTAATTTTATTTTTTTAATCCCTGTTCCAGTGTTCTTGCAACTCGATTAATATTTCATAAATGTACTATTTATTACACTTTTGGAATCACAAGTGAAAATAGCAGGTAAGGATAAAGTAGACCCAGTTTAACAAGCACATTCAGTTTGACGGAGAGCTGTTGCTATTTATTTTCATGTGGTTTTCCAGTTAATTTTATACTATCCCAATAAATTTTGCATATGAGATAAAAAATAAAAACTTGACCAATATCAAGATCTTCTGCTCTTGCCCATCTTTGGGGGTTGGACCAGATGACCTCTGGAGGTCCCTTCCAACCTCAACCATTCTATGACTCTGTGATCTTCCAAAGGCTGCTACTTTGCTGTAAAAAGAATTAAGATTGGTTTAACGTAATTTGTCAAATCAAAATTGCTTGTAACTGTCCTTGTTACAAAGGCCTCTGCTAGGTTTATTACTGTAATTACTGTTGAAGTTCTTGGGCACTTTTACTCTCATACCGTCTTTGCGAGTTGTTGTATTGAAATTCATGGTACTGAAAAAGAATTACATTCCTGAGGAATGTTTGGAAATTGCAGCACATTTCAAAGAACTTGTTAATAAAGAGACTCCTTTTTTCTAATGGGCTTGACCTTGGTGTACTGGTCATAGTCCCACAGACTTAACGCTTACATAGTTTAGATAAATGACAATGAAAAGTTACAGACTAATGAAAAACACCAAGATTACAGTTCTAAACTACTATTAAATCCATGTTGTATGGCAGTATGTTAAACAAATGTTTACTTTAAATTGGTCACTGTTTTAAGCTGAAGTTATAACATCACAGACTTGTCCAAAGTGCCAGTGAAACTTTAATGTAATTATTCTGAGGATAACTAAATTTATGATGCTTAATTTTAGGATGTACAATGTTGCCTTGAAAGTGTTGAATGGTGTCTTATTTTATATGGTGATGCTGCCAGCAAGAAGTTAATCATAAGAAAAGTATAAATAATGTCTGAGTCATCCAGTCAGATTCATACTTTGAGGGTTGCTTGCTTTACATATGTTTTACTGCAGTAAGAGTAGAATTTATTACTTCATGGGTTTTAATTTTTATTCTTAGTGGAATAACAGGCCAAGGCTACACCTAAACTTCTGTGCCTTATCTCCCTACTGGCACTTCTAAAAGCCAATAGCCAGCCCTTAGGGCATGGGTATGTTTTAGGTTGGCTGAGCCTGGACCACATTTTCTGTGTGTCTTCCATACCTCACAAGGTACACTCCAAGGCTTGGTGCGAGTGACTGTCACAGACTTTCAGAAGTTCAAAACCTGTGCTTGAAGTCAGAGTTGAGGGATGATTTATTGCAGAAGGTATATAGGAGGAATAGCAATTGGAGAAAGTAAATAGATGAGCGGGCTTGAAACTTATGTTGAAAGTTGTAAACTCCCTTTTCCTTGCCCCAGCTGCATACAGTTCTGGGATTTAATCTCTTTGACATCTTGAGACAAGTCTGTTCATGTTCCTAGGACCTTGACGCTGCTTTTGGATTGCTGCATTTCACTTAATACCTCTGATTTCCTGAATCCAAAGTTATGAAGGACCAGCTGAGAATTTGCCAATGTCAGTGTTAAAAGCTGGGGGTTTTTTTGTTGTGTGTTGTTTGTTGTGGTGGGGTTTTTTTTTTCTTCCCCCTGGATGGAGTGTTCTCTGTATAGTTATGTACTATTTAAAAATCCTTTTGTTTTCTCTCTCATGCTGTGGAATATTAACAGTCTCTGAGAGACCAGTTTGTCATTATTTTGGGGGGGTTTTTTGGTTTTTTAGGATGCTTAATTTTAAAAGTAGAACTCTATCCTTCATCCATTGCTTTACCTTGTCAGACATTGATATAAGTTATTGAATGTTTTTGATGCCTTAAAACAAGGAATTTAATTTTCAACCAATTGTAAGTGTATGAAAAATGCTGTCTTCCTCCTCAGAGTTAGTGGTGAATAATGAAAACAAGCTGTGTTTCATGGTAAAGTATAACCAGCTGCCATTATCAATAGGAACCTCAAGACTGAATTTTCTTTTCATCAAGACACTGTTAAAGTTCATTGTGCCAGAACATCATACGTTGCCAGTGATCACAAAAAACCTGGGCAAAGTGTTAGAGTTCTGGATTTCCTTATTTTTAGATTTCACGTCAAACATATCACTTCTAACAATAGTAATGAGCAATTGTGTCTCATTGAGTGTGCAGTTTCATGTACAATCCAGGTGTCTGAGTTCTAGGAAATGGACTGATCTGGAGCCTTTGGATTGGGTCCTCTCTAGGCATTAACAGAAAGCAGTATACTTAGTTGTTGGTGCAGTTCCTTGTGTTTGCATCCTATATATAGCCATAGTCTTTTCTGCTATCACTGTGTAATTAACAGGGAATCTTGAATCTGCATTTGATTATATGTAATTTCAGAATTCAACTATATGAGAGATTGGGGTTTATCCACGACCTATCATGAGAGCTCTGCTTTGTGAAGAAAATATACCTGACAAACTGCCAAGAAAACCCTGGTCAGAAACAGGGTTAAAAGACTCTTGGTTGTGGAAGGGTAATTGCGGGAGAGGGAAGACCCACCATCCAGCGGCAGCAACTATAGCTAATGAATTGTAGAGCATAGCCCCAGAGCTCCTCTCACTGTAGGTGAGATAGACTTAAATGCAAGCCAGCCAAATAATAGAAAACAGCCTTGTAGAATCTGAACTGGCTGAAGCTGAGAATTCAGCATGATTTTTCATTGCAGTCTAGTAGAGACCTAGCTGTTAGAGCTGAGAGAAACCCAACTCAAGATGCCAAGATGCATCCATATATCTTCAAGTTCCTGCTACTGAAATGACAAAACTCTTTGCTGTCGTGAATATGTTACTCTTCTAAAGTTGTCTTCACTTTACAGAAGAAGAAAACTAAGATTAAGATGTAGAGCCTTAAAGCACTTTGACACTCTCTTCCTACTTTTGCACATAGTGCCCACTGCTTTCCTTGGGAGTTAGATGCCTGCAAGGAATCTATGCAGTTCAATCAAATTTATACAGGAAAAGAAAGCGGAGGTAAGCTCAGATGCTTTTAGTCCCATTGTACCTTCAAGCATAAATACACCTTTTATCTGAATATCTGTAGGGAGTGAACAGAAACAAGGAACAAACATTAATGAAGCAATTTCATTTAAAATTGTAAGCAAACATTTGCAGGAAATAATTTGCATTAGGCTTTCGGTTCTATTTGCATTATAAGGGGATTTCTGAAGATCATGAAAACAAGATAGCCTTTAAAAGATACCTACAGATATGTTACTATTCAAGTTTATATTGATCATATCTCTTTGTCAGTGAATTATTACCTTTTTCTGATAAGAAAATTATTAAATATTACGAGCAATTTAATTTTGCGGTTGCAACTTCCTGATGTATCTTAGTTTATAGTTTACCAAGAAATAGTTTTATGGCTTTGAGAATATGACTTTATTGGCTGCTATTGAAACCTATCCCTGAGCAGAACGTTGGACACAAGGAATTTAAAGTCTTCACATAACTTTGCAATACGAGATGGACGGGAGCCATACCAGAATAGGAGAACCTGAAATCAGACACCTAGATGTAATATGATAGATGACAAATGTATTTTAAACATCTATAAGAAAGAGTAACAAGTTTTTTAAAAAAAAAAAAAACCAACCACAGTTCTATATAGACAAGAGATATTACAAAACCAGAGATAAGAGGTATAATCAAATCACCATCTTCCAGGTATTAATAAGGCAGTGTTCCCATGCATTATGGCTTTCAGTTTTTTCTGTTAAAATTAACTGCATGTTTCTGTTTATTGGTGTTTCTCTGATTTCAAGGTGACAAATATGAGAGGAAAAAAGAATTTTCACAATTTTCCAAAAATTTTTCCTTTTAGAGATGGTGTCTTCTGGTTAATTAGAACTGTACAGAGCAGAACTGAATGAATATAAGTATTTGCTTTATCATCGGTTTGTTTAAATTGCATTTACTTCCAGGTATTACTGGGTGTGCATCACTTTGTTCTCCTGTATTATCTTTACAGTCTACCAGTTTTGTTTAAAATCTGACAATACAGAGTATGAAACATACACAATTGTGCCTTTGATGCATATAGTTGACCTACCAGAGGTTTTTGAAGGATAGTTGAAAATTTGCATTTGACTTCTAACAGAGTTGCTAATTATTTTCATTATATTGTAAGTCTTGAACTTTAAAAAAAAAAAGTTTTAGTTTCTGAGATCATGATTCGAGGAGGGAGAAGAAAACAGTCTGGACGTTTTAGGAAACATGTTCCAAGCTCTTCAAACACAGAAAAACCTACACATAAAAAGAAAAAAATACAGAGTTTGTATATAAAATAAATCCAATATTTCATTATTTGCTTTGAAGTGTTGTAATTCAGGACCAGGCTCAGAACAGAGGAAACAGGCCTGTCTCAGTATATTTTCAGTGTTTCATTGTGAGGTTTTTCAATATTCGCTGAGGGAAATACCTTGAATTAGGCAAATACTGCAATTTTTTTAAAAATCTATCAGTTAGCTAAAGCAATTAGCATATTTTCAATGCCTCAGTCAAAATTATACTCAGCTCTATTGTTATTCCATATCCTTAAAGGCCCTGACATAAAAGATTGTTTGAAACAAGTGATGTTATGGCCCAGATTTGGAAGTATCCGTGGTAGAAAGCAGAAATCCTCTTGACTAGTTCATCACATTTCTCCTAGTACAGGGGATCTCATTTTAAAATTATACCAGTATACTGAAGCTGTAAACCGGGGCTGTGATTCTTGACCTTTGGGTAGTGCAAACGAAGTCTCCAGAGGGCTGTCGGCTCTGCCCGTTCCCCCCGCTACCGCATTCCACTGCAACAGGCAGGACATACCGTTATTTATTAGTTCTCACTTAACCACCAACTGCTTTAACAGCATGCAGCTGTGTTATTGTTAGTAGAGGTAGACCCCTAACTTTGCTTGTCTTTAACCGAGTGAAAGTCCCATGACCAGTCTACGGGAGGAGCACTGCCCTGTGAAGTTACTTGCGTGAGCCCGGCTGACATTTGGTGTCAAGAAGTGAGTGATGGGAATTACCGGGGGACCAGGTGGTATTTACACTGTCGAATGGTATTTCCATGGCTCACAAGTGGGCTTCAATTGCCAGTGAAGTTAGAGCTGAGATTCCCAAGGCTCTTTCGAGGTTAGTTTTGATCAAAAACTTCAAAAACATGTTAGATCAAGTTACACAGCTACCTCATTTTTAAACTACTCTTCAGACATCTGCCTTGTTTCTTACATTACGTAAGAGTAATTAATAGGCCATGATTAAGGTGTAAAATTCTTTACAAGAAGGAGATGAGAGCAGAGGAGTGAGATCTTGAGGACTATACCCCACAGGCATTACTTAAAACTGCCCATCATTTGGTTTGCAGTACAGGACCAAGCTATGCTTTCCTCTTGGACACAAGGATACCTAATCGCTGGTAGCAGCACCCAAACTGGGATGAACTGTTCTGGGAGGGGGTCACAGGTATAGCAACTCAATTTTCTCATCAGTTTGGTGTGCTAATTGTGTGGCTTCCTCATGGTCTGCTTAAGCACACAGACATGTATGCTTAGTAACCCAGTGGATGATTTAGTGATTTAAAATATAGATCAGTGTATCAGCAGAGCTTTGGAGGGAAAAATATCCCCATCCCCTTTTCTTGACTGAACCAAGTCAGCTTCCCTCACAAGTGGCGTCAGCCCTTTGAACACAGAAAATTTGAGGAGGTGGTGAATTTTCAAGAGTGACTTTTGATTTTTGAAAATGCATGACTGATTGTCTTGAGATGTTTTGCTTCTCAGGCAAGTAAACTGTTTCTAGCTCTCACTGGACTGGACCTTTCTAGCTCATTCCCTACATCACTAGTCACTGCTGACTTAATCCAGTGTTGTATATCTCAGGAGATGGTTAGGAGTGGGATTTGTCTGAACAATAACAAATTCAGTATTATTTAACAGCCCCAGAATGCAACCTCAGCTTTTCTAGCTCTTTTCTTAAAATAAAGAGAAAGGAGAAGCACATGTTTACCTTTGAAGAGTGTTTCGGTACTTGCATCACTTGACTGGGTATGGTAATTTGGGGGCTACGGCATTTGCATTTTTTTCTCTGTGGAGCCTGTTAAGGTTTGTGGCAGAGGCCAATGGATCTGTCCCTGAGGGCTTAACAGGTTTCCCAATATAATAACAATATCAGGAACTTAAGTCAGACGTAAGTAATCTATTTTTGCTTTCTTAGCCAGATGTTTGCCAATAAATATTTTTTGCTGAAATTGCTGCACTATATCAATATTGGTCTTTATTTCTCTCTTGGTATTTCTCTTCACATAGTGATTTAGGAAAGAAAGAGAAGGTGACTGGGAGATTTTCAATGGTAGGAGAGAGGTAATAAAGATAAAAGAATTCTTGTCATACACTTTGAAACCCACTGGGAATCACATGAGAAGCATTTCAGTATGTGGAATCCACATGCGAAGGCTGGCACCAGGCAATGCACTGAGCCAGAATACCTACTCTCAAGCTCTCTTTTAAGGGCTCTCCTATTTTGTGAGTTGAATAATAAAAAGGACAAGGTTTAGTTGAGCCCTAGGGCTACAATATTCCACACATTTGGCAACCAACTTAGAAAAACTCCTTAGCAGGAAATGTATATCTGCTGTGTGTACATTAAAAGTACAATAAAAATAGTTGGATGTAGGAAGAACGTTTCTCATTGTCGTTGTTTTGGAGGTACTGGTTATGAGCCTTCAAGGCACTTTCTCAAGAGATTCACAATGATAGGTGAGGGAGGCCTTGTGCGGTGATGAACACTTAGTGCAGCTCCTATCCCCTCCACCTCTGTTATCAGTTCCCCCTACGTTGCGCTTTCATGAAGCATGCAGTCTTTTGGCTCCGTGTGCAGCTCCTCCCTGCTGGCACTGCTTGTGCTGTGTTGTGCAAGTGAGACTGGATCCATGCAGACGCCAGCAAGGCTGAGTACTGCTGCTGGTGATTGCCTGCGCTCAGCACCAGGAGCCGAGCTCATAGTGCCTGGCACTAAAGGTCTTTCCAGAGCATCGTGGGAAGAGTCAGGTCCCCAGAGCAGGGGTCCACAACAACTGGCCGGCTGAGGAGGTAAAAGGGAGGAAGACCTTCTTCTGTTGATAATTAATAAAAATTTTTGATTCTGAGCTGGTTACCGGGAATAATATTAATAGTAAATAAAGTAGGTTAACAATACAGAAGAACTTCTAAAGGAAGATTTGATTTCTATGACTGAAATTATTTGGTCATAGAATCTATTAAATTTGATACCAGCTACTTCATGCAGAAAAATTTGTCTGAGGTGGAGCCTGTATTTCAGTATAAGCTTTCAAAATCCCTAGTTACTTTTACATTTTCCCTTGCAAAAGAAAAATACGTTAACAGTTCTCAGTCTTTCTCTTAGATGTCCTCCTATGTCCTCAAGCTCCTATGAGCCCTAAACATCTCATGCTATTTCTGTCTTCATGTCCTGTTCGATTAAGTTGTTTCCACAGAGACTGTCTGATAAAGTACTGATAAAGTAACTTTTTTTTCTTCAGGCCGCCTTCTGTTCCCAAGGTCTCAGAAGATGTTTGTGTTTCCTCTCTCTGTTTTGTGGAAGAAGCTAAAATTGTCTTCTCTTCTTTTAGTAAGTCCACCTTGGTTGGTGATCACCTTAGAGGAGGAAGGAGCAGTTCCAAAAGGGAGTTTCTTGTGCATTCCCATTTTGCAGCTGCCACTATGAATGACTCCTTGCTTCTTGTTTGATTTCACACATGGGCCTCCCCCTGCCTCTAGTCTTTGAAAGAGAAGTGTGGTCAGATAGTATGGGCTGTGCTCAGTGTGGGGCATTTTTTCAAAGGTGCTCCTCTCCAATTTTAACAGTGCCAAATTAGGTTTTCTTTAAGTTCTTCAAAATTTTAAAGCACTCCTCAAGCTGAAGTGGTTCAAACAAACATCCCTGGCTTGCCAGGAGAGACCTCAGTCACCCAAGAGGTTGGGAAGAGGGAAAGACTCTTCACATCCCTAACCTCCTGGCAAAGCTGTAACTGGAAACAGCCAGTGTTCAAGAGGCAAGGGAGGGGCAAAGAACAACCCTAAAAATCTTTACCATAGGAGAACACTTGCACTGTGAGGAGCCATTCAGGGTTTTCACCCGAAGTCCGATGTCATTTATGCATTTTATCCAATCAGTTACTGATGTAGGGTCCTCAACCCAGAATTTTGTCTGCAAGCACTTGCAATGCTTTCCATTAGCCTGAACAAACGGGCGCGACCAAAAGCAATCTGGGTCACAGCAACTAAGTCAGTGCCAGACTGAGCATTGACATGACCAATATCCTGTAAAGGACACACTGACTGGTAAGTTACTCTCTGGATCTCCAAGGATATCTGTTAAGCATGATTGTAGCTCCTATACATGACAACACAAAGAAGACAGTAAGAACTGCTTCCCTTATCTACTGCTAGAAAGTGCTAACCAGATGTTCAAGGGAATGCTGCAACACTGGGAAAGTAGCATCTACTAAGAACTCTTTGTTCTATCGTCTACTATGGAAAAACTAAACTTCATTATGGAATAACAATGCCAGGAATGCTGCTCTTTCCATTTTTTCTTTTTTTTTTTTTTGGGGGGGGGGCAACAACACAATATTCTAGTTTCCTTACAGAAATTCCACAGTTTATTTTAAAATAAGTAATTCTTGGTGATTCTGGAAGTTTAGTGATTTGTTTAGCATGTTCAGATATGTGTATCATAAGCATATTTAGTATTTCTGAGTATAATTTTATCTAATCTTTAGTAAATAATTATACTGATCTATTGCACTTCCATGTGCTATTGCCTCTAGTTTGGGATGGTTCCTTGACATTTATTAAAAATAGACCAGCGACTAAGTTCTAGCTGTGAAACAGTACTTTTAGGAAAATTCAGTATTAGATACAGATCAAAATGCTGTAGCTCTCTTATTTAAACAATATTATTTTTTTTCTACATACAAACAACACTGGATGTCTTATTTTATGCATATTTAATGTTTTAATACAGAAAGCAGTTCAAACCTAGGGAAATCTGAAAGGGTAAGTTTCTGATATCTATTGCTGTTGATTAAGGCTTATTATACAGGGACTCCCAACAATACCAGTGAGCATACTGGCAAGATAAGTGATCGTTATCTGATATAATGAAGAGTGGTGGCCCATCAGAAGATGAAAAAACTTGTATTTTAATTGAACAAAACAGTCAGTATGGACAGTCAGTATAGACAACTATGGACAAGCCCATGTTATTACGATTAGAAGATATGGACAAGTGTGGACAAACCACAGGATGCAGGGCACAGAATGGAATTCACCACCTGAAGGGTTCATGGCAGCCCAGGCTAGAGGGGCAGAGCTAAATGATGGCAGTGATGAATGCACATATCACATGCTAGCAGAAGGATAAGTAAACATTGCATAATCATCCAGATAAATCTGAATATATGATCTATGTTTTCTTGAGTGCTGGATGGATTTTCCCTGTTGAGGACATGGTACATCAATTTTAGGCAAGTGCTCTTCTGGTTCATTTGGAAACCGTTAACTTTAAAGTGTTTGAGAGTAACAATGGCAACAGTTTTAAAAGTACCTTAGTGACCCTGAAAATCAGAGGAGCATCAATGTATCACAAGTCATTTCTGGAGATATCTTTGGGGGTTACATGAGTTAGCTCCTGCCCACTCCATTCTAACAAAAACTTAATTTGTCTGTCTTTACTCTCATGAATAATTTTGAGCATTTGCCATAGTACAGTCAAATACATGCATAAGTCTAGGAAGACTTTAATCTTTCATCAAAATGAAGCTCTTGAGCCAAGGTTGCTCAGGTACTTCTGTAGTGAAAATGCAGTGGCTTCATTTGGACAGAATTCGTAAGAAGCTTGTGAAGCTTTTAAGCAATAGCCAGTACACTTCTCTGCCAAATGCACCCTGGATTTTGCTTTGGGAGATTGGCATTCTCCATGACTCTAGGGCAGAACAAGCAGCAAGGGTCTTTGCGCCTGTTTTTACTTTAACCATGACATCAGCGGTGGCAGAAGAAATAATGACAGAATTAAGACACCAAAACTGACCCAGAGCTCTCTTACTAGACAAAACCAGTCAGAAATGTTCTCCCATTAATGAGTGGTGTGGGTAACTTCTGTGTAGGCATGGAGCTCTGACCTCCCTCTCTCTCCACACTGGTATTGCCTATTCATTCTCATGCTCGATATGTTCTCAGTACAGCTTAGCTCTTCTTTAAACTTCACCTGCCCTCTGAACAAGGGGATTTTCATTGTCTAGTCAGGACTAGTTCATATAATTGCATGATTGCAGTAAGTCTCAAGTGTCACTTTCAACACTTCTCATTGTTTTCTGTTTTCTTGCTGAAAATCCAGATGGCAAAAGAATTCACAGGTTAAATTTCTTTGTACAACACTCTCTGTCCTACATCTGTGTTATTAGACCATTACAGCATCTCGAAAGAATAGATAATCCCTACTCAGTGTGACTGTCCTTAAAAAAAGACGCTGACCTCCAAGCCAACCTAAATAGATCATTAATGGAAATAAACAAATTACTGTTGGAGTCAGGCTTGTCCCAAATTCTTCTGTGAGTGGAGAGTTGGACATAATTGAGAGATCAAGAGTCATGAGGTTAATGAGGTCATACTGCCAGGGTCTGGTCTGGGTTTATTATAACATGAAAGACTCAGCTCTGATCCTGACTGGCACGTTCACTTAGCAGCAATACCATCCCGGCAACAATCTCTTCAGAAACCTGAAACCACCTTCTGTGAGCTGTCATCTTGCTGCATGACACCGTCAGAAGACATATGTTCCTCTGTACCTGAAACCACTTAGACCACCTCCCTCCATGTTTTTTGTTAACATGTTTGTTAAGGAGAAAGATTCACTAATGGAGCTCCCTCTTTCTTCAATGATGAAAGGATTATCAGAATTGTAGCAAACTGGGTTTGAAAAGCCTTATTAACTTTCCACTTAGCTGTCAGTCAGCTCTATTTGAACTATGTAAAATGCCATATTTTACACTGCACATTAGAAAGAATGTTGCCATGAATATTTTTTTATTGATGATGTTTTTCCGGGTAGAGTGTGATAACAAACCTCAGATAGATAACAGAAGTGAAGTATAACGACTTGTTACAAAACACTTTCTGCCCTTTGCACTGAATGAGGAGAGGTTTCTGGGGAAGGTGGATAGAGTTCTTGGGTTGCGACAGACGCTTGGGGCAGAGGGGGACCAGAGCTGCAGAAGCATAGGCTCTTTTACTTTTGTGAAGTAGTACTCCTAATACTGTGCTTGACTCTGCAACTTCAACAAAAGCAGCTTTTTGCATGCTACAAGACATTTTTTGAAGTTTACTAGAAAATTTTCTATGGAGCACTTTTTCTATTGAAATATAAAGTTATATAAAAGTCAAATGTTTCTTGAAAATAGTTCAGTTTCAACAAAATTCTGAGAGAACATCAGGAATTTTCAAAACTGCATCTTTTGCTGCCACATAAGAAAGACCCTGAAGCCCAAGGATTTTGTAAGGAAAAACTCAAAACAGTTTGTAAACATTCAAAACATTTCCCTTTCAGAGCTTGAAAATGAAAAATATTGCATTTCATTTTTCAGTGTTTTATTTCAGAATTTACTATATGTAATATTAAATGTAACCTCACACTGTAAACCTTACTTCTGCAATGAAACAAAAATCAACCCACCCATCNAATACTTCTGCTTCCTCCATTGATTTTTCATTTTGGAAAGAAAGCAGAAGACTTTATTTTTTGCTACATCTAAAAAGGGAAATCACTTATTTTATCCCTGTATGTCCCAATGTCTCACACACATGTACTTTGTGAGCACTGCCAGCTGCTGAACTAAGTTACTGCAGTCCTTGTCAGACTTGCTGCTGTCCCCTTGGCTGTCATTGCCACACTGACCAGACTTTGTCTTTCCAAAATAAAACTGATGAGAATTGCAGTACCTTCAGTCAACAGTTGTCAGGCCCTTTGAGACCTCAGCAGTTCTGTAGTCTCCCAGAAATTCTGGAAATAAACTATTAATATGTTTCTATAATGACATGTATTGGAACTTCATTTCCACACACACCTCTGGCCTTTTTCATCTTGACTTGGGCTAATAGAGCTCTGTGAACTCAAATGTTTGTTACACTGAAATTAGGTTGCTCAGTAATTCTGTGGACTGATTTCTTTCGTCTTTTTCTTGTCTCATTGGCTGCACAGTCTGGTTTTTCACCAGACCTGAATAAGTCTTAGGGTAATTTAAACTTAATAATGCAGTGTGTGTTAGTGCTGTAATAGTTAGTTTAGATTTTACAAAGTGCTATGGTCATGCTTTATGTTGATTTTTAATTGTTTTATTGCACCTCACTGGCTCCTCCTTTGTTGTTCTTTGGCATTTCCATTTGATATAGTCTTTCTCTGGGCTGTTCTGCAGTAGTCCTTTGAACAAAGCTGACAGTCTAAAAAGTTTATAAACAGAATCAGCATCAAAGATGAGGGGGGCTTACTTTTTTGTTTGTTTGTTTAAATAGAGCCTTGGGCTTAAAATTTCCAACCAGATACTTTAAAGTAGATGATTGCAAATGTTAAGCATCAACACATTTCTTAATTGCATTTTACTCTAAAAAGAAACTGGTCCTAAAGTCTTCCAAATCACAAAACCTTTTAAAAAAAGAAATACTGCTTGTGATGTGATGTGATGAAAGACTATCTTAACGGCATCTTGACCCAAACATTGTGACTCTCTTCCATGATCTTTTAACTGATGTGAGAATCAGGGAGAACTGCTGCCACATTTGATTAAAATAAGCACCATATCTTTCAGACAGAACTTCTCTATTCCTGTTTCTAATACATCATAGTGAGGCCAACTCTGAAGAAATGCCACCTAGCACTGCTTTGGAGTATCAAAACTTCCATTCCCCAACAATCACAAAGAAAATGCTAAGATCGTTACAAGTTTCTCTAATTGAAGGTAACACTTTAGATCAGTCACAACATGGATTCAGGTTGTGACAAGGAATGGAAATAATTTTAGAGTCAGTGATGGATGGTCCCCTGTTGGTAATAGATGCTGGGCAGGAACTGATCCTCAGTTCTTAGACCTCTCTGCAGACCACAGAAAAACAGTAACACCTTGAGAAGTGTACTAAAATCTGATAGATTCTTCTTGGGGGTCCCCAAAAGGTTAAGAAAGGAATGTCTGCCACTAGACCTTGTCTTCTTCCTACTGCCATATTCTGTAAATCTCTTTTTTCTTCTCCACAAGTCTATCAAAACTTGTACGAAGCTGTGAAGGGAATGGATGAAGGCTGTGCCTGGATGTCAGCTGCTGAAGGCTGTCATGTTATTGTTCTCTCTCTCCTCCCATAGCTGTTTATCACCATTTACTGGGAAAGGCAACACATGAAGGCTCTTTAAACAATACAAGTATCCTCTCTCTTGTTTAATAAAACAAGTTTTCTACTGCTTGTCTTCCAAATTGATGGATAAAGAATTGTCCTCATTTAAGCTTATATGCTTATTTAGGAGCCAGATGACATTAATGGAAATACAGAAATCATATTTAGGAAGCTTTAGCCAGCAGTAAGCACTGCTACACAGATTACCAAATGTCTTTACAAGCACCTCAAAGCTCTCCTGTTTCTCCACAGTGGCTTTCCATAGGAAAGAAGTCGACTGGAGACCTTGTTCTTATCTTGGAAACAGTAAAATGTTTTTTTAAATGATTGCATAAAACTCTAGGATGAAGTTCACTGAAAAAAATCGTTTCCTTGGTACAAGGAAACCTTCTATTGTAAGAATGATGTGTGGGAGGCAGAGGACTTCCTGGGGCTGTTCTGTCTGTGAAATAAAATTCCACAAGAGCAACAGATAAGCCTTGTCACCTTCCTCCGCAAATGACTGTTCATGTATTGCTGTTCCACATACAGCTCCTGCTTACCTGAACTGCTTCTCTAAGCAACTCAGAGCAGCCTTTAAAGTTTAAAAGGCACAGGCCAAGGAAGCATGATCAGTTTGGTGGAACAGTGTCAGTCAATATTGATTTGCAACTAAAGGCAGAACTTGGCCAACTAGCAATCACCCAGGGCTGTTAAAAACAAAAGTGGAAAGCTTCTCCACCTGCTTACTAGAAAAGTCATCAATGGTTATTTTGCTGGAGGCAGAGGATGACTTCAGACCATGTAGTGATCATGAAATTGGACCCTTGGCAGAGGTGGGCACAGCTGTGCTACCTTAATGGTAGTTGTTTCTGCTCTCCCATTATCAGTGACAGAAGCTGGTGGCTGGAACAAGCTGCTGTTGCTTCTCTCAGGGGCACATAACTCAGCATTGAGAGCACCAGCTGCAGCCTTTCTAGTCCTAACATCCTGAAATCATACTAAGGCTACAGGACCAAGGGAGTTTCACATCAACAGCAAGGTCAAATCCTAGCTGGTATCACCTGAATGGCTTCTCAGCCACAGACTGATCCTTAGGACTGCTCTTTTTATTTCTTTTATAGACTTCTTTCCATTAGCTTCATTTTTTCCCCATGACTGGGGCTCTGATCTTTCTTTTCAGGGATCAAATTTGATCTCCTTCCCCTAATTTTTACGGAGGGAGGGCATGTGCAGAAACAGGAACTTGTCTTGAAAGAAGCTTCAAACTATGATCAGTGAGGAGCTTGCAGCTTGTGCAGCACTCATTTCTTCCTACTGGCTCCTGCCAAACGTAATCAAAAAGAGCTTGACAATAAAGTGTCACAGCCGTAGACAATTGCACAGGAGGTATTAGCTGCCCCCCTCCAGCATCATCAGTAACACTGGACTATTAACGTGAAAATACGTTGAGTCACTTGTTCCTTACTGTGGAAGTTTTCATTCTGCTCTCCTGCATTTTATCAACTGGCAGTGGCTAGCAGTTACAGAGGAGATATTTCACCAGAATTCTGACAATTGATGTTGTCAGCCATCAACCAGGCTACTGGAAGATGCCCTACGGACAGAGAGAGACTCCCTTGGCCGAGGGGGATGGCTGACACTGAGCGTAATCTAGTTCGCATTAAGTACGTTCGCAGTTCCCTGAGGAAAGGGACAGTAAATATGCTAGATAGATCTAAAATCACGCAGTGTGAAACGAGGTTAGAAAAGAAGTTTAATTTACAAAAGATGGAGAGGAGGTTCTAAATCAATCCAGAGACAAACAGGCTGGAAACACAATAAATGTCTCAATAAATACCTGGTACTTTGTTGCAATTTCAGATTTTTTTTTTGTTTTATTCAGCTAGTGGAGCTGAGCACTGAGGCAGATGGACACGAATCATCTTGGATGCCACAGCTGGTGTCTGATTCTTAAACAAGTCACATTCTCCCAAGATTGTCTTTCCAGGTAATTATTGGTGGTACACAGACGACGTGGGTGTTGTACCACTGCTCTGCAGGAATATTCTCCTCTTGGTATGGTTCAGATAGTGGGGGAAGGTCTAGTGGCTTATTCAATATAAAAAATGTGATTCTGTGTAAAAGGAACTTGCTCCTATCATTTTAACAGGGGGTAGCCTGGGTTCTGCCCATTTTCTTCTGTGATTTTTTCACTCTTGGAAAGTACAGAATAATTTTTGAAAGCTCTTAATCAGTTGATGTTCTGTGACTTTCCAGAAATATTTCAGCTAGCGAACTATGCCAGTCCCTTGATGAGAATTCAGGTAAAGGGGAAGATTAATAAATTTGGGGCTATTTTAATAAGAATGAAAAACTGAAAAAGACCACACTGCAAACCATGCCACTCTGTGCAAATTGTGCTGCCAAGATTTTCATCCGGCTGTGGGGTGCTTGGCCGTAGCTTTGTTGGGATATTGCCTGTGAAGTGCTCTGTGATCACAGAGAGCTGTTGGTCAGGTGCTGCAGCTCAAGCCGGCTGGACGGAGTAACAGGGCACGACTCATCTTCCCTCCCTCCATCGCACATGGGTCTTGGTGCAGCACAAGGTGGGTGTGCAGGAGGCCACGCTGGGGCACAGGGTGGGACCCTAAAGACCCTCACCATGTTCTCTGATCATTAGCTTCAGCTTCGCACTAATGGCTGCCCAGACTATTTCATCCCTGCACGTAGATTTAGGTGTCTTCTTTTAACAAAAGGCACCAGTGGGCGCTTCTGAAGATGGCTACCTAGCACAGCTTGTGCAATGCTGCCTTGGCCAGCAGTGTTTAAGGAGGAAAGCATGCAGTGTTCAGCCTCTTTTGTCTCTTAGAAGCAGCCAAAACAGTTTTTGGCACATATCACTAACTGCAGCAAACAAATCAACTGGATGATAAAAGCAACAGCAGCAACTACCAGCTTTAGCCTTTTATTTCCTGCATAACTTAGAAGGATGAAATATTTGATCTTTGAGGTTATTGATGTGTGACTGCTTGCCCATTCTTGTTTTTCCTTCTCTCTGCAAATCCTTTTAACTAACTTTTGGGAGTAATTTTCCATTCCCATTTATTTTCTTTCCTACACACATTGCACAGTTTAATGTCCTCAGCTGTTGCCAGGGAAACAGAATTTTGAACCTGGCTTGTCAAGCAGATGAAGGAGCAATTATTTTTGAAGTATTTCTATAAACTTCAATCAAAGATGATCACATTTTTTTTTTAAGGTAGTGTTGGTAGCACTTTTTTGCAAGATTACTCAACACTTCCAGTGGCAACCCCCTGTTTTGTAACGCCCGCTGTTCAGCATGACATTTCCTCTGGGTGCCTTATTTGGAAAGTCCCAGCAAACCTGACCCAGCTGTTTCTAAGCAGAGAGAGAGCAGAAAATGTTTTAGATGTGTTAAACTAATTCTTACAGCTGTCTCCTCTGTGTGTAGAGCTGCCACTCTGGTGCAGCAAGGTGAAATTTTCCAGGGAAGAAACACCCTGGCTGTAGAGGCTTGGAGGGAGGGGAGGGACAATTTTCTCTCCTGGAGTCTGGGCCTGTATTTGGGCTAGTACCTTTCCCAGGTGAAGCTGCAGCTATCCCTTTAGGTGGTTTCTTCCCTTCTGCTGCTCATTGGAAGAGAGTGTGGAAGCGCAGGCAGGCATTGGGCTCCACTGGTGCTGGGCTACAGGTGTGCTCTGGGAGATGTGTTGTGTTGACAGCCCTGAGTCCTCTCCATCCTCTGAAGCGCGGGTGAACACACAGCTTCTCTCTGCTTAGTGTGGTGCCAAGCCGCATCATCACAGAGTTCAGGAAGACTCAAATGCAGTAGGTGCAGGAGGGAAACGGAGGGGTGGGCATGTTAAGCTGCCACCAAGGTTGGCTGCAGCCTGTGTGATGTCTCAGGGTTGTTCCCGAGACTCTCTTCTGGAATGTGCAACTCCCCCCCGAGGTCAGTGAGTATTTTCAGTTCGTGGCTGAGCGCCTGCACTTTACCATACTGGCTGCATGACCTTGTCTAGAAGTAGCAGGTTGTGTTTCCAGTTTGTAATGTTACTATCTATAGAGCCTTCAACCTAGCATTAAAAAAAAGAAATTAAAATCATTACCTTACACTTCATATAGCTATCTCAGGGAAAGGATCTTAACACAACCTGAGACAGACCTTTGAATGAAAACAGCCTGCACCGTTTTCTACAAGTACCTTCTTGTACTTTATGGTATTTATGTTAATTCCACGAGGATTTTTTCTTTTTTTTTTCCTCAGGACACTATCTGTCAATGAAAATCATTGTGCACTCAGAACTTCATCCTACTAGTGGAGTTACTAAATTGCATAGGTATTGGATTTTCACTATTTGGTAATGAAAAATGTTGCTGTAAAATTGAGAATAAGGGTAAAAAATATACATGCACAGACTGTCAATAACTTATGGGTTGGTGTAAAGCAGCTGATATAAGGAAACACTTTTCCTTTCCCAATGCAATTACACGAGTTATGGGACAGTTTTCACTGTGCCCTGGTTACAGGATACACACAGAGCCTGACTGGCTCATCAACATCCTGGAAAGCCTAAAGAGAAGTGATGTGACGACACCCTTTGCACTCTACCCCTACTTAGTCTTCCAGAAGAGCTGCTGGAAAACCTTATTATATCTACCCTCTCCTAATAAAAAAAATTACCTGAAAATGTCAGATCAAAATATTTCAAGAAAAACAACATTTTCATTTGTGTTCATAACCTGAAATTTTTGTTACTGAAATGGTTTTGTTGTTCTTTTCCTCAAGATGTAACATTAGACCTACTTACATGCTTAAAGTAACATATTTTGAGTGGTTGAGATCCAAGATAATAGTAAATTTCATGTTTTTGTTTAAACCAGTTATACTGCTGCCTTGCTGTATTTCTGTATAGAAGAAAGAAAAAAAAAAGGAAATCAAATCAAAACTCATTAAGAATCAAAAGGCCTGACATTTAATTTGGAATAAGCATTTTGGGAAATAATGTGATGGATTTTCACCTCTCTGGTGCACTGCTAGTATGCTGTAGTTACTGGTGGGTAGTTTGGAACAAAAGGAATCCCTTTTCTTACTTGTTGTTAGTCGTTTCTACCCTTGAAACTTTGCCTGTGTAAAGCACTGTGTTTAGGATGTCTGGACTGCATGTCTTTTCTTGAAAATATTGGAAACGGTGTTCTTTCTGTTTCCTCTCAATTACAAACCCTGTTTGGCCTTTTCTAGTAATTGGTAGTCAAATACTCCAAATGAGAAATTTGTTTGTTATGAAAGGCTCTTTCTGCTCCTGTTGTGAGAATTAATTTTGAAGTAGTCTCAGTGTTGATTTTATTCTGAAGTGTTCTTTACTTTTGGCGTTTACAGAAGTGAGAGCTGTGGTGCAGGACCCATGAAGAGGGCTGATGATTGACAGTTAATCTAGAAGTGCAGTAACTATTAAGTCTTTATAGCCAGACTTGTCAGGGTTTTCTTTTGGAAGACAGAGACTTAAAGACTGATATACAAACAAGCTATCAAAGGACAAGTTACCACATGTTAGCTTCTCTATGATAACTATCTTTGTGTGTTTTTCAGCTCTCAGTCACTCTTCAACAGGTGAAAAAAAAATAATTTCTGCTTTAATTGAGAACTAAGTAACTTTCAATTAATTGGCTCATAGTTGCCATGAGGTACACAGGCATGAATTGACTGTGGAGTTAAAGAGGAGAGTTACAGCAGTTTCAGCGTGCAGTAGGGCAGCCTGAGCATCCCTCTCCCCTTGCTGCAGCAGCCACTGCCTGTTCCCCTCCCGGCACTCTCATCACTTACAGTGTGGCCGGATCTCGCCGTGGGTTAAAAGCATGCTGACAGGCAGTCCCCAAACCCATAGCACTCAGTTGGTCTGTCAAAACCCTACAGCTTCCCCGTATGTTCCCCAGCATAAAGCTGGGGCTGCACGGACAAGGTTGTGTGCCAGCATGGGGAAAAGGGCCCTGCGGTGCAGCAGTGCCCTGCCTGCAACTCCGGCTGCCTTTGCTCCACTGCTTTCTGAAGTCGGCCCGAGGAAAGGGCTCGTTAATTCTTTTAAGCTAACCATCCACTTAAAAAGCCGTTTTTTTCATCAGTAAGCAAGTGTTTTTTTCCCTCAGTGAGCAGGTTCTGCCTCTCCTGGAGCACTGGGGCGGCGAGTGTCCGTCCCATTCCCAAGCTCTTGCTGACACCTGCTGGCTTCCCGCTCCGGGTGCCGGCGGAAATCTGGGTGGGGAAAGTGGGCTAGCCCTGGGGTCTTCCTGCTGCTGCTGCCTTTTAGTCTCTGCGTTGTTGGTTGCTGAGCCTTTAGAGGAGGTTAATATCTTTGGAACAAATATTTATTGGGCCAAGTCTACATTTCTTCATGCACATGGTGTAAGAGTACAGGACATCTCTCCTCAGCATCCGGGAGGACCGTAAGTATGACCCTTAGATGCTCCAGCATTTCTTCTAGGCTCTTCCTGAAGAGGGACAGGCCATGCAGCAGGATGGAGCAGGGATCCACACCCTCAGCACCAGCCGGCGGGCTGGCTCACCGCAGGGTGAGGCACCCCACAACCTACCCAAGGAGCCAAGAGCTTCAACAGAGCAGAAGCTGTACAACTTAAATTGGTTCATCATTTGTTTCAAAATGAAAGAGTAGTGCTGGCAATTTAGCATCATTTATGGCAGGTAATTGCGAACCATTAATTGTTAGATCCACTTCAGAGTTTCTGACTTTACAGAGGCACCCAGTGCAATGCTGGGGTCAAACAGATGTTAGGCTTGATAAAATTCAGTATTTGTTTTCTAGCAAGCTTGAGTTATGCAGAGACCTAATTCTCTGTTGCCTTGCCTGAAATACACTCGCTTATTTAGCATGCTAAAACAAACGTGAAATGCAAATAACTTTGCACTTCTCTAAATGACAGCCAGGGTAGTAGGAGTAGGAGACACAGTCCAAAAGTTTGAGTGTAGGGTTACATGTCCTTATCTGCATGTGAATATCCTGTAATCTGAATTGAAACAAGAGTGTTCTTTCTTTTTATGTGGCAGTTTCAAACCTCAAAAACTGTGACATGCAGTACAAACAAGTTACTGTTACTTGCTAGAATTAGACACATGGAGTATTCAGTGAAACAACGCTGCTCCTCACAAACCATGCTGTACCGTGTGACATGCTGTTTTGGGAGTCAATAATGACTAGAGTCACAGGGCTGGTTCCTTGTTTGGTTATTCTGGTGTTGCGGTAGCACCTGCAGTGTCAGGGTGACAGGGAAATATTTTTCTGTGTGCTGCAGAATAGCTGAGCAGAAGGAAAGAAGAGCTGCCATCTTGTGTGGGGAACTGAGACTGCACTAAAGGAGGCTAAAATAATAAGACATTTAGAAAATAATTATACCTTCAGAAACTCCTTAAGTAAAGACGATTTCCTTTGTAGTGACTAGTTCCATACTTCCTTTTTATTTGTTTTCAACTAATACAAATTAATCACTTTGTCCATAAGCTCTGTTTTTCTGGCTTCAGCAGTACTGCAAACTCATTGAGAGGATGCTGAGGCAGCGGCAGCAGTGACTCATTCTTTGTCTGCAGCAGCTAGCAGAGCTGACTGGCCATGGAGCCGGACATCTTGCAGCCAGGAACACCAACCGTGTACACAGAAAATATCTTTGTGTAATTTTGTATCCAAAATATGGTAACCACAAACAAGCTTGTGGTGTGTTACATGGTGTTGATGAATCAGATGGTAGCAGGCATCTTTCTCCAAGCCTCTTGGTAGGTTCTTTGTAGGATCTGGATTCATTGTTTTTTTTTTTTTTTTTTCCTTGCTGGATGTGGATGCACAACCAGGGAAAGAAGTGTCCTTTCCAATACCGGAAGAACAGAGATGCTTTTCCAGTTTCTGTTTTCCCGTTCCCTCCGAATTCCTAAAAGCAAGATTGAATACTGGAGCTATAGTAGCAGATTATGAGTAGACCCAGATGGACAAGACTGTATGCAAAACCCTCACCTGTCCTTCTTCTGGTTGCCCTGGGCAAGGAAAGTGGGATGCTCTGTTTCGGGAGTCTTGCTACGGGCAGGCTGGCACTGTCCATCGTTGTGTCATCCACAAAGCGTGTGCACCAGCAATGGCTGCATTCCCTGCCTCTGCCAGTGAACAAATGTAGAGTGAGATGTACAGTGACACCTAAAGAGGCTATCCCAGATGTGCTATTGTGAATTTATTACATCCATACAGATCTCAGATGAGAGAGGATCATCAGCATTGCCACTGATGAGCAAGAGAAAGCATTCCCCTTTTGTTTAGCCAAGGATCTTCCCCTACTACATTACACAGGAATGAAGCTGAAGTCTTCTCCAGCCACTGAGGCAGCAGCAGGAAGTATAGCAACATCCTTACCTTAGCTTTTGCCTTTTGAGACTTACCAGTGGTAACCAAACTCAAGGACATGAAGACCTTGTGATAAAACTGAGTGTATGTAACAAACACCTAGGCAGAAGAAAACAGTTCCCCATGAGTGTATGGGGTTATGGTAAAGGAGTCTGATCATGGTGAGTGGAGAGACAGAGGATGGTAAGACTACCAAACAAGTTGGATTCTTAACCCAGAAATCTGGATAAAAATAAGGGAGAATGTATGTTAACATCCGTATTTTTTTTCCAGATGGAAAACATTGCCTTGCAAAGCAAAGTAACACCTTAGCCAGGACACAAACCATGTCTTCATGTTGGGAAGGTGGGCTTTGTGTCTGAGGTACTGTTGTGAGAAAAACCCTGTTGGTATTTAGTAGGTCCACGGGTTTTATCATGGACTCAAGGAAGCCCAGAATGCTGAGATGACAACCCTGCAGCTGCTAACCAGGAGACAGGCCAAAAGCACATGTCCTCACCTACTTCTGCTTGTCAAGCACCCAAAGGATACTGAAAGGTTTAGTTTGTTCTGTCAGGCTTAATTTCCTCTAAATGTCTTTGCCAATATTAGTTCTGTTCCCTGCTTTAAAGTTCCCATTGAGAACAAGACCGTGCAGGCCTCCTGGAGAGGAGTTTATCTGATTTCTGCTACATCCTATTAGCAGTAGAATTAGCAGAGAAGGGGTATCCTTGAGGTCTGTGAGCATCAGAAAAGTAACAGATAAACCATGAGAACTTTATTCCTGTAGGCAGGCTACATAGGGAGATTCTAAGAGAGCAGGTCAACCTCTTCACGGTGACAACTATGGAAAGTCTACAGAGCTTTAGCGATAATCTAATAGCAGATGTTAGTACATGCGCTGGTAGACACTGAATTTTGAAAAACTGTGTTGACAAGGGTTATCTCTGTGGGCTTACTGCTAAGGATTTTGAGAGACAAGCCTTCTTACTTCAATTGAAGGTTAAATCCAAACCTAACAAGCTGGGCTTCTAAATCAGCTACCTCTTATAAAATCTCGTAATATTTTTTAATTTGGAGTTGAAGCACAATACGTATGGTGGTCTTAGTCCTTATGCAGCTGGCTGTGTCAAGTTAACACTTTATGTTAATGCAACTAAATAAACAGTATAGTCACTTATTCTTGGGCTTGTGGAAACAATTCAAACTGTCTGCTGTTAAAGTGGTACCAGGAAGGAAACCCAGCTAAGTTAGGAACTTAAGGTGTCTCAGCACCAAACTTGCTTATTTCTTGTTAAAGCTGGCTTTTCTGAAAGCCTTACCCTAAATAATTAGGGACACGCTACAGCTTACTCAGTTATCCTACCTCACAACGAGCCTTTCGAGTGTTTCTTCAAAGACCACTGAGAAAGACCAGAGAGGGGCCACTGACATTCTTTATCTGGTCTTACTTCAGTCAGTGAGAGTTTGGCTTTTCTGCCCTTGTTTTCTAGTAACTGGTAAGCGGAAGAGAGACTCTAACTTCCTACTTCTGCCTTTTCCTGTAATCCTCTTGAGACCCAGCACTGTTTCACCACAAACAGATAACTATCTTCAGTGAACCCTACATGTATTAATGAGGACAGTGGACATCATCTACCTGTCCCCTCTAAAACATGATCTATTATGATTACTTGTTACAAGGAAACTTTGTTTTCCTAGATAGACAACAGTTCATTGGAAAAGGACTCAGACTCTGTGCCTTACAAAGGCTCTACGCAAGCTTAGCAAAATCTAATTATTCTTTCTCTTAAGGGCTTGCAGGCATTCAAAACTCCTGTCAGACATGGCTGCCCCAAGACCTCCCTTCACATCTCATCAGTACCTTATGAAATGGTATGGACACACCCTCTGGGAGATAATTGCCTATCTACATTGTAGGTTCACATTGTAGGTTCACATTTAGATTATAATATTTGAGAACACTTAGCCATTTTGTCGTTGCCTAACAGTGTCTCACTGCCTCTCATTTCACACTGTGAGGCTGTCCCAATGTATACCTGAAATTCTTACTGATCTTTTTGTACATGGGCATGCACCTGGAATTTCATCCTGTTCCCAGTACTGTTCCTTATGTCCATCTAATGCCAGTGATCACCAGTTCTTGTATGCTATTTTGATCTCCCTCTGGTATTGCTTTCCAACTATGTGTTATCGACAAGTCTTATAAGCATGCTACTTTTTGTGCCAAAATCTTTAATGAAACTCCTCCCCAAACCAAGCCTTGCAGGGCTGCATTGTAGCTCCTTTTCTTCTCCCAGCCTGATACTTCACCTTTCAACACTACCCACAGCTGTTTTCAGCCTTTCATAATTCCTTTATTGTTTCTATTTTTTATTGTTTATCTACTAATGACTCATGCAAAAGTCTATCATATTCACTGAAGTCCAGATAGATCAGATTGCCAAGAAAATCAGCAAAGACAGACACGGGCTCAATTTGGCACAGTCTGTCCTTGATGAATTCATACATGTTAACGCCTTTACTGGGCACCTCTATTTCTTTTAATTTTCAGCCTGTCAAATGTTTTTGGGGGTAAGAGAACACATTCAGACATGAATACGGGTGGAGGGAAATGAGATCTGCAGTTGTGTGTACTGTTTTCTCCTTTTTAAACATACATAATAGATCTGCTCTTCTGTACCATCGTTTGATAAACATATTAAAAATCCTTGCTAGGCTGTGATTCCATGTTCTCATTCCTTCGGTGTTATATGACCAAAGCTCATGTCTCAGTTTCCTAGTTTGAACATAAAGACTATATTACCCTGAGTGTGGGTGTTAAAGAAATATTTCAGGCTACAACTACAAGTAGTATCTACTGTGTCATTAGGAAATTTTCATTACTGTACTCAGTCTGACCTGTTCGTAAAACCATAGAGAAGCTCTCAGCACACAGGCAAACACAAATCTGAATTACACCTGCACATTATCCCATTTGCTACTATGCTAATGCTTATGCGCATGAATCAAGGAACACTTTAATTGCAATCCTAACCACATACCAGAAACATCCATGCTTTTAAATGTAAAATATGTGTAATCAAGTTTCAGCTATTTAAATTCAGTTCTAGAAGCAGAAGTGAACAGTCTATTTTAGTTTATGGAAGGCCATTAACCAGTCAAGATAACTTCACTTGCGTGTCTCGAAGAGAATAAAGGAAATTTACTTTGACTCACTTAAATGTTTGTGTCTTTTTGTGAAGTTCCCTCTATGGATCAGAGAAGCTTAGACAGCAGGAGCAACCTATGGTTATAAACTCTATCCTGAACTTCAGGCTGCTGTAACCTGTGACAAGTTTTCAACTGCTTTGTTTTCGTATTATGTGCTATTTGGAAAAAAGAGATGATAGGAAAAAAACACCAAAGTTTGCCGTACTGCAGAAACCATTATGAACAGAAATACATATAAACAGGAAATCTTATCAAAACATTACTGAATAAAAGTTACTATATAATAGCTAAAGTAGCAAATATTAAAATAAAGAATGAGAGAAGGTAGAAGGATCTAGCAATATCTAACAGATTGCGAGTACAGTGACAATGTCTGGGGTTGTAATTTTTTGGCCAAATCAGTCAAAGTGATGATAAACTTGCAATTTCCACCCTTCCCTTGCAATTTTTATTTTTTACCAGAACTAAGCCCTGAATGTGCTTTAAAAAGCACTTGCTTTTTAAAACTGGTAGTTGAGAAAAGGGGCGGATACCTCAGCAGGACAATTTTACCACTGTTAAAAATCACCCAAGTTCCTGACCATAGAGGAATGGCAGCTTACAGAGTTCACTTCCCTAAGATAAATATGTGTATCCATATCAAATAGCAACTTAGGAGTTACCTTGTATCTACCTGTTGGGAAGATGAATCCTTCATACTTCATCCAGTTTAATTCTCTCCTTGGGATTCTGGGTTCTGCACAAGTAATTAAATACAGTAACACTCTGCATATCTTACAGCATATCAAGATACTTCTCAGACAATTTGGAAAGAATAAACCTTATAGTAACAATCAAAAGGGAAAGTTTCCTTGTGGTGAGTTTGGAATTCTGTTTTCAAGTATATGTTTAAGATGAGATGTATGGGCTTTTCAGCATGTATTAAGGCCACTAAATCATGCCTGCTTTATTTTCAAAGGACATGAGCATTTAAGATGATATGCTTGACCAGCTCAGTTGGTAGATACTCAGTACCTCCAAGCACTCTCTCCATTTACTCCCTGGTATGTTCTACTACAATGGAGCAAACTGCTGTGTGATTCCTTACACCAGGGAAGCATAAGCATGTACTGGGCCTTTTTGGGTAGAGGCAGTGATGTCGAATCACTAAGTTGATGATGAGATAAAATGGAAAGATGAAACCTCTTTGTATTTCTGTTTGTTTTAATTCTGTTTTTATACACGCAGTTTAGACTGATGTTGCATGGGGATCTCTGGAAACGCTTACCACGCTTTCTTCAAAACAATTAATCCTACCTTTGTGAGCTCATAACATTTCTGTGACGTAAATCAAGGTTATTCATTCCTACCCCGGATTTTATTATCTAACTCCTACCAAGCCTGGGATTTGGATGCATGTCCTTGTTTGGCAGCAAAAAATTCTGTTCTTAGGCTACAGAGCTGGCTCTTTGTAAGCATAGTTTTGAAAATGTAAATGCAGTGGACCATGTTTCCCATGGAATTAAAATAATGTGCAATCCTAATTTATTGCATTCAGTGATTAAACAAATAAATTCTTCCTTACGTATTCAAATTGCCATCCATCAGCTCTTTCAAGACTGATTCTATAGTACCCTTCTAGATAGCTGGAGAAAAGTCTTTCATTAATTATCACACACAGTGTTATTACTGACTGTACACTGCTGGCTGCAAAAATAATTCTTTGCGTTTCTTTGTTGTAACTTATTGTTTCTATCTTGGCAGCAAACGTACTCACTTGAGGCTCATGAGCCTAACCAGTGCTGCCACCGTGTACAGAGCTCTGTACACACCTCAAACCTGTATGGAGGAGATAGCAACCCTTTGAGCGGTGCATTTATCTCATTTAGTGAAAGGAGCAGAGGCCATACTCGACGGGTAGACTAAGGATTGTTTCCTCCCAAACTTGAGGCTGCTGTGCAAACTGCTCTGGGTTGCTGGAGAACTCGGATCATAAAACCATAGAATTACAGAATGGTTTGGGTTGGAAAGGACCTTTAAAGATCATCTAGTCCAAGCCTGCTGCCACAGGCAGGGACATATTTCACTACATCAGGGTGCTCAAAGCCCTGTCCAGCCTGGCCTTGAACACTTCCAGGGATGGGGCATCCACAACTTCTCTGGGCAACCTGGTCCCATGTCTCACCACCCCTATCATAAAAAATGTCTTCCTTATATCCAATCTAAACCTACCTTCTTTCAGTTTAAAACCATTGCTCCTTGTCCTGTCACTACAGACCCTGGTAAAAAGTCTCTCTATCTTTCTTACAAGCCCCCTTTAAGTACTGAAGCTCTCCCCCAAGCCTTCTCTTCTCCAGGCTGAACAACCCCAACTATCTCAGCCTTTCTTCATAGGAGAGGTGTTCCAGCCCTCTGATCATTTTGGTGGCCCTCCTCTGGACCCACTGCAACAGGTCCATGTCTTTCTTGTACTGGGGACCTCATAGCTGGATGCAGTACTCGGGATGGGTTCTCACGAGAGCAGAGAAGAGAGGGACAATCACCTCCTTTGACCTGCTGGCCACACTTATTTTGATGCAGCCCAAGATATGATTGGCTTTCTGGGCTGCAAGTGCACATTGCTGGCTCATATCAAATTTTTAATCCACCAGCACCCACAAGTCCTTTTCCACAGGGCTGCTCTCAATCCATTCATCCCCCAGTCTGTATTGGTACTGGGGATTGCCCTGACTGAGGTGCAGGACCTTGGACTTAGCCTTGTTAAACTTCATGAGGTTTACATGGGCCCACCCCTCAAGCCTGTCAAGGTCCCTCTGGATGGCATCCCTTCCCTGTAGCATATCATTGTGGTTAAATCCACAACTGCAGATGCAGTGGAGAATTATCCATTTCTTACGACTCTGTTAACTGTATCATATTCTGTGGCCTCAACTAGGTGTTTACAATAAACATCTTTCCTTCCTGCAGACATTAACTACCTTGATCCTAGAAAACTGATTTTAAATTCTTTGTTTTGGTAGCCTCCATAATTTTTGTTTACTTTAAGGTTTTTACGCTTTGCTGGTAATGAATGTTCCAGCCAGCTCCTGTCATTTTCCCAACCACAGACATCCAAATTCTTGCATTTAATATGCAGAGATCTTAAACCATTTGTTTAACTGGTCTAACTTAAATTTAACATAGTTTAAGCTGGAATATTTTTTGCTCTTCTAATTCATTATGAAACGCTTGCAAAATGCTCAGTGCAAAGCAACATTATGTTTCACTACTGTTATGAGTTGCTGTATTATTCTTCTGAGTTACAGACTGTTTCATTACACTTTTTCAGACTCTTCCCCATGGTTGAGCCTTTTTTCACTGGTTGGGCTGTACAGGTATGTTGCTGCAGGTTGAGTAACATCTACTCTTTTCTTTCAGAAATTACTTGAACCTACAGTAGAGTGGGGCACACCCAGAATAAGGAGAACAAAATTTCATCCTGCTTTAAGTTGAAAGCTCAGTGTCTACTGCTACTGTCAGTAGACTTGACTGTCTAGAAAGCTTTGCAATGTGGTGCATTTTGTCCAGGTTTTCCTATAACTTTACTTATTTATGACCTCCATTTTTACTCCTTATCTCTATTTTTGGCTGTGCCTTGTTTGGTAAAAAGGCAACTCCAGGATAATTAATCTCTTTAATGATGGTATGGAAATGATAAAAGTCATTCTTAATTATAAGGACTACATAAGGACCACAAAACAATGAAAGGTGTTTTGAAGAAGTTTTGATTGCTGACAGAAAATTGAGATGAGATGGTAATTTTTTAAGTACTGCATCTGGGTGTTTTTCTTTTTTTCCCCATCACAAGAAAGAGTAGGATAATACAAGAAGCTCAGTGCTGCTTCTTGCTCAAAAATAATAAACAAAAATATGAGAGTTGCATAAGGAAACAGTTTGCGACAGAAGGTGCTGATCTTTCAAGAGGGACAGCATTTAAGACATATAGTTTATTAAAAGTAAAAAAAAGAAGCAAGGCAGGAGTCTTGGTTTGCCAATAGACTTTTCTGGGATTGCCAGAGGGCTGGAGTTGTCCAAGTTTCTCTGGGCTGCTCAGAGGATGGCAGATGTGGGACCTTCTGGAGAAGGGAACTTATGTTTCTTAGGGCCTGAGGCCATGGAGACTGTTTACATAGGTTGATAAGTTTATTTTGAAGGAAGGATACACTAAAAGCAGGATTTGAAAAGGAATTCTTCCTTACTTCTTTCTTCAAATCCATATGAGAAAGGAAGTGAAGAGATCTGAAGCTAGGATTTGGTGCCATATACATGTCTATCTGGCTTCTCCAAGTGCATCCCTCAGGGGACAGGCCTTGTACCTTTGCCTCCCAAGTTGGAAGCCCATGGTTCTCCTACTCTTACACTGGGGTGAAGGCTATGGTATTTTTGTGTTTGAACTCTGTTCACCCAGAAGATCAGCCAGATTACTCTTGCTAATATTTTCTCATAGGAGCTTTTATTGGTTTGGGAGAATGAGGAGTCACTTTAAACAAAGTGCAGTTTACTCTTACCACAACATAAAATGACAAAGTGGAGTTTTTTAAGTCTAGAATTATAAGTGAGTACATGAGTGCCTACCTGACTGGAGCTTTTCACTTCTGTGGGGTGGATGCCAGTTTATTGCACAGTCATTTCTGTTGCTTACTCTGCATCTTTATAGCTAAGCAAAGACTTTTATTTTCATGTCTTAACTGAGGCATACGAACTAGTTTAATAATACTCAGAAAACATAAACTAAAACAGTGGTATTAAATGCATTACTTTGACGTTTTTGCTAAGAACCTGCTATCTGGTTATCATCTTTTTCCCCATTCCTGCTTGCATTTCCTCCCAGTCCTACTACTGAATTAATGTAGCCTAGGCCTATAGTAAACAGCCTAACAGATAGATCATGGCACTCTCATGCATTGTTATGAGGAAGCTGAAATCTGTCAAAGGGGAGGTGAGCTGGAACTGATTTTAAGTTCCCATTCAATTTCTCAAGAATGCAAGAAAAACAAAAGCAAGTGGAGGTGGGGCGGTAAGGGGAGAAAGACTTTAAATAGTATCCTTGACATCTTGAAATAATGATCATCAGCACTAATGCTGAAAAGCTTATAAACCACTGTCTTATGTGAATTAAAGAACTAGAAAGGCCAACTCCCTCTTAGGCAGAGTACTTTGTACTGCTATCTCAGTTTTGGGGATTAAGATGGATTTCAATAGGCTTACATTTCCTAAGAAGTCTATGACCAGCAGTGCCCCTTATGGCTCTCCCAGTTCACACTCTGACCACCTGCGAGGGAGAGGAAACTCATCTTTCTGCTTGTAAGCCAGATCCAGCACTCGCAGCTAGAAACATTGCTTTTCTTGGGCTGTTACATACTCATATCATTTACCACATGAAGTAACATGGATTGTAACAGAAATGGGGAGTAGTGGCAATGTGAATCAAGGTTAGTCTGGAGCTCTTGGCAGTGCAGAGGAACACAGATATGAACAAAATTGCTTCCTTCAGCCCTCTCTGCTCCTTTGCTCCAACCTTCAACACACTCTTTTCTATGTTGTGAGATGCCCCTGCCTTCTGTGATTTTTCAAATATCTTTCAACAGCTTTTGAATACTTCCATTACGGAGGAATTACATCTTGGGATCAAACTATTCTGGCAGTTTCAGTGTACTTGCAGTGTCAGCCAGGCTGTCTTCCCTCCTAGCAGGCTGACTGTGCAAACACTGGCGGGAGCATAGTCAGCCCCAGCTTTGCAAGGACAGAAAGGTCTGTCACAACAAAGTACTTCTCATCATGTGCAGGAGAGCTGTATAGACACAGGAACCCATCCAACAGGGGAGACACAGACATCTGTAAAGTGATGATAGCTAATCTGTGACAGAAGGTGATATGGCTATATGAAATTATAAACTCTGGTGGGGATTGGGTTCTGAATTGTCAAAGTTAGTCTCTGAAGAGCCTGCGGGGATGTTTGGCAGGTGGCAGCCCTGACCAGGAAAGCAGCTTACCATGTCCTTGAAGGACTATAGTGGGGAAGGCAGTGGGTGCTCTGTGGACAGCAGGCTGACGGGGCTGTGCTCCCCAGGAGTGGCTGCAAACAGGCTTTGTGGTTCTGAGGTTTGTGTGGCCCCATGTTGTGAACTCAGGCCCAGGTACAGAGCCCTGCGTCACTCCTGAGTGCCTGATACTGGCAGCAGGTAAACCAATGTAGGAAACACTGCAAAGGATGAGGTTCTGTGGTGGCCTCGGCAGAGACACTGGTTTAGGGAATTCTTTCCTCCTGCCTCCTTGTTCCCATCCTCAGTCATGACTACTGTTGCATGCCACAGCTTCCTATCCCCTCATCTGTGCTGCGAAAATTGCCACTGGACAAGCTGTATACCTGACTTCTATACCAGGATGTCTCCTTTTTGAAGTTTTCTGGTCAGCTTTTCCACTGTCTTGCCAAATGCACTCACAGGCTGTTTGCACAAGCGAACTCATAAAAGAAAAAGATCTGATTTATGTTATTTTCATCCTCAGTTAACTCCCAGCTGTTAGTTCTACACCTGCCTGAACTTCCTGCTCCTCCAGTTATGCCTGCTATAAAATCTCTTTCATTATCAGTCTGGCTCATAAAATGGTCAAACAAATGGTATATCGTGCTGGCATCATGGAAGTGGAATTGCAGGAATGAGCATTAAGCCACAGTCTGGAGACTGGAATGATTAAATCTGTACCCAAAGCAATGGTTCGTGTGGCCATGGTCTGAAAAGTAGGGTAGTCCCACCTGAAACTCTCTAGAAATGCAAAAGATTTTTGGTAAGTGTGTGTAACAGAAGATGATGCAGAAGGAAGCTAGCTGGTCTAGCAGAGGCAGCTCTTCACTCTGTGGGCAGCAGGAACAAGACCTCCTGCCAGACTCATCTTCTAGCAAATAGCCATGCATGAAAATGTCAAACCCACGTGCTTTCCTTCACAAGTTAGTTGCTCACTAGTTCTGTCTATGCTGGGATGACAAAACAGCAGTACCCATAAATGGAGGGATAAATTGTTTTTAGTGCCGTCAGCTTTATGGTGTGAACTCTTCTGTGTAGTTTCATAGTATAAGATTTTCTGAGCTGGATGGTGACTGATGCAGACCTCCTTTCTACAGCTTGATGCTGAGACATTAGGAGGACCCTGGAATTTGTGCTTCATCCTAATGGAAAATACACTTCATTTTTGTACAGACTCACAGAAGCAGATATGGCTGGGGAGACCTACGCCTCCCCAGTATGTTAGGAAGCAGAAAGAAAGAGAGGTTTGTGTAAAAGCATAATTATACAAAAGGCCCAGACAAGACAATTTCCCTGGCCTGGCATGAAGGGGTAATATCAGACTCAAGGCAGCTTGCATCTTGGGGCTATTGCTTTCAAATAGCTATAGCTTTCATGTGCTTTGAAAGTAAAGTCAGTGTGGTTATGAAAGTCTGGTTAAGAAATAAAGAAGAATTCATTTCTTCCCTGCTATGCTGCCTTCCTAAACTTAAGCAATGGTGTTTCCTAGGTTGGGTGCATGTCTGGGAAAGTTTAAAAGCAGTTGGCTTGAGTTTAAAGAACAGGACATATGGGAAAGTGGTCTCCTTTTCTTTGCAACAAAACCATAAAAAGCTGTGCCTGGAGGAATGGGTGTTATAATGAAATAGCGACAGACACTTGTCAATCTTCTTTTCTATTAAAGGTAATAAAACCAGTGAGCTGGTCCACTTGTCAGATCAATTTGCAGTAGAACAGGATTATCTAGTGCAATATCAGGCCACAATATAACAACAATTAATGTTAGAAGAATAAAACTTATTTTCATTTTTTCTGAAGGTGACTCTTGAGAAGCTTCTGTTTTCCCTTTAGGCAATTTTTGAACTAAATTTTATTCTTTCACAAAGGACTCAAAAATAATATTTTCCTGAAATCTCTTAAAACACTGAGATATCTATCTTAGAAATAGACCTGAGGAAATCTGATGCAAACTATGAAGCTTTCTTTTGGACTTCTGACCTGACACACTAGAAAACGTTCCATGCTTAGAGATAATGCTTCCCTGACATTGTCTCCATATGGTTTTGGCATGAATCGGCTTTTGACTTAAGTTGAGCTACTTAAGGATGTCTTCTGTAATGTCTATGTGGCCGTAAATGAGACCTCTTTGCTAGGAACAACTAATTCCTTGAGCGGAAACAATGAGGGTTAAGCGCAGTACCTGGGGGATCACATTCTGTACAACTGAAGTCCAGACCAGACTTTTACATGAAAATAATGTTTTCCACTCTTCTATGAAAAACACCTGCAACTGCAGAACGGTTTGCAGAGTAAGAGGATTTGGTTTTTTCTTAGATGTAAGGAAAAACCCACATTTTTCCCTGTTCTACTTCAAATTTGTGACAAAGTCTTTGCTGTGATGTTTTTAACAAAATTCAATAAGCCTTAATAGAGAGAGGCTGTCAGGAATGGCTGTCAGATGTCGATGAAATTCTTGTGACCTAGGGCTGAAGAACAAATTACCAGAAACAAGTGGACTTCCCTCTCAAGTAAAAGATGGGACATCCATCAGTCACTTATTAATGAACTATGAAATATTGTATTTTCTGACTAGAAATCCATGATAGATTTGGACCGTGTTTGCAATGCATATTTGTAGTTTCAGTTATGCTGTTGTTTAAGATTGTGGTGTTCATCTTGGGAAAAACTCAGTCAACTTGTATGGAAGTTATTCACCAACCTGGATGTGGAAGAACTCTTTCTCCTGGAATTTACTGCATTTGTTCTATAAATATTTTAGAGCAGGAAAGTTTGTGGTCATTCTGATGTTTAAAAAAATCAGTAGTTAGGGTGTGAAAACCTTTTTCTTGCAATTGTAGTTTTTTTGGTAGATGAACAAAGAGATCTGACTTTCTTTCATTTACCTGCAGAGCCTTTGATTTATGAAGCATATTCTTTCATTTTTCGTGGTGGACCTTCGACTGTTCTTTTGCTTGTGTTACAATATGACTTGAAAAGAAGCACTTGCTTTTAAGCAACTTGGTATGTTAAAAATGAAGCTATCTGGAAAAGCTGATGGAATTGGGAAAATCAGGAGTCTACTGCTTAAAGCTGAGCCAAGAGCAAACGTACTCAGTTCTGCTTTCCAAAAGGGCTTTCTTAAAAAGATAGATATAGAAGGCCTAAAATAATAGTCTCAAATAAAGAACATGTTCCTTCTTTTCTTTGAGTTGGCTTTGATCAATATCCGTGTAAAAGAATTGCAGTTTTTTGACTTTCACGTGTTTGGAAATGTTGCTCACTGGCCATAATCATTATCATGTTTTGATTTTACATATAACTGTTGATAAACCCCATGTTGATAAGCTCTTTTGTGTCAATGATCGTTGTAAATAATTTGAGTTTGGTTTGAATTTTTTCTGCAAGTTCATAAGTTTTTATAATCTTTTTTGGTCCATAATATATCTATACAATGCAGACAGATAGACCTTGGTTGAAACTTAATGAAGAACCTAGAAAGAAGTCTTCTACCAGCATCTTCTTATATTGTGATTTGTCTCCCATATGCTGGTAATAGGAATGTCTTGATAGACAGCTGGAGAAGTAGTATTAGAAGCAAATGTCATGGATACTCCATATCCTGCCTGAGAAAATGCACCTGATCATGCTACCCAGGAGGAATCCCTGAATCCTCAAGGGATCGTACCCATGTTTGTATATTCAGTGAATATCTCTCAGAATTTAGATATGAAAGCATAATTAAATTGTTATGCTACCCTGAGTATCACTAGAAGTCTCACTTAGCAAGCATCAGCACAACAAAACCCCAAGTCTCCTGACCGAAGAGAACAGTTAGACACATGCATCTTTTAGACTTGGTGGCTACTGATTGAGTCTTGAGAGTGGACTGGATGCTCTGAGGTGCAGCTTTCACAAGGGAGAAACAACTGTCTCTTTTCTCCTGACACTGGGTTAGTGGATGAGTTCAGCTGAGGAGGTTGGGCAATCACCCAAATCAGAGCAGAGATATAAATATTAGCAGAGCATTCTCATGGGAGGTCCATAGAATTTAAAATTGGCTTCCTTGATTGGTCTCGGAGCCTGACAGAGCTTGGCAGGCCCATATATTTTTTCAGGCATTAAATAAGCATGGCTTGGATTATCTCCTTAAATGTTTTCTTTCTTTTTGGTGAAATACAGAAAAAATGGAATGACTAAAAAAAAAACAAAAAAGAAAATGGAAAATTTGTATCCTGAATCCATATTTATCATAGAAGAAAGGGCTAGGAAAGATCTCAAAAGGTCACCTAGTCCATTTTCCTATCCCAAGGCAGGATTAATGATACATAAAGTAGAGTTCCCACGCTGTGGTGCACTGGTGATGCATGAATCCCTTAAAAGTGAATGTAGCAGTGCTGCATAGAGTTACAGCATTCTGGAGCAAATCTTCAGTGCACAGGAAATACTATTTTCAGGAGATCATTTGGGATAGGCTTGCTGAGCCTGCAGCAAAGGGAGGGAGACCTGTAGTTGATTGAGGCTGTTCAGCCTTGGAGGACAGCGAGAGCAGCTGAGAGTGCAGGATGCAGCAGGATGCATCCCTGTTTTGTGTTTCTCAGCTGGGCTTTCTGCCCGTGGCAGCTTTCCTGGCTTGCTTCTCTTAGCTAGTGTTGTAGCTGCCATCCATGGGTTTCTCAGCCACTCCAGTTAAATGTGTCCTTGTCCATTCTCTGGCACTGAAACTACCTGGTGTGGAGCAGTCCTTGTTCTCATTATTATACTCTGCCACTCCTCAAAACAAGGTGGCCACTTGCAGGAGTGGCCTGTTGGGAGTGACACGTGGCCCCTTTGGACTCTAAAAACATGCATATAGGAGAGAGAAAAGCAGATTGTTTGGGAGGCCAAAACATGTTCAGGGACCAGTTTAATAATTTAATAGAAAAGGTAACTGAATCCCTGCGCCTGGGTACATTCCCTGTTGCAACTGAGTTTACTCCGATATGTAGCCCCTGCCCTGTAGGTGCAGTCCTTCCCTGTACCTCCTTGCAGACTTCCTTTATGCATGATCTCTCTGTATGAAGTCATCTTGTCATCCTGGCAAAGCAACATCCCTGTCTGTTTGGGGCTTTTTACTTGAGGAGTAGGTTTTTCTGTAGCAGTTTTCTACATATTCTGGTCTGTGGCTTTTTCCTGTGTTCAGTTTACCCCAAGCCTCAGATGACCTGTGCTACAAAGAGACACATACAAGCAGTTACTGCAGATGGTGTTATTGAGTGCTGGTCACTTGAATGCTGCTAACTTGCTGCTGTGATCTTTAACCTATTCTGCTCATGGTGCCTGCTTTGGGGACGCCCCTAGTCCTATGACCCACATTTCCCTCAGGGACTCTGGGGCAGGGACAATACAGGAGAAGTGAAAGAGCACAGCTTTTGGGACACAGGGGTTGCCTTTGCTAGTCAAGTGAAGAGGACACAACAGGAGGTTGAGAAAGACAGGTTTTGTGGGAGGGCGATGTGGAGTGAGGTCTCCATCTGATGAAAGGATGTAGGAGGTGATAGGGTAACAGAAAGCCTAGTAGCCAGACACCGATTCATATCACCCACTGACAAGGACAGTCAGGAAAGCATTCTGTGCAGTGTTTGAGATAACATATAGAGCTGCTAGATCATCAAGGTGCTGATGGCCAGTGCTGATGTGGGAGTGTAACCTTGGCTTTTGGGTAGAGTAGGCAGGCTGTGTTATCAGATTGCACAGGCTGGCACTACAACAGATCCTATATCATTGTAGACACATATCCCATACTAAAATAAAGGAGCTGACCCAAAAATACCTTTTGAAAAGGAGGTCTCCCATGCCTGAAAACCTTACCTCTTCTCAGAAAGGTAAGTATTTAATGAAGGTTCAAACTTTTTTGTATCTGCTGAAGGAGGCAGATGAGGGACAGAGGCACTCCTAAGACCATGTCTTGGACTGACAGAGGTAAATGTTTCTCTTGGAAAAAAACTGAAAGCTGATAGCTTTCACCCCTGTGAAGAGAACATCCTCAGAGAGTCAGTTTAGAAAGGCATACTATAGCATGCTTAATATGACTTTAAGATTGAACATGTAGACTTGTAATCTTAGCTTTTGATAGTGACTATCTTAGTGAGTATTTTGTGAAGAAATACAAGGTAGCTGGGCCCATGACTATCGTCATGGCTTTACTTCCATAGTGCAGGGCTGGGCTTCCATCTCTGTTGCAGGAGGGTAAAGAGCTATGCCAAGAGATGCTGTCACTCAATGGCCTGTTAGATACTTTTCCTGTGAGGTGCAAAAGTAACAGAAGCAGAGCTGACTTTGGTTAGCACTTGACTGACCCTACAATGGTGTCCTTCTGTCTGACAAGCACTTTTTTTCACTTGCCCTTTCCTTAGTTGTATATTGTGATTTGACAGAGCATTTTGGCAACCTGGTCTCCCACCTAGTTTAACATCATGATGTTCAGAGAACAAGCGATCCTCCGAGAACTGCAGTGTGTGTGCACTGTAATTAATGGCTGCTGAAATGTTAACATTGAAATGTTATATACAATAATTCCCTGTTCTGAATTTCTGAACCACAGCAGATTGCATCATGTTTTATGATGTCCTCAAGGTAGATAAGTATTTATGGTCATATAAAAGAGAATTTATTTCCTAAATCTCGTATCAGAAGATTTAGAGAAAGAAACCTGCCTTTAAAATTATTATGATTTTTGAATGTAAATGTAGAGCACCTCCCAGCTTGTGAATGGCCCTTCTGACACTGTCACCAATTGCCAGGGAATCCAGCTGCTCAGAAATGGCATCATAGTTCTCATATTGGCACTCTTCCTGCTTTGCTCCTCTTATATTGCTATATGACTTGCAGAGAGCTGTCACTTTCTAGATTCCCAGCCAAATAAATAATGAATATGGCTTCATTTAGCAATTGAGATCTTTACATCTGTAAGTTAGCTATTTTTCAGTAACTTCAGAAGAATTGTGTGCTGACTGAAAACGGTGAGAGTGAGGAATAACTTTATTATATATGTGGCTGTAATGTGAGCATATAGCACAGCTAAATATATTTAACATAGAAAGTATTGTTATATTAAAAACTGACCCACACTTTAATCATGGTATTGTAATCTGTCTAGGTTGCTGTTAGGGAAGAATACATCTAGATGTATGAGTTAAATTTATTACTAAAACAATTTTCTTAAGTTTGCTCTGAGACTGTGAATTATATTTTTGGAGTAACTAAGAATATCACCGACACACCATTGAACTCACCTTTCGCTCCAGACACAAGGAAAATGTTTTTGATCTTTTTGTCTTTCACATACATTTGTTGTATTTCAACAAGAACAGTTAGGAAAACAAATTGAAACTCTTAAGTATTGCAGGGAGGAAAGTGAATAATTACAAGAAGAAGGTGAATAAACAACTAAGTTATGATTGGAAACCTCTATGATGAGCTTCACATCAAATAATAGTACCACTTTGGCTTTATAAAAAAATGTTCTGTAGTGTTTCTGGGAAAACTGCAAAATACAACAGCTTAACCTAGTTGACTAGAGTCTTTAACTACAAACTGAAAATTAATTTGTACTTCTTTGTATTTTTCTTCCAGGTCTAGGATAGATTCAAATGGGAATACCGTATTACCTTTTTAACAGAGCCCAAAGAAACGATGATGTGTTTCACAAACCTTCTGTTGCAGAAGTCTTAATAGACTACCAGAGTCTACTAAGGGCTTCTCCCCAAAACTTCCTCTCCCCTCCTCCACCAGTTATCAGCTCTGTGTCCCTTTGGTCACCTTTCAGCAGAGGTCAGTCTTTGTAGAGATAGGATAAAGTGAAATGACCTTGGCGTTAGTCAGTGATTTAAACAAATGTAGTCACAGGAAGGAGATGTCTGTATCCCACAAAGGGCTCCCAGCCTAAAATCCACATCCTTCAGCCTCATATGGGAAAACTGTTTCACCTGTGTGGATCCACTTGAATGCATTGGGATATGTGAAGAAAAAGAAATCAATGGTCTGGAAAATATTATCTATGCTGGAGAATGTGTAATGAGATGCTGCCAATAGCTCAGCTGCGTAAGCACTAGGAGCAGAGTCAGGAACATCTGTTGAAAGCACACAAACCTTGTCTATACTAGTTGCTTGGCACTCGTGTGGCTGAGCTGCTGCTGAAATCTGGGTACGAGCTGTCAGAGGAGAGAATAGGGCTGATCTACTAGGTGCCATGAATGCAACTTTGCCTCCAGGTTACAAGTCTTCAGGGTAATATCAGGTTTGGATTCCTCCTGTCCACTGAAAACCCAACAAACTAGGCTTTTAGTGAAAATTTCATTATGAGACAACCTTTACCTCTGTAAAGATGTTCTTGGCTGTTAAGTGTAAACCAGAGTTAAGCAGACAATACCAGGTGCCACAGGTCAAATACAGTTTTTGTGGAAGTGGATGTTGTTTCATTTAATCCTGTTTTATTTAGGACTGAGGCTCATTAGATGCTCAACTACTAGGAAGGTATGGCTGAGGATCTTGAATTAGGAAATTGCCTTGTCCACTCTCCCAGCTGAAGGAGCTCTCAGCAGTGATGGCTGAAGTGAAACGTGACCAAACAGTTTGGGAACTGGAGAATATGTAAGCTAAACACTTTGTAATGACAGCTGTACACTCCTTCCAGGAAAGCTATACTATAGATGAGGCAGACTATACTGGTGGATAGGTGATCACTGCCATGGAGGATATATGGAAGCCACAAGACTTTTCCACGTGGAAATCTTCCAAGCTCGTCTATAAATCTGTGTCTCACAAAATCTTTTCATGCAAACATTAGATATGATACACTGTATATACTTCAGTATGCATCTTCTTATAGGTTAATTATGCCTACTCTTTTTCTCAGCATCTCTGGGTTCACAAGGAGCTGGATGCCTGCATTTCTTTGAAGATCTTATTCTCACTGCCTTAATGACATCCTCATAGGCTAAGAAGAAATATATTCATTTTACGTATGGGAAATTGAGTTTTCAGTTAGATTTACGTATATTCTTACCGTTTTAAGCAGACCTTCATTTCTTTCACTAGTTTGGCTTTTCAAAGCCAGTAAAAAGGAAAAAAAAAAGCTATAAAAACTACCTTGTAAAAACCTCACCTATTGATTACCTCACAGCTATGATATTGGAACACTATATATAAAACATATTGCTTTGGAGGTGAGAGTATTTAATTTTTTTTTTCTTTGCCAGATGACATGCAAATGATCAAAAATCTTCAGGCTTAAGAGCTATATTGTTACATCATATGATTATTTTAAAAATGTTTAGTGCTCTGAGATCAAATAATTCCCTTCCAGCTATTTTGATGGTAATAAGCAGTTTCTGGTAATTGCATATATAGATGTGGAATTGCGGATTTATTGTTTTTATTTTTGGAGTGAGGATATAATTTTTCAAGACTGACTGATTAAAATCAAAAAAGGAAGATAACCTAGGTGTGACTGAGATGTCCTTCATTTGCCTAGCAGTACATCTCCATTAACTTTCTGTGGCAGGAATCAGCCTGTAGATGTCCCCCAACACATGTTGTGCTATGTCCAGTAGTTCAGTTCTGTTGAAAGCAGCTATCACATTTATAAATTACCAACAGCTCAAGTTAAAGAGAGACAGAGAGATGAAAAGCTGCCCAGGAATGGCTATTCTGTGGGAGGACAGTGGAGGTAATGACAGAGTGAAGAGCATCTCAGACCAAGAGAAACATGAGCTAAACAAGAGCTGATAAGAGAAATAGGAATAAGAGTCTTACAGAAGGCTGAAGACATCAGAAAAAGGGAGCCAAAAATGACACACTTCACTGTGACTCTTAGATATGGAAATGATAGATTTTCCTCTGGCTTAGTGAACCAGAACTGACCTTAGCACTGTAATACATGATGAAAAGAACGCTGCACTTCAATGAAGTGACAGGTTTGTGCGTGCATAATGTCTTCAACAAAACCAGTAGGTTAGTGGGAGAAAATATAGCTTAGTCTGTAATCATCCTAATGAGATGATGAATTTTGGTGACCTTTACCTGTGTTTAGCTAGTGTAATTAAGTGCTGAATAGTGCCTGCATCAGTGGTGGACTTGGCCCTGCCTGCCTGTCCTAGGGTGGAGCTGGTTGAACCCTGAATATGGTTTGTAAGCATGGGTGGAAATCTAAATAGTTGTTTGCTTCACCCATTTTTCAACCTCTTCTCTTCCAATAAACAGCTGGTTTCTTTTCATGCAAGACTTTGATAAATGGTTTCTATTTCTATCAATACCCATATTCACATGCAAACAAGCTCATTTGTCAAAGAGAAAGTGTGTTCACTGGTCACAGTGTATTGTATGCTCTGTTATTTGTCATTTTGATCATTATTATTCTGCTTTCAAAACTACCCATGGAGGACCTTAAAGAATACAGAGTAACCTTTCCCTCAACACAGCTAATGAAGAGTCAAAGCAAACAGTAATGAGTGACCTTGAGATGGGAAATTCTAATTCCATACACAACTTAGCATTTCATAGCACTTATATTCTACCCTACTGCTTTTCTATCATAGATCACAGCACAATAAATAATAGAAAGTCAGCAGCATTCATCTTGCAGGTGAGTAATATAGAACCACAGAATTTGAACCAAATTTCTTCCACCATGGTAGATTCATAGAATCATAGAATCGTAGAATCACTTAGGTTGGAAAAGACCCTTAAGATCATCGAGTCCAGCTGTTAACCTAGCACTGCCAAGTCCACCACTAAACCATGTCCTTAAATACCACATCTACACATCTTTTAAATACCTCCAGGGATGGTGACTCAATCACCTCTCTGGGTAGCCTGTTCCAATGCTTGACAACCCTTTCAGTAAAGAAATTTTTCATAATATCCAATCTAAACCTCCCCTGGTGCAACTTGAGGCCATGTCGTCTTGTCCTATCGCTTGTTACTTGGGAGAAGAGACTGACCCCCACCTCGCTACAACCTCCTTTCAGGTAGTTGTAGAGAGCGATAAGGTCTCCCCTCAGCCTCCTTCTCTCCAGGCTAAACGGCCCCAGTTCCCTCAGCCGCTCCTCATAAGACTTGTGCTCTAGACCCTTCACCAGCTTTGTTGCTCTTCTTTGGACACGCTCCAGCACCTCAATGTCTTTCTTGTACTGAGGGGCCCAAAACTGAACACAGTATTCGAGGTGTGACCTCACCAGTGCCGAGTACAGGGGGACAATTACTTCCCTACTCCTGCTGGTCACACTATTCCTAATACAAGCCAGGATGCTGTTGGCCTTCTTGGCCACCTGGGCACACTGCCGGCTCATATTCAGCCGACTGTCGACCAACTCTCCCAGGTCCTTTTCCACCGGGCAGCTTTCCAGCCACTCTTCCCCAAGCCTATAGGGTTCCATGGGGTTGTTACGACCCAAGTGCAGGACCTGGCATTTGGCCTTGTCTACCTGTGTCCCTTCTGACAGATACTTCTATAACCAGCCCCTAGAGTCTCCAGTAATGGAGTCTCCCAAACCTCTCTCCAGGCAAGCTACCCTCATTTCATTATCATAAACACTAGAAAAACTTTTTGAATAACTTCCTTGATCATCTTCATTTTTCCTGTCCGTTGTGGACATAGCTAATGGCAGAACCTCCAATGAAATAGTTGTTTCTCTTGTAACAATGATCTGCATACTGGAAGACTACTATGTTCCACTCTTTCCTCCACCTCCCTCTTCCTTAAGCTGCGCAATCCTATTTCTTTCAGCCCTTCCTCAGTGAAGACTTTTTCAAGATTCTGATTTTTGTCACTTTCTTCTGGAGTCTCTCCAGCTGTTATACATTTTTCTGGAAAGAACAGTGTGATATTATCTTGACATGTTCAGCTTGTGGTTCACCATAACATATATAAATGTTTCTGCAGAACTGTTAGATAACCTTTTGGTTTGTTTTCCCCATTATTTCTGCCTAAATTGAAATGTTTTGATGATAAATCATAATTACTTATGTGCTAAATACAATTTTCAATATTTTTCCACCCACCTTCCAGTAGTGTCCTGAAAATATCTCTTACTCAACCTGTGAGATTGTTGATTCAATGTAATTTCTCTCTATAATGGTGGAAAATATCCTTAGAGATAAAAAATAAGTAAACATGAAGATATCTTTATTTCAGTAGGATTTTGGACACTGTTGTTGAGGAATCGTAGTTGACTGTTACTCAACTGTTACTCATCTGTTACTAATCAGAATGACTTTCCCGAAGTCACACAGCAAGCATTTTGTTGTAACTAATGCAGTACAGAAACTGAGATTGCATTCTGACCAACAGAGAAAAATAATTAAATCCCAGAATAACTAAAATACTCACTCAAGAACCATTTAAAATGTGATATACTAAAGTACTTCCAAAAATCAATTTTTCATGGATAAACCACAATAAGGTTTTTCCTTTGTGTGTGTGAAAGGCACCACTATAATCTCTTAATGTATAAAAGACATGTTTACAAAAATTATTTCTAGTAGTTTCTAAAGGAATTTGTAAAAAACTTCACTGAAGGAAGCATGTATCAGACAACATAGCTGCCCTGTATGCCTATGTTTTGTTGCACATTTCTGCAGAAAGCTTTTTCTCATTCCATAGATGAGCTAAGGTGAATAAATTTCTGTAGGCCTATTGCTTCTGACCTGTAAGAGGATGTGTAAATGAGCTCTTTCACTTGAGAGTGAGCCCCAGTATAAAGGAATGTAAAAAATTGCATCTGAGCTTTCAAGAAACAAGTTGCACACAGGGGACTTGCTGTGAAGGAGCTGTTGAAATGTAAGGTGCTAAGACTTTTATAACAAGGTAACCACATACATTGAGCCTTCAGTATGATTGATTGTGGTTTTGGTAGGTTTTTTGCAGTTTTTTCTTTTTTTTTCTTTGCAGTGGTGATGTGCTGTATTTTGCTTTGTTTTTTTGAGACAAACCTGTAGCTGGATTGTAGGAGGCAGGAAAGAGAACTTGAACTGCTGACTGTTTCAGTGAGACTGAGGGTGAAAGGAACATCTAATATTTCATCTTCCCTCCAGAGAGAAACTAGAGAGACTGAGGAGAGCAAGTGAGAATCTGGTTGGGGTGATGAGTACCATTAGTCAGTGAAAATTATGAGTCAAGTACTAACTAATTTTTTTTCTGGATAGCTGCCCCATCAAATCATGCTCTCAAAGCCAGAGCAGGTGTATGAGAGTTGCATTTGATAAAGATTGATACTAAACATGTTAATCGAGGACACTGAGAAAAGTTTCTCATCAGGTTGATGTACCCTAGCAAGCCAGATTACTTGGCTGCAATGCAGTCAGAAAAGCTGTGAAAATTTCCTGAATTTCAGCTTTCCACTGAATCTGGTGTGGTTTCCTGGTGCCCTTTTGCCATGCACCCATAGAATAGTTCTTCCCAGTGGCATAGTCAAGGGTATGTCCATAAATTAAATGAATCTACTTCTCTTGCTGGCACTGTAGAGTTTACACATTTCTTTCTCCTAAGAAGGTGGAGCAAAAAAGTACCTTTATCCTTTTATTTTTTTTTTTTTTTTTTTTTTTTTTTTTATTTCTCACTATATCAGTCAGCTACTCCTTGCTTCCACTGGTTCTTGTCTTTGGCAGGGCGAGGAGAAGTTGACCTCAGTACTGGATATTTTCTCTCCAGTTGTGTCAGGACACAGAAGAAGATAATTTCTTTCTGTCACCCCAGCCATACACAGAAATAACAGAAGTCTCAGTATGCTGAGATCAGACACTAAGGGGAAGACAGACATGTCACATCAATAGCGCTTTCCTTCTTCTGACTTAGTCTCAGTACAGGGTTGTTTTCTATCCTTTTTCTTCCTAATGTAATCAAATTATATTGAACTAGTTCTCCTGATATTGAGTTTAATTCTTAGTGGTTATGTAGGGACTAATTCAGAAAATCACAGGTTTAACTTTAAATGTATACATGTTTTTCCATAGGAAATTTCTCTGAGGAAACATCATCTACTTTATTCAGAAAATGAAACTCACTCTGTAGAATAAAGTGGGGACAAAATATCTCCTTTAGATGGATGCATTTAAATGGCATATTTAAAGACATGCAAAATTGTTATGGAAATAAACTCTGCGGTATTGATTTTGATAGAGTAAATGGACCCAGGGTCACAAAAGTGTTAAACTGATCATGTCATTGTAAAACAGTCACAAGTAGCTCAGTTATTTGAGTACAGAGACCTTGGATTATTAATTTCCATGGTAAATAGACTGGAATATTCATGCCAAACAATAAAAAAAAGTTGATGAGACTGTACAGGAGGAAAAAAAACCAACGAAGCAAAACCAAACAAAGTACAAAACATATGGGGTTTTGAAGCTGAAAGCTTATGAAGCTGCCTGGTTGTGCAAAGCAAATATATTTGGGAGTCTCCTGAGTCTTTTTTTGTCAGAGAAGTTGGTTAGGGGCTCTTGGTCTGGGAAGCATCCTTATTAGTAGAGAAGAATACGCTGTTTCTACTGGTGATTTGTATTAATCACTCTGAAGCAGAGGGTTGTTTTTAGTCGTTTTCTGTCTTTGATGAAAAGGACAGGGGAGAGAAGGGAGGAGAGGTTAGGCAGTAGCAGGTGAGGTAATCCGGGCTTACTCCTGGTCCTGGGAGCCGAAGCAGCTGTTTGGTTGTGGTGGATGGTCAGAGCTGCGGGGACAACCACAGCTGCTGGCTTTGTGGCTCTGGCTCAGTTCCACAGCTGAGGTTGCAACCTGGCATGTCCAGCTAGGCTCCCACTGCCTCTCCTGGAGCAGGCTTCTGGGGCTGCTCCATGGAGTGAGTGCAAAGTCACGGGAGAAAAAACAGAGTGAGGGAGAGAAAAAGGCCGGGGGGGGCAAGGGTGGAGCGTGAAAGGGGCAAGAGGAAGATAGTGCCAATGCAGTGGCATGTTGTAGGAGAGAAGAGGAGACTGGAGTGTGATCCCCAGTCCCTCCCAAGGTGAATGTTTCTGTGGTGCTGTGGTCCCATACATGTTCATGGATCTGGGATTGCTGTCTCTACCACTTCCAGGAATGGGAGATTAGCTGCGCACATTGTCTGGAGGACTTCACTATGACACTAACATTGAGAGTCTAGCCATGGAGGATTTTGATCATCACATAAATTCGGAAGTAGGACTGAGGACTTTTCTTAGAAGAGTATATTTCCCTCATCTTGGATGGGTTTTGCTCTTTAAAGCTGCCTTGAGGGACCAGCTGAATATATATTTTTCTAAATCATAGTTGAGAAGAGTATTCTGAAATATTAATTCATGTTGCAAAGCACGTTATCTGCATGCTCCATTGTTCTAGGCAGATTCAGATGCACAAAAAAGCTTGATTGCACCCACAGAACATGTCGTGTCCTTGCAGAGCAGGAGGATATGGTTCACATCTCACTCCCCAGTTCTGTTTGTTTTTGTCCCCTTTGCTCTCACTCAACTCCAGGATGAGATCTGTGTGGTTATCATCTTCCCATGTACATTAGTTTCCTTTTGAAGACAACCTGGGGATGTGGACAGGAAGGAATCTGTGGTGTGTCCTGATAACTTCCCAGCCAGACTATTCAGGGGACCAGGGGTGTGGGGTCCACCCATCTTGGATCACCGCCATAGATCACGGCCATAGTCAGGGGCTCTGCATGGAGAACAGCACTGATATCACCAGGAAGAGTAGATCTTCGCAGTGTCCTCAGGGATATGAGCTGCCTGTGGAGGGCAAGAAGTGGCAGAGCAAAGCATCACATTTCCTCACTGCTGGAGACGAGCACTGTGTGGCCTCGGAGTATGCCTCTCGCATTACTGCTACCACAGTGAATGCTGTGTGCTTCCTGGACACCTTTCGTTTGCCCAGAAAGCAGAACTCTTCCTAAGGGACTATATTATGTCCTCACTGCATCCTTTTTAGCAAGCATAAGGCTGATAAGGCCTGGAAAGTAGTAACTGAATGGTTAAACGAGATCTTAGCTAATATAAAAACAGTACATGCTGATTTCAAATGTAATGACATATCGAAACTGGGATTTCTATTGTGTTAGAGGAAGTATCTACAAAAAAAGAGAGAAACTGAAAGAAGTCCACAACCTGTGAGTGTACAAGACCTCCTTTATTGCCATTTTGCACAATGGTGATATAAGAGAAAGTTGTAATAATTAATTAAAATGGTATTGTTCATTATAATCAAATTATACAACTTTGCTGGCTGCTTTCCATAAACATTACACTACAGATTCTGAGGGGAAGCTGAAATATAAACAGTGCTTTTTTACATAAACACTCATCAAGAATCTTGCTCTTTTTTCCTAAAGACTCCACACCAGCACTTGATTGAGAACCTAAAATAAATTGTTTGAAGACTGGGTTTAACATTTTTCAGGACAGATAAACAACATACTTCAAAGTAAACACTGCTACATGACATGTGCAACCTTAGGAATATACCATTTCAATCATTACTGCTGACACTGCTTGTTTATCCTCGGTATAACATCATTAACTGAAGTGAAATTACCTTTGATTTTATGGATGTAAGTGGGCAAATTAAAATTCTTAAATTATAATATTTAAACAACTAAATTTCATGTGGCTCTTATGAACATAGGAGGTGTTATCAAATGCCAATACTGACCTCAAGTCTGGTTCATGAAGAAACCAAAAACTTGGGGGTGTTTTATGTGTGAAGTAAGAATGTTGTTTGGGGCTTACTCCCTTTGAAATGTTTCATTTCTTCTTGTGTGTGTTGCTTGAAGTCCGTTGTACCTACAGGTTTCTGTGGCTGCTTGCTTTCTACAACCACGTTATAACCTCAAGGCAATCATTCTCCAACAATACGGACAGGGAACCCCCGGTCTGTCCTGGGCAATCTTCTCGTATGTCCAGTTCAAAGTAAATTTGTTGCTGATATTTAGTGCAAAACCTGAGATGAGGCACCCATGTTCTCGCTCATAAAATATTTCTCAGTTTAGTTGTTGCCTTAATCTAAGCTAAGGTTCTTCTGACTGAAAAGATATCTGTGTATTCTTCATGTCTGGAAAAGTGTAGCACTCCAATAATGTAAACGACTTTCACTGATATATCTGGAAGAAATGGTATCACAACACATCGTCTCTTGTGCCTCTGTCCTCCCACTCCACTCTCCTAAAGTGGCTTTTTATGACAAGGGTTGCAAAACAGAAGCCAGTGTGAAACATGCTTCTGAGCAAAGTAACTCTGTGAAGCAGAAAGTTAGAGAACAAAAGGTTAGTTTTCTTGTAGAAAGGATAACAGCTTGAACCTCTCTCCCTCTTCTCTCCCCACATTAGAAAAGGGTGCACTAGTGAGGTTAGGTCAGCACACACATGTTTTAAATTAGTGGTTTCTAAACAAGGAAGTGACAATTATTTGTTATGATTATTTGTCAAATAATCACATCTGTACTTAATTACCATATATGTGCCAGTGTTTGCATTTGTCAGTAGGCTAAATTCAGTGAGAATAGCTTTAGATGGTAAATTGTGAGCCCACATTTTAATGGGCACAAAAAATTTAACACAGCATACTTTGTGTTAACAGTTATAAATAAAAGTGCCATATAGCTCTAAACAGTCTCACTCATTATCTTTCGTTTGCAGTGTTTACGAAACACAGCAATGAATCTTACATAGTCTCTGTGATGTGGGTTTCTCTCATTTTCAAAGTCTTTTTATCGGATAAATTTTGGTCTTATTGTTTTATTACCAAATAGTGTTCTCTCTTTGTTAATACATACATAGCCTCACTACACAGGCTAACATTTTCAGTATTCATCTTGTTTCTGTTTCTTTCTTCTACCATTGCATGTAGTCCATTCCTTTAGACATACAGGTTTTCACCAATGGTTTCGTTTCCAAGGTCAGCTGCAATCTTATTTTAAGTGTCACAAACTCAGCTTTTGAATACCAAAGAAAAGATCTTTCAACACTCATTTGAATAAAAACAGAGATTTTTCTTTGACGTTGTTCTCCTTTACAAATTCTTATCTCAGATTCCATCCAAAAGTACATTTGGGGAAAGGGAAATTGTAAGTATGCCTTTACATGAGTGTTTGTTTGCCCCAGAGGTGTTTGCGCTGTCATCTCTTAAAGTGCTTGAGTTTAGGAGTCACTCGGGGTCCAGGAAAACATAACACGTGGTTGAATTATTCCAAGGCTTTGGACTGAATCCTTGGAGTATGTGCAATGTTGTCTTCCCCTCTCTGAAAGAATGCTTTCCCAGCTGCATTGGGGATTTTAACACCCCGTTATGTCATTCTTACATGTCTTACAGGGAGTAGGGAGCAGGGGCAGATGTGTATCACCGTCCTGTTCGTGGTCATAGACCATGTCTGTGACAAATACAGATGGGGAGACTTGGTGGGAGTCCCTGGCTGGAGGAATGCCTCTGTGTTTTGGGCTTGTCTTACAGTGCTGTGTTTCCACATGGGGTCACACTTTGGCAGAGTCACACTGCCTTTCACGGTGGGAAGTTTGGGGGGTTGCCGTTCAGCCCCATCCATGTATCTTTGCCTTCTTTTGGTATCTTTAAATGAACTCATTCAAGGGAGAGCAATTTGGCCCCACTGTCTCAGACCCCACTGTTTAAACCCTTTCTAGCCCAGAGCTGTGACACAGCAGCTGTGCTACCCAGCAGGCCCACACACATGTGACTTCTGCACAATTTCCCTTTGGAAAGGGAGAGAAAGAGGCTTCAAAATAAAATATTGGGTAACATAGCAATAGGAATAGCTACAGGAGAAAAAAAAAGAGTTTTAGCATAATACATTATGTATTTGTGGAATTAGCAACCAACCATAGACAGCTGTGATATTTGTCACCTATAACAGCATAACCCCACATTCATCACATATTTCCTCATTCTTTTTTAGGTAAGCTAAGGCACCAGGGATGATCCCACATGTTCTCCTGTGCTGATCTGACTCCAGCATCCAAGGGAAAAAAATTAGCATTGATCCTTGATCAACACAGAGTCAATATTGTCTTGTTTAAGTCTTTCTTTGGCTTCTCAATTACCATATTTCTGGTGTTAAATGGTACTGTGCCAGCCTTAAAATTGAAGTTGGAAAATTTCTAACCTGGCAGTTGTCACCTTGCTGTTCTGCAAAGTGAATTCAAACCACCTAAGGATGAAGTGAACCTAAAATCCTGTTTCCCAATCTCCTGAGCATGTGCTGTCATGAGTAGGTCTTCCTCCTCTTTGTGCTCCTCTGTGCATGCTTCACAACTAAAGAGGGTGAGCTTTGCATTGGATTCAATTCTGTCCAGGGGAGCTAGGAGTTTAAGCATACCTATTGGACTGTTTTCCTGTGGGAATTTAGATTTAAATCAAGTATCTTTCATCAGGGCTTAGACATGCTCCCCAGTGCAAAGCATTTCATGATCCTGTTTAAGAACCTCCATGTTATGGTCCCAAAAGGTGTTACTGAATAATTTTAGGTCCATGAGAACAAGTGATCTGAATCCTGAGACTTGTAGACTTGTATGCCTGAATTCATGCTTGGTTGGAGCTTTGATGGAAATTATGTGATCTGAATCCATTCACAGTTCAGCAGAAACAGCATCTCTCTTTCCAGAGAGAACAAATTGATGCATAAGGCAGAAAAGTGTTACGCTAAGAGCAAAAGGGAAGGGTGAAATTTTTCTTTTAGTGTTAATCAGATTTCTTCAGAAGCTTTGCATGGCTGGAATATTAAAAATCACGAGCTCTAATCTATTAGGGGAAAAGGAAAGATACATTGTCTACTTTCATTTCTGCTCAGGATGAGCATTTCAATGGATACCACAGAATATGGTCACTTAGGTGGCAGCTAGTATTAATCAGCAAATTATACGTGAATACAAAACTACAGACTGAAGGTAAAACATACATTATCATGATGGAATTCAATCTGAGCAGCTGCTTGTGCTGTCTTGTTGACTATATTTAAACGTCACAATTTTTGGAAAGGATAGATGACTTTTATTAAATGAATGAGTTGCAGTAAATATAGGAAATTCTATTACTTCCCATATTGTCAGATAGGAAAAAATCCCAAAGTCAAAATTTGGTCGATTCTTAGATTACAAAGATAGTGAATAAATTAAAGCAAATGAACTCATATAAATAAATATGTAATGCCTTAAGGGACTTTAATTTCTGAAAGCTGAAATTAATTATGAGTCAAATAATAATAAAAAAATTTAAACAGAAAAATATGATTCATATCTGAAAATGCAAAAGAAAACTTTACTGAATTCCTCAGAAATCCCAATCTGGGAAAAAAAGTCTAGGCTGATTAAAAATCCAGCTCATAAGCATAACAACTTGGTGTAGAGAGGAAATGGAATTACCTAAGTTGAATTTGATAGCAATGGCTATAAATGAAGAGTCAGGGATTTGAGACAATGGTTCTTCTATTGTGAAGCATATACCTGTAATGAAACATAAAGGATACTATTGAAATGAAAAAATTAAAGAAAAAGTATTAGCCAAGCAAAGTAAAGTAGATCTCAAAGGAATTTTCATACAGTATGTTAGAAACAAGGAAAATTAGAATACTAATATTGGATTCAAAAATAATGCAGAAAATCTGAAAGTGTTAATTAAATTATTATTTATCTTTAGGATAAAAGAATGGGATTATATCACATGATGGTACACATGTACTTTCTTTTCCACTAGAATCTTAGCAGGATGTCATAAGGTCAGCCTTGGAAGGCCAACGAGGCGGACGTCCTGCTGGGAGTC
>WAAD01009607.1:15938-75427 GCA_013389945.1 Fregata magnificens
GGTGGGGACGGACGGACCGAGCGGGCACAGACGGATGGGTGAGGAGTGGGGCGCGGGGATGGACAGACGGGCAGACGCAAACGGACGCGGACAGACTAACCGCGGAACAGCGCCAGGCCCCGGGACCGCTCCTCTGCAGGGACCGGGGGGAGATGGGACACAGGGCAGGGGCTGCCTGGCACTGCCAAGGGGCAGCCCAAACTCTTGCTCCCAGGTGCGTGGGGAGGCGCCGCACCCCCCTCCCCTGCTGCCCCGGCGGGGCTGGCTCTGCCTGGCTGCCGCAGAGCTCCACGCAGCCCCGGCCCTGCCTCCCGGGGTGCTTTGCACAGCCACTGCAGGGAGAGGAGCCCTGCCAGGTTTGGGCAGGCAGATGCGGGAAACAACGTGCTTCCAACGAGTAAATCATCCCTGTTGGAAGGGGAGGGACCAGAGCTATGCCGGGTCAGCCCATAAGGAGCAAGCAGGGCTGCTGGAGAAGCTGCCTCCCACCCCAAATGGTGCATCTTCACGGGATACAGCGTTTGTAACGCAGGAGGTGAAACTGGCACCAGGGATGGGGGAAGACAGCGGAGAAAAAGCTGAGCATGTTTAAAACGCAAAGCCCCAAACCAGTGCAGTCTCACCTGAGCAGGCCTCTGGGGCTGGGGATGCAGCTCCTGCTCTGCCAGAGCTCTCTGGGACTCTAAGCAGTAACCAAATACCCATCTGCACCTTGCCCCCGGGGAGCCCCAGGGTGGCGATGAGGGGCAGGGACGAGGCAGGGGACAGCTCTGGCTTCCTGGGACACAGACACCTCACCAGCAGAGACCTGCAAAGCCACGGCCAGTGGGAAGTCTGACATTTCATCCTCCTCCTGACACCCACTCCAACACCGCAGGCTCTTTAGCGTCAACACAGTGAACGAGATTCATGGCCGTGTCCTGCCTGCTGTAAGAAGAGGGGGAGCTGGGGGGCTTGCATACATTGCTCCTCCACCTCATTGCCAGAGTCCTCTTCCCAGTCGCCTGCGGCGAGGCAGGACCCAGAGCCGAGCAGCATGGTGAAGTTTGGACTTGCTATGGCGCATCAAAAAGGCGGTGCCAGAGCTGCCAGTTACCAGCCCTGATGGGTTGATGAGCAGCCTCCCTCCAGCTGCCCAAGTTCACCCATGGCCAAAACAGCACCATGGCTTTGAAGAACCCACGAGAGGAGTTGAGTGTTCAAGCTTTAAAACTTTATTCAAGCAGACAGCAGGTAACCCAGAAACAGAGTTTAGCACCCCACACCAGTCCGACGCCAGCACCGAGCAAGGCATCCCAACATCCAGTAGTCACGGTTGTGCTGCCTAGCCAGGAGACAGGCTTTGTCCTTCTTTGCTGGCTATAAAGCGCATGATTAAGTCTGACATCAAGATGCATGCAAATACTACAGTGAGGAGCCCCAGACAGCAGTTCTTAAATGCCATCCAGAGAAGTGTCACTAAGAAACAGTAACACAGGGCTGTACACATGCCTCAGACAGCAGGGCAGTTAAGGAAGAGCAAGGAGTTGCACAAGCCTGGGCATCAGGCTTCTAGGGAGACAGATGAAAATCCAACCCTCCGAGTTGACGAGCACTGAGCTCAGTAACTAGGCTGGGGGCTTGTTCCCTGTGGAGGCCCAGGAGGTCTCTGCTCCAGCTGAACAATATTCTTTCCCCTCAAGGACCACTGCTGGGGCAGAGGTCACTCACTTGGTTTAGGTTTAAACACCAGATCAAACTGTTTGCAGCTACGTTTTGTGAACAGGCAGCACAGTTTAGCAGGTGTCACACAGCAGCAGCGTTCAGCTTCAGGTCAGGGGGCAGAGGGGCACCCTGAGAAAGGTACCATTGATTTCCCCCCCTCCACACAACACCCCAGAGGCAAGACTGGACTTTGCAGGGAAAGCAAGCAGCTTCCCATGCACACACATCAGCATCACCCCAGCGCCAAAGCAGGCCAGCTTCTTAACTAGTATGCACACCCATCTAGAGCAGTGACCAGAGCCCTCCAAACAGCAGTCAGCCCCAACCCCTACATTCACCTCAGTGAATACAAAGACCCGAAGTCTTTGTAACTGATTTGAAGGAAGTTTACTAAATCACAGAGCACACAGTCTAACTAGCCTAGTTTCCGCTAAACATTCAAAAGCACCAGTCCCATGACTGGAGGCAGGAAGCCACTTCAAGACAGCACAGCTATTTGAAACAGTTCAGCCTACGGAGAAGGTAGAGTCTAGGGAAGTACATAACAGACCGAAGTTTGTATCTGCATCACCACAGGAGAGTGGAAAAATAGAACTGCAGGAAATTGATCCATGTTAGATACTAACCATCAAGCTTCACAGATGACATTGCATGATAAGTATAGAACAATTATGGGAAACACTGTCCCCGATAATTACGTACACCCATAGTGCAACATATGGAGGTCACTGCCTCCGATATAACACTGTGGTAGGCAAAAACTACCTTGTTCTTTACACATTATGGAAGACACTGCCCCCGATAATGTCAGTTAGGTTTCATGATACATAAGGTACTGGAAGTTTGCAGGAAGCTGCCATTTAAAAAAAAAAAATCCGGCCAATGCGTAATCTGAGGTACAAGAAGTTTGTGTGTGTTGCCGTGGGTGGAGCTAGGGCTACACAGCAAGCCCCTCCACCGGGGCCAGGAAGGAAGCTGTGCTCCCCATGTGAGCACACAGCATCCAGAAAGGGGGGCAAAGAGGAGTCCGAAGCCCACAGAGGGGCACGGACACCGCAGGGAAGCCGAATTTCTAGTATTTAAGTTTCCATCCAGGTTTTCAGCATTTCAAGGATCATTTTGGAGCACAACCTGGAGACTTGCTACCAGGTTTACACCTTGAAGTTTCTTCCAGAGGGGTGTTTTTGCCACAGAAAGCTTAATTGCTAGTTTTCAAAAGCTTTTTTTTGGAGGGGCCTGTTTAGACTATTTTAAATGCAAAGTTCCAGTATCATGTTTGATTGTAATAGCAGATGCTGCTTTATTCAAAAACGACAGTATAACTGTCATAATTATGGAAGGCACTGCTTCCGATAATTATCTTCTATAAAAAAAACACACCATTTATAGTGAACGCTGTCACTGATAAATAAATAAACAAATAAATATCTCAGTGCCAAACAAGAGCCATCCTGCAAAATGGCATCAGTCAAACAGGGTTTGGCCAGCAAGAGACTCGATTTCACAAAAGGCCCCAGAGCAGCAAGGTCTGAAGTGCCAGTCTAGAGCCATTTCTCAATGCCGCAGGACTCGCTGAGGTGCCAGCTAAGTATATAAAGGGGGCATGAGATAATCTTTGGGTCATTTTCCCTGGGTATTGAGACCTGCCTCGGCAGAAGCAAGCCTCCAAGACGTCATTGGGACCCTGCTGTTGAGTAAGGCAGCCCGGGCACTTCAGAGCTTGCTGATAATCCAGCACTTGCAGGCTATTACTATGTTGTTTTATTGTTGAACTACAGGTTGGTCTCTGCAGCTCCCTGCCAGAGAACGGATCCTCATTACAAGCATTAAGAGGAATCCATTCCCTGTTTTCTCACTAGGTTTAGGGGGCCAACAACTAAAACCCTAAATAGATGAGGTACCTCCCCACTCAAGGTACCGGTTCAGGAGTCACCTGAGCTGTTAGTTCTCAAGTACACTGGAGACCAAGCCCCACAAGTAGCTGTACGTGACCAATTTGGACTATTGTCAGATGGGAGCCTGGTCAGAGGAGATTTCATGGTAATCTTAATACCTGCTTTAAAACTGCCTCCTGTGAATTTGTCAAGGTGAGATTTAAATTTTATGCTCAACTTTGGTCAAAAAAGATTTGTTGCCAGAAAAGCTACAGAAAAACAATGCCACATTAGGGAGTGGGTTTCCCTAATCCTATACCTTAACCGGGTGTTTGCTGTGTCTAGAATTCGTTGTCTGTATCCCAGATATCACCCACTAAGGCATTGGCAGCCCCTTTAATGGTCCAGGTAGCCAGGGCCAGCTGCTCTTTCAGCATGTTCACGTCCACGCTGTCCCTGCTAGTTCTCAGCAGCTGCAGGTTCTCCAGCAGACTCTGCAGGGTGTGGGAGCCTTTGCCGAAAAAGATGTGGCGAAAGGGAGCATCTTTTGGCGAGAGGTACGGGGAGAGGAAGTCATACTCTACCTGGAGTAGAGGTGCAAATTTAGGGTTATACTCTCACCTCCCAAATTTTTCTTTCCTGCCCCATCACGAGCTCCCAACCTCTGATCGCCACCCAGCCCTTTCCCACAGCAGCTCTGCAAGGGCCAGACCCTCTCCTGATAGCAAGCGCAGAAGTCAGTCACGTTGACCGTAAGCAAGCAGAAGAGACACCGGCCTGCACAGTGCCCATGGTTCCTAAGGAAGAGGCCCATCCCAGCCAGCACTCTCTTCCTTCATGAAGAAAGGAAAACCAGTTGCAGATACCCACCTTCATGATCCTGTCATTCAGGGCTCTGCGGACAATCCTGTTTTCCCTGTCACTGTTTGCGATGTCTCTTCTCAGTGCATCTGTAGCTCGCTGGAAGTCACCACGGGCAAAAAACAGCCAGTTCAAGGTCAGCCCCAGTGCCTGTGAGGGAGGAGCTGTTAGCAAACCTGATTTTCTTCTTTTGCTGCTCTCTTACCAAGAGAAAGTGTTGGGTTGGGGTTTTTTTTTTTTTTTTGGCAGTTTAAGCAAGTAGCAGAGCAAGTTCCTGGCAGGCTCTTCTGAGGTCACCCAGCTCAGTGACGTCTCTCCCCACCCACAGTTTCTTGTAGGCTTTCAGCAGAGGTGCAAATGAGATGCAAAGCTGCACTGTGCTGTGAATGATAACCAGATGAGAAACCATCCACATCCATTTCCTCAAGAGCTCACCACAGCCAGATTAGCTAAATCTGTCTGCCACAGCTACTCTGCCTGCACTACTCTGTAAGGAACATTGATTCAGGTCACATCTTGCTACGCTCTCATGCCCAAAGGAGGATGATGTCTACCCTGTTGTATCCAATGGCAGCAGAACCTTATTAGCATGTAGGCCCGTAACAGTCTACAGGGATTCAGTGCAGTCTGAGCCTTTCTTACCCTCACATCCCGATCGTAGGGCAAAAACTTCTCCTGGAACGCTAGCAATTCTTCACCGTATCTCTCAAAGTCCAGGAAGAGCTCATGGTCATGGGTCAGTCTGAGAGCAATTTGTCCAGCAACTTCCGCAGCAGCACGCATAAGAGCATACAACTTGTCAGTCATCTTCAGGTTCTCCACAGTGTCCCAAGTAGTGCCCAAGAAGGGATATTCCTCATCTTTCTGCAAGAAAGAAGGCATTACAGTTAGGCAACAGTGCTTCTCCAGCTAGGATTTTTCAGCTCCCACTACAGTTTGCATGCTACTTCCACCACATCCCATCTCCTTGTGCTGCTAAGTAGTGAGACTTGAGTGGCAAAACTTCAAAGCACAGGGGAAAGGAATAGAGCTCCTGCATCTCATCCCTCAGAGTTTCCAGCAGTCAGCAGGATGCTCTGCTAGTTTGTTTGACCCAGAGACATATAGACCTTTTCTCCCCTCAGAGTTCACTGCAGAAGTGCAGGCAGGCAAACCCTAGTACCCAGTTTGGTATGTGCTGGCAGCACCCTCCAACCCTTCTTGGCAGGACAACTCAAGGTTTTTTGTGGAACAAGTCTGACACTAACAAAGTCTAAGCATTCATAAGCAGAGGAAGCTGTTATCAGAAAGGCTCCCAGCTGCATGCCTGCAGGAACAGAGCAGGCTGCTTAGCTGATGCCATTTTTGCCAGCCCCTAACTGCAGCAGCAGACCTGAACAGTCCGAGTTAGTACTTGCTCCGGCCAATGGTACTGCTTCCCCAATGCACTTTGCTTGCTGACCAGCAGGCTATAGTACAGTCTTTCACTAAAGCAACAACAGCTTGGCATCTTTTTAGTGCTTTTAGCTTCTGAATTATTGACATCTGAGCCTCCAGAAGAGCAAGTCCCCCCGCTCCCAGCAAAAAATAAGTGTTCAGGACTCTGGAACAGAGACCGTAGGCCAACCATGCCCAGGAGCAGCCTTCACAGCAAGTACTGCCACAGCCACCAGGTCGAGGCTGCACTTCCTCCCCCAGAGGGGCTCCTCCACGCACAGCAAGCTTGGAACAGCACCTTGTGCTCTGCCATCCTGCACAGCAGATGTCCTTACAGCACTTTCCATGGGATGAGTACATCAGGCAGGCAGACAATACTTACATTGTAGAAACCAAAAGAAACCACTGGGATTCCTGAGTAGGCCAGGAAAGGAAATGCTGCATTATCCAGACCAAGGGGAACACTGCAGAACACAAGTATTGAGTAGTTACCAACTGGTTTAGACATCCCAGGAGAAAAGCCCTACTCAAAAGCCCTAGAGTTGAAGCTCTGAGCCAACTGGATTACCCTGTCTAGACAAGACTGGTTTTGCCAAGGAGTCCCGGCCAAGTGCTGAGGGCTGCCTGTCCATTTCTGGCCACCCGTCTTTGGACAAGGCTGTTCTTGCCCCACAAAAAGGGTGTCTGGGCTGCCTACAGGCAGCTTGGGGCAGCACAAAGTACAGCTAGCGTTGTACTGTTCACGCTTGCCTGATCCCATTGCAGCAGGTAGAGCCCGCTCCAGATGGCGGCATGACACTCCAGCACAAAGAGCAGAAGCTGTTTAATTTGTTCCTTTATGGAGATTTGCTTTCCTAAGTAGCAGGATGACAATACTTACACTGTTTTTACCCAGTCAGAGCCAACTCTGTCATACAGGCTTCCTGAATCCTTTGCTGGGTCCTTCACCTGCAGAGATGACAGTCAGTGCACTCGTTCTGACCCCTGCTTGGGCTTCCAGGTCCATCCTGGAGCTTGCATTGCTGTGCAGATGCCAGAGTCAGGTGTGCATCCCTGACCTTTCTCCACACAGGCACAGTTCATGCGGGACAGGCATTCACCTCCCACTGAACTGCGGCATTTGCTGCTTTTAGATTCTGCATGCATGAACTGCAATTCCCAGAGCCCAGCTGACTTTAGACAGGGCCCTCCGGAGTATCTCAGCCCTTTCTCCTAAATGGGGCTTTCTCCTCAGAAGGTGCCAGCTGGGGAAAGTGGCCCAGCACAGCTTTGGCTGCTTTCAGTTCCTCCTTAAAACCAGTCACCTCGATTAGCCCAAGACCCTTCAACTCACCCCCTTCATAGTTCTCTCCAGCAATGTGTACAGCAATGGGCTAGCAGAAATCTTCATGTGGTTGAAGCCTGCAGAAAAGAAAGGATGTTTGACATGCTGGCACAATTAACCACTACTGCTAGAGCTGCTCAGTCCTGCAACTGAGCAACAACTGATCTACAGCTTGTTGCCAAAGGATCTTCAACAGACACAGGACAGTCTACTGGGACCTAGCAGAGCTGCCTCCTTCTGGCTCAGGCTGCAGCAACCTCCCAGCTTCAATGACAACAGGAGAATAAATGGAGTCATGCCAGTCTTCAGCCAAACACCCAGCATCAACCTCTGGCACAGCCCCCATTCCTGGAGGTTAAGGGACATCTGTCAAGCTATTCTGGTCCCACTCAGTCTCAAGAAACTTAAGAGTAGCAGGTTACCTAGGACTGCAGCATCCAAGTTAATGTAAGTGAAGGCTTTGGCATGCAGTGTGGCAGAGTACCCCTAGAACAAAACAAGTATTTTAAGATGAGCAGTACAACACCAGGATGTTTAATCCACAGGAACAGGAAATCACAACTGCGCAGCCATCACGCAGAAGTCTATCAAACAAACAGTACCTCCAGCCATTCAGTAGCACCCACAGCTCCATATTCCCCTGCACTCCAGCTAGCGAAGATGATGCTGCGCCTTGGTTTGTAGCCATCTGCAAAGAGAGAGAGACTGAGATGTCTGCCCTTCCCCCATGGAGATATAGGTTAGCACTGAGGGCCTGGGTTGATGAATCGCCTGCTCCTCAGACAGAGCTGAAGCATTCTGGCTGCTGCAGACAAACCTGCACACAAGTGGCTGCATGGACACTGTACCCTGCCCCCCCATGCCGCAGAGCTGCGTAGGAAAACCATACTGTCTGCATTTCCCCCCTTTTTTGTTTAGATGCCTGAGGCCAAAATTAACGCTGGAGACAAGAGCACTCACATTAAGTGCCACCATGCAGCCCCCACTGCTCCAGCCAGTGTTTTCCCATCATCAGGCCTGGCTGTCCAATACACAGCTCAAGTCTGAGGTTTGCATTGTGTATTATCCAAGGACATTCTTGTATTCAAGCTATACCAGATACAAGCAGGCAGTCCCTTAAAAGCAAGTACTCACTGCAGACAAGTTGTCTATGTTGGACAAGTAATAGCTTCTCAGGAAGCTTTGTCAGATTCCCTATGCCTTCCCAAAGGATTATTCTGCAAGCGGGCTCTCCAACGTTAACACATGCCGAGCTAAACCTGCATCATCTCCCACCCCCATGCTTTTGCACACAAATATTTACCATTTTTCACCATCTCCGAGATCACACGGGCAAGTTCCAACAACATGGCAGTTCCAACACCAGCCTTGGCCGCTCCTGGACCCCAGGAGTCTCTCTGGGCTCCAATCACAACATACCGATCTATAAAAGAAGACATCAAGATCTGAGCTGCAAGCTTCAGGTTGCAAACACCATCTATCAGAAAAGCAGCTCTGAGCTTCTGTACTAGGAAGAGAGTATGGAGTCTGACCCCTGAATCTGGCACACTGTTTGCTTTCATTTAGACTTTCCCTGGCAGCACGGTTCAGCTCTTTCCTTGACCCTTAGGGAAGGGTGTTGGTTCTGCTGAGGAAGTGGCTATCTCTGTCTGGGAGCAGCTGTCACGTTCTGATGATCACAGAAGAGGAAGAGTTCCCCTCAAGACTAAGCCACAAGGCAGTTGCTGTTACCTGGTTCTTCAAACCCCTTGATAGCACCAAAGATGTTCAGAATCTTCCTGTCCACCATAACGTTGTTCACACTCAGTTTCACTGTCATCTTGCTTGTGCTGCTCAGCATCACGTTACATCCCATGACCCCACCTTTCCACTCTGAAAGGCATTCCACTCCATCCATTTTGCTGAGGGAAAAAGAGAGATCCTTTGAACTCATTATCCAGCTCTGACCTCGTTTAGCTATCCTGTGAAAAAAGCAAGCAACTGCAGGTGCAGCCTTGTTCAGGGCCTGCTCAGGAAATAGCTTACAGTCCTGTACCACTAATGACGCAGGAAGAGGTAGGACGCAGAGGCCAAGAGGAACACAACACTAGATTAAGTTCAGTCTTTAAGACGTGAGACATGGACACAAGCGACATTTCTCCAGCCAGTTCCAGGAAGTGCTCCCTGCGATACACAGCAGAGACCAGCAGAGAGCTCCCTGGGCTCACAGCACCTCAACACCATCCTCACCCCTGCAAGAGGGCCACAGCAGCCTAGCCTGCAAGCCAGGAGAAACAGTTACCTGAACAGCTTGCCTACTGCTTGGCTAGAGATAGTCTGAACAGCAATGCGAGGTAGTCCAGAAGATTCCACTGGTGGGAATTGGGTGTGGTTGAAAGAAGGGAAGCCTGGGGTGAAAGGGTCTCCAGTTCCAAGGTGGGCCTGTGAAAAGCAAGAGGAGTCCTCAGATCTCAGAGTATCCCAACAGTTTTCATCTACACAAGGGCATGAAGGACTGCTGAACCAGAGGCCTGCAAAAGGACTGCTGCAGTCTGCTGTCCACAGTGAGAAAGGTTCACAAGAACAACAAACAGTGGAGCCAGTTGCATACTCACATGTCCAAAGGGGACAAGCGCATCTGCGTTCTTGTAGTCGTAGGGGTCCAGGTACATCAGCGCACCAACTGCTCCTGCCTCTTTGGCATTTGCAACCTGAAGCAAACAGGAACATTAACTGCACATTTGCACCACAAGCAAGGGGAGTTAAGGCAAGTAAGTGGAGTAATGGTGTAAAGGGTTGTGCTCCTCAATGCCCAACTCCACAACAGATTTTAACCTGTCAGCTACCTGACAGCGATAGGTACACAAGGAAGCTGAATACTAGGACCTCAGTCCTACTCCAGGCAGAGCGTGTCTTGAACAGTTAAGACACTCCACAGTTAGTGTCTCACCCTATGATTCCTTCAACTCATACTTGCTCCGCAGAGCAGCTTAGAAGAAAGATGTTATTTGATTATGCTCCACCTGTTTTCCCAAGATTAGGTTAGTCTCAAGACAAGCAGCCACTGGAGGCTCATCTTCACACAGAAAATGGAGGCAGAGTGGCCTAGTCAGGTCCCTGCTTAATACACCTACAAGCCAGCTGCCTCCAATATGCCATTAGTACAAATACTCTCACAAGGCTAGACACCAGTTTGAAAAGCAGGAAGGGGAATGGAGAACCAGTGAGCACCCCTTGCTGAAGCACTTTTCAGCTCTGCCTGTGTCTGATGCATGCAGACAGGCAGAGTCTAACTGGAAAGAGTCCGATACCCAGCCTCCCCAGGAGCACCCATCTGAGGGGCAGCTCTGCGTCAGACGTAGAACAGCCTTGCATACAGGACTTGGATCCTTTAGGCTGCTTGGCTATTCGGTTCTACTCGCTACAGAGGGAACATTACAGCAACGTGCAAGGCAGCCGACTGGGCATGCAGTGCCAGCACCTTCACTTGGTCCAAGTGAACAGTCAGCAAGGGCCCAAGTGAGACTCTGCAGCCAAGCTTTGAAAGTATCTGGCTGCAGCAGCAAGAGGTGCTCTGGAGACAAGGCTGTTCTGCTTCTAGCAGCCCTACTGCTGCATCTAGCAATACCAGCCAGCTCTGCACTCCAGGCTGCCTCCCGGGTCCATCACTCCAGGTGCTTGGCTGTCCCAGCAAGACTGCCAGAGGCCATGAACAGTAACCAGCTCTGTTCAGTCTTGGTGTCCAGACCTGCACGTGGAGGCTTAGTGCAAACAAGCAAGACCAGACCTGCAGGGACAAGCCTACATACATGTATTCTAGAGACCTGAACCGAGACACAGAGGTGTGTCTTCAAGAGGAGGAAGTGTAGCTTCCTGCTGCCAAGTTTGGCCAGACTTTGGGGCACAGACTGCTTACTTTCTCAGCAAGGGTTATTTTTCCAGCTCTGAAGATGATTATAGTTTCGTTCCATGAAACACCCAGCTTCTCTATCTTCTGAAAATCAGCTTTCCGTCCATAGTTCACATAGACTGGTTTGCCCTGGAGCAGAAACACCGGTTATAAATGCAGCAGTCCTATGTCAGTAAGACACCTGAAACAGTCTACAGAGTCACAGTAACAGTGACTCCTGTTAACAGGAGGGAGTTCCAGCTCAGCAATGTAAACTCTGATCACATGCAACATGCCTGTTGAGGCAGCACTTCTGTCAAGGTTCCTGTCTGGATCCCAGCAGAGAAGTTTAAACAGTCACTTCTGCATCTTCCTGAAGTAATAAAACTATGTGGTCCCACTCCTCACCCCACTCTCCCCACCCTCTGCCCCCCCCAAGCTGTCTAACAGGGGAGGGCTTCACACATTCCATATCTTGAAGGTATGTATTTTGGACATTGCCACCTGGTAAGTGTGCAAGCACATTTCCAGGATCTTCTTGGAGTCACTTACAATAACTGAGCCACTCTTGCTGTATGCCACATATGCATCGGGACTCTCCAGTTCCTCCTCTTTACCATCTTCCAGAATAGACACTTTGTTGTTGCTACTGTTAAATGTAGAGACAGCGTTATGTTCTTTCATACATAAACTCCATATTTAACTAGCTCCCATATTTCAGTCTGTGCCCCAGCAATCCTGATCAAGTCAACACAGAGCCTGAAACAGGCAGACTCATCCCAGTACTTCTGTGCAAGAATCTCTAGGGTTGTTCAGAGACATTAACAAAGGCTGATTTCTAAGACAAGTAGCAGAAAGAATCTGTGCTTCCAAGTCTCTCAGTCCCCTCCTAAGAGGAGCTAAGCAACTTCCCCCCCCAACATGAAGGGGCAAGTAAGACATGAAGGTCGGAGCTGTCAGCCAACACAATGCCTGTTGATACCCTCCTGGACTACTATAGGAGCCACTGCCAGGTCTGCAACACCTGTCTGCGTGACAGTACAGAGTCGCCCATGCTAGCAGTTTTAGACACAGGGAATCGGCCCTTCAGTTGAGTTTTTACTCAAGTTTGTTTTCTCTTCACTTCTTAAGCATGCTTTGAAGAAACAGCTGTCCCAGGAAAAATCCAGAGGGCTGCTACCAGATCCTCTGGATTTAGAAAGGCTGAGAAGAGACAGGAGCAGCTACTGCTTGGCTAGATTGAGGCCTTCTTTGGAGAGGGGTAACTGCCTCACAATTTTAGCACGGCTTTCAGCAGAAATCACATATTTGTCAAGACTACAGATATCCATGCTGTAAGGAAGAGATCTGCATCTCTTCATTAACGTACCTGCCTTTGACCTGCAGCTTAATGTAGTGCTCATCGTTCCACACTTCATCCAAGAGGAAGCTGGTGAACTGGTCATGAATGTAGCTGGCAGTGCTCTCATCTTCACTCTGGCCAGCTTCAAAAGAGTACTTATTTGCTCTTTGCCTGTAGATAACAGATGTATAGCTTAGGCTACAGCACCAAGTTGCACTGCAGTGCTCCAGCCTCCAAACCCAAGTTGGATGGGCCATTTAAGCCCATGTTTAACCACATGCCACCCCATAACATCTTTAAGGCCCTTGTTCTCCAAAGTAGCTTGAGTTCTGCTCACGGGCTGTGCCTCTCTCATAGCTATAGCTAAGCTTTCTGGAACTGTTACCTCAAGTTTTCCTCAAGACGTCTGGCTGACAGCTTATCTGACAACAGGGCTCTGAGGTCAGGCCAGTACAAGACAGGTGGTCCAGGAACCACTTCTTCCTCAGTTTCATCATCATCCACTAAGTAAGATGTGGTAGGAGTCATCTCACACTTGCCACTTCCATCCAGACACCTGCTAGCCTTCTGCATTCGTCCACGATAACTCAAGTAGCCGATCAGAAACCCTACAGACAGAAGAGGTATTTCTTTGTGCTGCAAAAAGGTGACTAAACCAGCCCCACACCATACAAGTGCATTCAAAGCAGCTTCAGGGTTAAGATGCATCTCTGTTCTCACACCATTTTTGACAAGCTGGCATACCTAAGGACAGACGGGAATACGCAGCCTGGCATGTTTTAAGGCACACTGTAAATCCGATCTTGTGCTTGGCAAAGTCCCTCCAGCACCACTTGGTAAGGCGAATGCTTACTTTAGGTCAGTGGCAGTGTTAAAACCCTTGAGACACTAGCACCAGAGGCTTTACTGATATGTTGACCCACATCTCTAGAGAAGTGTTAAGAGCTAATTGATGGAAAACCAGTACACTTGCCACATGGACCAGTTTGCCCTTTAGCTAAGTCACAGTTCCACTGTCAAACTTCACACTTCCTTGTGGCAATTCGTACTTAGAGTTAGTGACAAGAGGCTGCAGCCTGGATCCAGGCTCTTTAATTAGCTCCTGAAACAATACAGATTCAGATGTTAACAGCCTCAGGTATGCTCAATACCAGAGTCCACTTCATGCAGTTGCCTCCCACCCTTCCTTACCAATCAAAAGGAGGAGGACAGCTGTGAGGACTAGGAAGCAGAGGTTCTTGCCACTCCTCCATGGAGAAGGCATGCTGGCATGCAGGTGCTCTGGTCTCCCAACTTCCCCTCCTTCCTCATCATCAGCAGACAGCTTCATCTCCACATGGCTGTTGTCTCCATCTGTTTGCCGGGCAATGCTGAAGCGCGTGTACAACATCGGCTCACCACCAAACTGTGTTGAAAGACAGTCACGTGATGGAAGAGTTTGCTACACCAGCCTACAGTCCTTGCAGCCAGCTGCACCTATACTCCAAACCAAATACAGTTTGTTCATCTGAAACTACTCCAGCACAGCCCAAGCGTTTGGTTGTCAATAAGTCAGGCCAGCTGCTTTGAACAAACAGTTAGACTCAGACCCACTCAGGGTCTCCAGAGTCTATTTAGCATCTGTTTGCCCTGCACAAGTTCAGAGCCACACTGGTCAGAGTCTAGCTTGCAGTCTGTTACAGATATGACACAGCCAATGCATCGGCATTTCCCACACGACCACACGGCAAAGGCTGATTGAAGCAGAAACTCCCGGTCTTAGTCAAGAGTGCAGTGATCTGACCTGAACACATCCAACTTGCACAGAAGGGAACTTTGATCAGGACAGAGGAGAGGGAAGGCAACCCCTCCATGGTTGTGCCTTTGAGCCACATCCACTTCGACGTAAATACTCTCATCCAGTATCTAGATAATCTTGTATTAAACTGCCCCAGGCTACTCTTAAATTACACTACTGGTGAGTATTATAAAGCAGCTAGGCTGAAGAGAGATGACCCATGGGAATCCTGCTACCTCAGCTAACATGAAAGCTGAGGATACACCTCCCGCATCCACCAGCAACTGGAACCATTTGACAGGCATTTATCAGTGCCCAAGCAGAGCAGCTTCCAGTCTGGAGCCCACTTTTCTAAACAGCCACAACGCACAGTCTACGCGCCCACAGAACCGCAGCCTGTGCTCAGATTAACAGACCATTAAACTCAATTCCAGGCACAGCCAGGCACTGAGCAGAACCACTCAGCTTCCATTAGAGCCGCTGAACTTGCCTGTGGCCACGGTTGTGCTGCCAACAGGCAGGAGGCTGGCTAAAAGGCCAGAGGAATAGATTTGGGAGCAGCAGTCCTGCAGCCCCTCTCCACTGTACCGGAGAACCAGCTGGTGGCAAGCACCCAAGCCCTGTTACAATCTCAGCAGCTCATCCACAGTTCGCAGCTCAAACTACAAGTCAGTGGCTGGACGTGAAGAGAGCAGACATCAGCTTGGTTGGTCAAAACTAAACCAATGTAATTTCAGACCTGCAGTTCCATTCTGGCCCACGCTACCCACAATGAAGTGGCTGACTGCTCACATTTCAGAAAGGGCAACACCGCAGTCTATCCTAGCAGTCTCCCTGCTCAGCTGCTTGATAGCTTGGCTTCCCTCACACTTTGCAGAAGGCATGCCTCAACCCCACATATCCTCCATGCTTGTTCAGAGACCAAACCATCACATTCGCAGTCCTAACCTAGGGTCATTTCACAGTCCAAGCTCTCTAGGACCGGCAGGCTTGGCTGAGCAAGCTCAGAGCTACCTCCTCCTGCACATTTGTTTCAAAGCACAGGTTGCATAGGTCGCATTCAAAGGTTGGACTTGTGGTTGAATTCCCACCCCCAAAGTAACATAATAGAACACATGCTGATTGTCCTGATAGGCATTTAATCAGCTTCCTCAGCAGCACTTCCTCCTGGAACATTGTTCAAGGCTCACCCCTCCTCCTTATCAGCTTCCTGAGAGCGCCAAGACATTGTAGCAGTTAACGATAACCCCACCAGCACTGAACCGCTTAAGCCACCTCCTTAACCATGGCCAGCTAGCTACAGTGACTTTTGGCTCACAACCCGCACAGCAGTGCCTAACATTGCTTTGGATTCATCATCTTCTCTGATACCGACATGGACATTGTTGAACCTTTCTTCCACAGTATCATCAGCCCACCAAGAGACAAATGGCACAGGGGGACTGTGTCTTACCAAGTTAGAGATTGCTGCTCTGGCATGGTCCATCGCCTTCTGGAGGAGTGCCCACCAACTTGACCAAAGCCCTAGAAGTTCAGAACACAACAAGTCAAGTCAGGCTGTTCCCCTGCCACTACATAAGACATCCAAGGTCAGTCACTGCCACTAGTGCAATGCTTGCCCATGGATTTTATGTGCATGATTCTATGTAAGTCACAATGTTGGTGAACCTACATCAACCTTGAATGCAGTGTAGAAGTTTGCAAACTCCCACTGCAAATACAAGTTCTGATGAACAAACCGACTCTTTCTATCAAACTCTGGGGATGGGGGGAAGGGGTGTGTGTGTAAATGAGGAATACAGTCTCAAACAGCTAATTTCAGCCAAGGGTCTTATTAACGGTAGGGCCACCTCCACTCAGGGAGTGCTGGCAAGAGGCACTTGTTCAACTGTGACAACGGACATCACATATCTAAGGTTCCTGGGGTCTGTCTCAATGACAGGATGGAGACAAGAGTCCAATTGGTAGCCGTAAGTGGCACAATGTCGTAAGGCAAAGCAGCACAAATTCCTACCCTGCCAAAACACTTCCAATTGCAAGATCCCTTCCAGATGGCTATATTCTTTACCACTTTATGAAGGCAATTTCAGTTTTGAACAGTCTCCCAGAATAGCCAAGAACAACTCTCCAAAAGCATTTCAGTAACTTTTACAGTTTGGATTTCTCTAGACAGCAAACTTATCCGAAAGGTAAACCTCAACTGATTTACTTCAGCACTTCTTCCTGAAAAGATGCTTGAAAAAGCTTTATAAGTTAGTGTCTAGACAGCTTGGGCTGGGACAGATGTTTAGGTTGGGAGCATGCAACTTGAGTATGCCCTCAAGCAGCGCTGCTAGGAAGTGGCTTTGAACTGGTCTTCAGGTGCACGTGGATTAGCTTTACACCTGGGAGCTCTCCAATATAAGCAGGCTTTATTTGGAGATCAAAGGTTAATAACAGCGGCTATCCGCTCATTTCACCTTTTGTTTAGGGCAAGAATACACGGAGATGAATCCCCCGCAGCTTTGAGAAGCCTTTTCCAAGTGACAATCTGAGGCCCAGGCTCCCAGCTGGCAGGCAGGGCACAACAGGGTGTGCGTATGGAGTGTCTCCTAAAAGCCAGACCAGCTAAGCCAGGGGAAGAGTCAGGGAAGTGCAAAGGGCCTGCAGGCATCACACCTGGCAGGGACGCTCCCCAGGATGCTCCCCAGCCTCCCGGGAGCGCAGGGCCCCCCCCGAGCCCACCACCCCGCAGCAGCCACCCCGAACCCCTCGCGGCCCAAATCCCCTCCGCCAGCCCGGGGGGAGGGCCCGCGCTCCGGGCGCCTCACGGGGAAGCGACCTTCCCTCCTCCCACCAGGCAGCCCGGGAGGCGGCCAACAACCCCCAATCCCTCAGAAATACGGTAAAGACGGGGNGGAAGAAAGGGCTGGTCTGGCTATTGAGTCCTGTTTGGTCTGGAGACAAGAGCATCCCGAGTCACAACCCCTTTTTCTATCACATTTTCACACCGGCACAAGCGAAACGAGTGAGTTGATGGACTCCAGCAGGATGGGCTATTTTTTCAGGACCTGCCAGAGAGTAACTCGGGTAAGAATCTGCAAGGATTTAGCCCAATAAATAAAAGCTCAGAAGAGAGCTGGGTGCAAATCCCCCCGCCATCCCCCTTCACCTGGCTTTGACTTTCCCACCGTGGATGTGTCACCAGCATGGGAATAGCACCGGTGGTGACATCTGGCCCTGCCAGCAGCTCCTCACCTTCCATCGATGGGGAACCCCTCAATGTTTGTCCTACAGTTGGGTTTCCTCTCACCCAGGACTACGGTGGAAGGTGAGGTGGATGGGGACTGGTGGGGACGTGGCAGGTTCAAAGGATAAAACCAGCCAGTTCTGGGGGATATCCACCACGCAGATGTCAAGATTTGGGAGGAAATATGGGAGAAAAGGGAATACGCCCTTAGGTCGCCGCGGCAGCGGAGGGGACCCTCCTTCCGCCGGCGTTGCGTGTCGGCCGGTTGCTGCTGCCCTACCTGAGCAGCCCCCGCTGCGGGGAAGGAATATGGGGAAGCCGCATTCGTTTTGAATCGGCGTCGGATGCCCCCGGCGCGGCGGGNGGTGTGTTACGGCTGGGTGCGAGCTCCCGCTTCCCCGCGGGAAGGGCGAGAAGCGGGGCCGCTGCCTGTCATGCAGGGGGATGAGTTTAACACCTCTTCATGGGACGCGTGCGCTTTTACCGCGGTACACGGCGGCCAAAAGAAGGAGCGGGTCACAGATTCATCGTGCCCACCCTCTCAGCGTTTTGAGGGAAGAGGGCGGGAAAGATATTTTCCTCCCTGGGTGATGCAAACCAGACACGGCGCTCACCCTGGCTTCAGGTCCCAGCAAGTCACGCATCCTCAGGGCTGCCTTTTTAGATTTGAATGAGCAGAGGCACCCAGGGTGCCTTTCCTTCACGTTGGGCTGTAGCCCGAGATTGCTCTTTTATTTGCACGATGAGAAGCGTGGCACGCCCTTATGAGAGCCAGCCCCTGTAGTGCATAAACGCAAGAAGCACGGAGAGCCCGTTGTCAGGCCATGGGCTGCTTGTGGCCCGCAGAGCAGTTTCTCTGGCCACCCAGGCTGTACTGGCGAAAGCATCCATTTGGTGGACACCATGGGATCGCTCCAGCTCTGAATTAACTGGTTCCCCCCCCAGCCCTCTCCCTCGGGCAGGCAGAGTGACCCCCCGCTGCGGTGGGAGCTCCCTGGTGTGCAGAGCTCGGTCTCTAAAAGGCAGCAGGTGCAGAGCAGTGAGGTTCCCTGTTTTGTTTCGAAGGAACTTGAAGGAGAAGTAGAACATATCGGTTGTTTGACAAAGTTCTAGCACGCCTCTTCTTTCAGTAGGCTTCATAAGGTGAAACAACAGGTAAGGAGGCAGCTCAGTGGGTTAAGAGTGAAAATGGTAAATAATATACTGGGGGGTATTCAGGGAAACTGTAAGCCACCCATGCCCTTGGCAAGTCTATCTCCAGTTGTCAGTGTGATGCCGGGTTGAAGGCTCGCAGCTTGGCCAGGCACCAGCTGGGGCTGCAAAGGGAGCTCCCCCTGCCAGGGGCTCTCTCTGCTGCCGCTTCCTGAGGACTACCAGGGCTGTGATATTTGCTCCACTTCCTTTCAGCTGGTGGGTAATCTCATAAAGACCCCAGTTGCATGGACCCTGCAAAACATTTCACCCTCCTCAAGCACCTGCTGATGTTTGCTGCCTCCAGAATTGCCCACAGTCACGAGTGGGCACTGGCTGCAGCCACAGCCTCCCCTGCCCTGTCTGTCTGGGCTCCAGCACGAGTGGAGGTTACCGCTTCCAGCCTCGATCCTTCCGCTCAGGGCATCCCTCAAAGGCGTGCCAGAACTGGGGAACGCTTCCAGGTTGGGGTGTGCGCGTGTTCTGCAATGCTGTGTTCATTTGTCCCTTGCTCATTAAAGAAATAAATTGGTAGGCCTGGGTTATTGCCTCAAATCCTCTCCCAGGAAAGAAGGACGGGAGCAGAAAGTTTGTAGTTTGGCAGAACACATGATTGCAAAGAGGATTATGTTTTGTGAAAAGCAATACATTCCTGTGCTGATAAAGGGGGGATTAACTAGATTTGAAACTCGATGCGGCTGTCTGGAGACAAGCCTCCTGTAAAGCGGGCTCTCAGGCGAGACATGCTGGTGGACCCACCAGCTCCGTTTGCCAGAGAAGGTTTGAGCCAGGCTCCAGTGCTGAAGCTCTCCTTTCTCCAGCTCGGTCCGTCACCGGGTGTGGTGATGCCAGTCATGGGGGGGACACCGCCGTCACTCGGCGTGTGGCTGCCCTGGGGGACGCGCTGCTGCCGGGTGCCTCCGTGGAAGCCGAAGGTGTAAGGGGGTTCAGAAAGAGATTAGATCAGTCCTGCAGCCTGGATCCTCCGATTGTTTCTCAACGCAATGGTCTGGATGCAGCCTGCTGCTCAGGAAAGCATAACCTGGGGAAAACAGCCCCAGCCCTGCCCTGTTTGTTACATTCCTCCTGAGCTTCCCCCTCCAAGCCTTCACCTTCTGGCAGCGCCGGTACTGGTGCCTGCTGGCTGGGCGCACCGTGGCAGGCACAGGGCTGTGATGACCGCCAGCCAGTGCTGCTGAGCAGGGCAGCGTTTCCGCACCAAGGTCCCGCCGGAGGAGAGACACCTGCAGCAGAGCTCAGATTCGGGACGTTCCCAGGAGTGATGCTGAAATGCAAGCCAGGAAAGGGGCAGTCTGATTTATTTCTCCCCATGGACTCCATCCGCTGTTCCTCCATTCCAGCTAGCAGAGGAGGTGCTGTGTGCCAGCCCTGACCTGCCCTGACAGATATTCGCTGCAAGTGTTTTCTGTTCCCTCTCACAATATGTTTGCGTGCTGAGCAGTTCCCCATTTCTACACATGCTAGGAAAAAGAGAAGAAAGCTGACATTCTAGAAACTCAGATATTTTTGCCCTGCAGCCAGCATTGGCAATGAAATACCTTAAAATGAGGGTTCTTCAAATGCAACGTGGTACCTGAGAGCAGTGAGCGCCCTTTACCTTGCGCTGGCTGCAGGTGGGGAGCGGGAGTCGGCTGGCTACTGGCGGTCAGTGGCTGGTGCCACCTCCCTCGGGACTGGCACCTGCATTGTTCACAAAGCGGTGCCTGTACTGCAGGTGGTGCTGAGCCCAGGTGCTCAGGCTGGTCAGCTCGGCCAAAAATTTTTGCAAGGAGTAGAGATAGCCAAAGCTGTGAAATGGCCAAAGATGGGGATGGGGACGTAGGATTGATGGGTGACTGCTGACTTCTCATCCCTCATCCCAGCAAGATGCACGGTCTCTGTGTGCATGATTTTAGCACGGTTCAGGCCCATAAAAATCAAGAGCCATCGCCATCCACCTGGAGATCTCTATCTGGTTCCCAAAGACCGGGACCATTTCAGCTCTGGAGCTGGCTGCAGCAGGCTGTTGTTCAAGCCCTGCTGCGCCACACGGTAGGTATCTGCAGTTTGCACCAAGCTCCTGCTTGCTTCTGCCCGCTCTGCTCCCTGCCTGGCCCAGCTCCTGCCTGCAGTTCAGTGCAGGACCCTCCGTGGTTGTCCTGACACCTCACTTTAGACTAGCTTCCATCAGGGTGTTCCTCCTCATTGCGGCTTGGCCCTGGTATTTTAGATTTTGTCCCTTTTTCCTTTGAACTCCTGAGGGGCTTGTGAGTCCCCTGACTCGGACTCAAGTGACTCCGCATTCCTCTGTGCAATACCCCATGGTATGACAGTCAGTGCCTGTCTGGCAGGATTAGTGCTGAAACATGAGACCAAAATGTGGGAAGGAAAATATGGTTTCACTTCAGTTTTGCGGCATGGCTGACCCTCGTGTGACCAGCTGCCCTACTCGCATTTTGGGAAGGCAGTTAAAAAGCAGAGGGAAAACAAGAGCCACAGAGATAAACAGACTGGAAAGGATGCCCTGTGCTTTGTGAGCAGCTTATCAAAAACAACACTGGGAGGTGACTTGAGCACTTTTATGGCAAGAAATACTGGAACTAACATGGCTCTTCAATCTGGAAGGGATGGAAAAGCCAAGAACCAAGTGCTGGAGCGTGGTGCCAAGTCGGAAGTGCTGCAGCCAAGCGCACGCTGCTGGGCTGAGGCCGAGGGTTGCAGGAGATGCGATGGCCCATGGGGTGGGAGGTAGTCAAAGGGCTCCTGTGGGCTGTGCCCTCTGTGAAACAGAGGCTGTGAGGCACCCCAGGCACCCCAGGGTGCAGGGCCAGGCTGACAACAGACACCTGGGGACGAAAGAAAGACTTTGATCTTCTGCCTTGCGCGTCAGCTGCTTCCTCTGCATCACAGCCACTCGGAGAAGTGGCAGTGCCAGCTCCTGCCTCCCTGGGAGCAGATTTGAGTGATGCATCGGCTGTGCTCCCTGCTCAACTCGTGGGCTGCACCGGGGTGCAATCAGCTATTACAGGTCCCAGAAGGGAGCTGGGAAATCCAGGTTTTTGCAACCTTGCAATCATGCTGCAATCCCGCTCCATGTCGGGGCTGGCAGGCACAGCTCCCGGGAGAGCCTGGCCTCTCTGCTCCTGCCTCCCCCAGCCAGCAGTGCGATACCCAAGAATTGCACAACACCATGAGTATCCCCATCCTCTAGAAGACCTTGTGGTTTTGGCCATTGCTGTTGCATTTCTCAATTGCCCTGACTGAAAGAGGGGTAAGGTAGTTGGATCTGACCCTTGCAGAAAAAGCCATCGTGCTGCCTTGGAAGAGGTCACCCCATCCTGCTCGCTCCCGGCCATCCAAGCGCACACAACCGTGCTTGGGAGCTCTGGTTCTTTGGCCACAGTCCCGGCACGAGCTGCGGTGCACCGTGGGGAAGGAGGGGGAGCCCAGCAGGCACCAGCATCTGGGAGAGGATCTGCTGCCTCTTCTGTAGCAAAGGGGCAGAGGAGGCAAGGGGTGGGCCACGCGCAGCCAGGAAAAGGCATTTGAGAGAGTGGTAATGCAGCAGGTAACGCTGAGAGCTGGCCGCAGCTCCATCTTCCCTTCAAAATAACACCCGTCTTTGCATCCTTCCTGGGGAAGCACCTGGGTCTGGCCTGGCTCTCCACGTTGTCCGCAGCTGGCCTGGTGCTCCCGCCTGTCAGCCAGAGAGGAGCCAGAAAACATGGAGCAGCTGGGGGAGAGGCACGGGGCTGAGGGCAGTGCAGTCCCTTGTTCCTATGAACATGCAGACCTGGGGTATCCCATGGACCCCCTCCTCAGAGACCTCTGGGGGTTTTTTTTGCCTCCCTGCAGTGTGGAGGCTCATCTCCCTGTCTCTCCCACCACACAAGGAGGGAAGTGGATGTGGTGGTGCTCATTGCCGCTGCTCTACTCGCCAGGGGCTGGCACAGTGGCCCTGCAGAGAGGCTTGTGCTTGGACACTGCCCCAGTGGGATTAAAACAGCCTGCCTCTTTTAACAGGGCTTCCTTGCTTGCAAAGACTGGGTTTCACTGGAATTTTAACCCCCAAAGTCCTGGGGACCCCTCTGTGCTCCTTGCATGACCTGAGCCTGCCTACAGGGAGGAGGGTGGGCGGTTATCCCTGCTTTATCCCTGCTCAGAGGATGCAGGGAGATGAGGTAATTAGCAAAGAGCAAGGCTTTAGCATTGCTTCCCGCCTGACAGTTACATCTTTTGGCAAGATGCTGGCCCTCCTCAGGTGCAGCCGAGGGGGAGAGCAGCAGCACAAGGACAAATCCTTGGTGTGTGTGGGGCTGATACCGCTCCTGCCAACAGACAAAGTGCCCAGGCAGCTGGGGCTGGTGGAGATCTAGCAGGAGCTGTTGTTGACCTGGAGCCTTTAGTGGCGCAGGGTCAGCTCGGCAAAGCTCCCGCTATCTCGGCGGCTGCACCGGAGGACTGTGCCGCTTGTCATTGCTCTGATAGCAACTCTGCCCAGTGAGCCTGGCTGCTTTTATCTGGCAGTCAGGGCGGCTGTCACTGTGGCAGGGGGGCTGCGGGGCTGGGGGCGTCGGATGAGTGTACAAACAAGCTCAGGATGTGAGCACAATAGCCAAGGAGGGGCCTTTGAAAAGCAGGGGGACACAGCGCGGCCGCCCTGGTGCACATCAAAGGTCTGTCTCGCTCTGCACCGCCGAAAAAGCCCATGTGTTTGGTGGCTACTCATGGACCTGGCCTCGGCATCGTGTCAGCACAAGGGGCAGAGGGTTTGAGCAGTGGGAAGTGGAAGGAAAAGATGGCAGTAGGGAGAGGACCCACGTGGGAGCTGGGACACAGCCCTGAGGGTCTCTGCCTCCAGATCATGGTTTTCTCATGAGTTCCTCGGTCCCGCTTTGTTCTGGCCCTCGCTGATTGGTATCTGGAGCGCAGCACATGGCCCCTCTCTTTCCTCCTTCAGTGCACCTCCAGGCAGGCATTTCAGGTCATTTTTGCAAAGTGCATTGTGTGCAATTTCTCAAGCGCTTTTCTGGAATCAGCAATTGCCACAGGTGGGGGCTGTTGGGGTTTTTCTCTTCCAGACTTGGTGGTTTGAATCCTAGAAAGTCAGGGATGCCATCCACAATTTGTGGTGTTTCGATCGAGAAGCCCATGTAGCCAAAACGAAAGTGACTGTTACCCAACAGCCTTGGAAAGCCGAGCTCTGAGTAATGTCTGGATGGAGACATGAAAGGACACGAAGATATGACGAGAGGGGTCTGCTTTGTACGCTGGATGTGCACCTGCCCTCCGGGGTCCTGCAGTACCTGCTGTACCTCTCTAGCAGGGTCAGTCCTACAAGAGTCCCTCTCTGCTCACTCCTGTGCTCCCAAAAGGGCCTGGGAAGGGGCTGGAAAACCCAGGAAAGTTTTGCCTCTGATTTGCTCTGCAATGTGTGCACATGCTGCCGCCTTTGGATAAAGGACAGCCCGAGCCTGCTCGGTGGGAACCACCCTCCGCGATAAGGGCACATGTTGACTCAGGAGATTAGACCTGTCCACTGCTTTGTGTTTTTATGAAGTGCATTTATTGGCAAAAGAGCAGGCCAAAGAACAAAGGAAAAAAAACAACATAAAGAAGCAGGCAGCACCCTGTGCGGTATTGCAGGCTCTGCAGGGAAAAGTGTCCCCAAGAGGGCTGGATGATGGTTCTGCTCTTGCAAAATGGTTGAAACCTGCAGGTGCTGGCCCCAGGCACCCAGGAGCAGGAGGCTAAGCCAGTGCCTCCTCTGTGGGTTTCTGATTGCAGGGCTCTCCTGGCCTCGGTGGCTTTTCTGCTTTTGAAGCCATTGTCAGGGTAATTAAACGCTCCCAGGCAGGTGCCCAAGCCTTTTGCAACCCGAGATTTGGCTTTGTCTTGTCTGCCTGCAGGAAATGCCTTGTTTTAGGGCGGATTAATCTCTCGCAGCAATATCTGAAAGCAAAGAGGGGGCTTTAATTGGGGTGGGATTAGCGCAGCCGGGCTGAGCAGGGAGAGCGGGAGCTTTCTCCGTACCTGCTAATTGCCCCTTATCTGCCCTGGCAGTGGCTGCAACACCTGCCCGTGTCTGCCTGTGTGCCAGCTTTGTGCCACGGGGGCCCAGGCGATGCCATGTGCCTTGTAGGTTTATTTACGGAGCAGAGGGTGAGATGTGGTGCTCAAACCAGGGGAGCTTGGTCCAGCTTTGGCAGCCAGAGGGCTTGGGATGCTTTCAGCCCTCAGGTGCCTGGCACAGCCCTGGGGAGCTCATGCCTTTCCCCTGGGCTGTTGCGGGGTCCCGAGGGCTGAGCTGAAACCGGCGGGCTGCAGTTTGCAGCCAGCCCCTGCCGCCGCGGCACAGGCAGGCAGCAGGCACGGTTGATTTAAACGTGAGCCCAGGGTGTCGTTTTCCCCGGGGCATGTGAAGCAGGTCAGCGCCTCAAGGGCAAATCTCCAGGGAGGTGTGTGCCTGGAGAAGGGCTATGACTCTCCCAGCTCATGGAAACAAGAGATAAGCAACCCCGTGCCTCGGCCAAATTGCTGACCTTCCCATCCCTGCTGGTCTGCCCTGCGACAGCCTCCCGCCTTGGGTGGGCACTGTCCCCTCGTATCCCCTTCCAAGGGATGGGGTGCCAAAGGCAAATGTCCGTGGTGCGCTATGCAGAGGCACAACCTTCCCCGTCCCCCCCTGTTTCGGCAGGCGTCCTTTGGGATGCACACATGGCAGGGCTGGGCCCCTGCTCGGTGGGAAAAGCTGACTTTACCCTAGGGGAAAAAAAAATGTCAGTTTGTATTTTTGTCTCGATGTGGCCTGAAAGTTGAAGTCTTTCCTGCAGCTAAAAAAACTGTCTGGTCAAGCCAATGGAAACAACCTCTCCTGCTCCCTTCCCCGCTTCCCCGGTGAAGAGCGGGCTGGTATTTGCTCTTACCTCCTGACTTTTAGTCATTCTTGACCCGTAAAGAAACGGTCAGCAGGGACCGTTTCCAGCACCAGCCTCTCCTTTAGCTCTGGTTGGCTCAATCTGTCTGCAAGAACTGCCCCAGGGGCTGCTGAGCCCGCTGTGCAGGTGCAGGCACCCGCCCCAGCTCCCTCCTCAGCTGGGTGCAGTTGTGGGTTTTGTTGGGTGCAATTACCCCTCTCTGGAGAAAGCACCTTTCTTTGCCTGTGCACGTCCCAGCAGCTTTTATGGCTTCCTCCAGATGTGAATTTGGAGGTTTTATTTATTACCCCGTGATGCAAAAGGGGCAAAGGGGCCTGTGGCGATGTGCGCCTCTCCGGAGGAACCGGTGCTGCCCCAGCCTTCTTGCCGGTGGAGCCTGGGGGTGAAACACTTTGTCCCTTCACTTTATCCCTCAGCAGGGACTTGGGGGGAAGAAGCGAGACCCAGGAGAGAGGCTTGGCCAGGGCTGAGCATTGCTTCGCTGTCAGCGAGCAAGAGCCGGTGATGCTGGGCCCCCACCACCCTCTGCCTTGGCTCCCTGCACCCTGCAGGGTGCTGTGCTCGCAGGTGTGGATGCCAGCCAGGTGGACAAAACCACGTGCACCCACACATCTATGTGTCAAGTATGGGCACAAAGACATGTACGTCCACACGTACGCCCCTATCCACACGCGCACCTGACATGCTCTCCAGGTGTGTCCACCCCGTCCCGCCCCTCCTGCCTGCTTGCCTGCCAAAGCAAGAGGGAGCAGGCAGCGGGGCGGGAGTGCTTGCCCGGCACCCTGGCATGGATCCGGCACTGGTGGAGGCGACAGGACGGGAAGGGAGGTGTTTTTCTTGGTTTCCATTGCGCTGCACTTGGGATGCTTTCCATCTCCCACCTGAGATGGGAGGCAGCATCACTCGGGGACAGCCTTGACCTGCTGAAGAAGACCCACCAAGGGCCAAAGGCTTTCCCCAGCGAGCGGGACTGCTCCCTGTGCCTGACCCAGGGCCATTGCAGGTGTCCCCATGGGGTCGCCGAGGCTGGCGGGTGGGTGTCATAGAGCTGGGAGGGCTTGGGGCCATCAGGGAAGCAGCACCCCCCTTCCACAAACATGCTGCGTCTCTGCTGGCTCTCTGGGAAAATATTTGTCAGTCTGAGGCAGGGCTTTTTAAAAGCCTCAGCATTTTCACCTGCGAGCTTCTTGCAGGAGACAGACGAGTACGAAAACAAAACTCCCAACCAAAGCAAACGCCCGCAGCCCACGCTGAGTGTGTTTTTACCTTGTCATTCTCAAAAAGCAAACATCAGCAGTGACGTGCAATATTTTAGGTGGCCGTGGCAGAAAAAAGCCCCTCTGTTTTTCAAACAAGGTGCCTTTTCATTCAGAGGTTGGCGGCAGCTCTAAGAAACCAGCAGTGTTTCACCAGGACGCCCGCTGGAAATGCAGACGTTACCTTACGGCAGCAAAACACTTCTTTGCGTCCGAAGCCTCAGAGCAGGGAGGAAGCGGCGCCTGAGGGTGTTGACTGCGGTATTTCCGCAGGATCCCCCCAGCCAGGTTGGGGACCGCCGGCTGTTTGTTTGTCCCCTTTGAAGGAGACAAAGCCCCCACCACGCCAAGCCCCACGGCTTGGTTGCTTCCGCTCCAGCCGAGCATGGCACCGTCAGACGTGGGGCTGCTGGGAGGAAAAGCAAACAGAAAGGAGGCCAGAAGGGCTGGGCAGAGGACGGGGGTGTTATCGGGTGCCCCATCTGTGAGGCTCTGTTCAAAAGGGAGGAGAAGGCTGGAGCCATCAAAGCTGCTCTGATGGCCTCGGTCCAGATGGGAGAAGGGTTTCATCCAGCTTCTGCCGGCCTTCTTCCCACTAACAGTGGGCTCCCCTTCCTCCCACGCCAGGGACAAGCCCCACCATCCTCCTCCTCTCTTCCAGCTGGGAGACAGACCCTCGGAGTGACAGTAACAGGATGCTGGGCATTGCGAAGGGCAGCACCCTGCCCTGGGCATCCGCTTCAGTCACCTTTGGGGCCGGAGGGACCCTTGGGCAGGAGCAGCAGGGCCAGGCCCCCGGGAACACTGGTTTGGAAGCATGATTGAGGCTACGGCTTGGGCGATAAGCAAGCCCATAAAGTCGAGCTGTTCTACTCTTGAGGGCACACCCATCCCAGCTCACTGCAATTTATATACACTATATAAGATCTTATATAGTATATAAAGTCATATACATATTTACAAATGTGTATTGTATGTGTTATGTATGGCTTTTCCATGAAAATATATATATATGGTCAAAGAGTCCCAGCAGTTTTGGGAAGAGGCATTTTGCTGATATGAATTGCAGAGTTGGGCCACCGAGGGCCTGCAAGCAGGTTCCCTGGGGAGTGACCCCTCTGGGTGCTCTGGGACGGATGCAGTGACACCCCCAGTTGTGCCAATGTCCCACTTCTCTCCCCAGCCTGGCCCTGTGGCACGGGAGCCTGGTCAGGGTGGCAGCACCTGCAGTGGCACCCAGACCTGCCCGGGGAGGGAGCAGGAGGGTCCCTGGGGGTGTCACCAGGGCTGTGCGCAGGAGCTGGCCCCACGGCCGCGGCTGGGCAGTGTTTCTGAGAGCTGGGGCTGGCGGGCAGTGGGGCACGGGGGGATTTTGCCCATGCACCCTCTGCACCACTTCTGCATCCCGAGAGGGCGAGGGAGGGAATGATGAGACATCTGGGGGCTGGTGTTTCCATGAAGTGGCGTGCTGCTCTGGTTAGCAAAAATCCCCAGCTCTCCCTTGCACTCCCACTCTGGGGGTGGGACGGGTGACACAGCCCTCTCTGGGGGTGACACCCTCAGCGTGCTGCATGCCTCTGGTCTTTTCCCACCATCGCTGCACCATGGCCACGCCACTGGTGTGTCCCATCGCCCACGGCCGGGCAGGGGACTGCTCAGGGCTGTGGAGGGGGCTCGCCCGGTATGTCCAGTGGGAATGATCCTTACCCCCTCATGCGGGGAGAAGGGGGATTTTCCCTGCCCAGGAGGGGAGGCTGAGGCCAGCAGGACTCCTCCGAGCCCCTCCGAGGCCGCCGTTTCTCCCAATGACCTTGAGGCAGAAGCTGGAGGCAGCTGGCTGGCTCTGAGGGCAGCGTGTCCCCATCCGAAATGCCAGCTCGGTCTATAAATAACACCTGGCACGGGTCTCTCCCTGGGCATTGGAGCGACGAGAGACTGAGCCCTCTCTGCCCTCGTGCCGCAGGGCTCTTGCCCCATTTTACAGATGGGGAAACTAAGGCACAGTGGGGTCCTTGACCCTGGCTTGCAGCGAGCCCGTGATGCAGCCCTGTGGGTTCGCAGGGCACTGGGAGGTGTTTTCCAGTGGCAGAGGGACTGCTCCCTGCTGGGAAGGGAAGGATTTGAGAGGGGCTATTGCTCTGCCAGGGGGTCCACAACTTGTGCCACCCCAGCTGTACTCTCGGGTGATCCAGGGAGCCTTCCCCTGCGTAGAGATGGGGACCCGCAGGGGCCTGGTGTCTCACACCTCTTCAGTAGCCCCCCTGCTCTCCTCACTTGCTGCTCCCTCCCGGCTGTATCTCCCAGGGATGGTGGCTCCCACCCCACCGGCTGCCTCCCGGGGCAATCGGTGGGGAGCACATGGGCCTTATCTGCGGGCCAGCTGTGGGCAGGGCTCCCTGCCATCCCTATCAGCGGGGCGGCTCCAGACCTAGAGCCAAGGGGAGCCAGCCCCATCCCTGCCATGCTGGGGCCAGGGCCAGGGGCATTGCCACAGCCCCACATTGACCGTTGCAGGGGGATGCTTGAGGGGCCCAGGACCCCTCTCCAGCCTGGCAGCGAGCGTGACACTGCCGGATTTGCAGGGGTCCAGCTGAGGCTGTTGCACTGGGCGGTTGTGGGTTGGGGCGGGGTGTGTGAAGGCAGATGGTGGCAGCAGCCTTGCGTGACCGCCAGCAGGATCCGGCCCCCCCATCCACTTCCACCAAACTCTCAGCAGTGGTTTCCTTACTGGGGCAATGATTGCGGGGGCTGGGGGGGCCAGACGGGGCCAGCACCCTGGGAAAAGCTTTCCTGTCCCTTTCACAAGTCTGGTTGACCTCCACGTTTTATTTGTTTCTCTTGAGTTGCACCCACCCTCCTGCTTCCAGCGGCTTGGCGGGGTGCTGCCAGAACACCAGCGGGGTGGGGATGCCACCTCTCCCCTAAACCCCTGGGGTGGGGGGTACCAGGATCATCTGTGGTCATGCAGAGCATGGGCATCCCTATGATGAGGTGCCCATGGAGTGTGGTTTCCCCCAGAGGTGGGTGCCAGGCATCCCCCCATGTCACGGGGTCCCATTGCTCTCGGGGTGCTGGTCCTGCCTGGCACAGGGACTGGGCAGAGCGAGGGATGTCCCTTGGGAGAGGGAGTGTCGTGGCTGCTCCGTCCCGCTGAGCAGGGTCCATCCCTCTGTGTCCTGGGACAGCAGTGACCATGGATCACCAAAAGCTCGGGGTGAAGATCTTTATTGCCGCTTGTCTGGCTGGACCACAGCCTGAGCTGGGTGTGAGGTTCTCACTCCTCAGCATCCCCACCGTCCACCACGGCCCCAGGCTCTGTGTGGGAGAGGAGACCATGGGGAGGAACATGTTTTGGCCTCCTACCAGCTCCTCCAAGGCTTTGAACAAGGATTTTCCTTGCCCGCCATGTCCTGGCCATGGGGAAGATGGTGATGGTCGGCTGGGGGCCCACCATGCCTGCCGAGGTCAGTCCCTCTGGCCATAACCGCGGGGAATTAGAGACGGGTGGAAAACTGTCTGAAAACCCATGCAAATATTTGCATTTCGAGTGCTTTTCCAAGTATTGGGGAACGCTGACAGAGCAGCAGCGTGGGCGATGCAGGCATGCTGAGAGGGTCTGCTTGGCTTTTTTTTTGGGCAGGATTTCAATGGTCAAACAGTTTTGTTTAAAATAAAAAAGCTAACCGAGCAAATGGGGAGATTTGCCAGCACTGCCGCTGGCCCCTCCACCAGCTCCTCGGGGCAAAACAGCCACCCCGATGCCGAGGGGGCCATGAGCCTTCAAACCACCCCTGCCCTGGCCCGGTGGGTGCGTGGCTCCTGTCCCAGTGCTCCGTTTTCCTCCTCTGCTGAAGGGTTTTTTGGCAGGAAAGGGGCTTCCTCTGCCCAGTGTTGCTCTGCCCTGGAGCATCCCGGGTGTCTGGGGCTGAGGTCGAGCTGGTGGGGCTTGCCCAGAGCCTTGCATGGCCCCCCAGTCCTGCCCGTGCCAGGGGATGCTCACCTGCTGTTGGCTCCTGCTCGTCCTGCCAGCTTTTGGCCGTGGTAGCAACCTGTGTGGAGAAGGGTGATTGGGGGAGAAGGGTGGCCATGGACCCTGGAGGCCCCAGACCCTGGTGGCCCCAGGACCACCCATCCCAAGCATGGACAGGGGCTGGAATAAGGGGAGAAGTTGGGGGGATCCTGGGCTACCCCATCTCACTGCATTTCCCTTCTCCACACCCATCTCTGCCAGCTCCCGGGGCAGGTTGGAGCAAGCAAGTCGCAGGCATGTCCCATCCTGCCGGCACAGGGAGGGCTCAGGGCCGTGGGCTGCAGGGACGAGAGCCCTCCGTGTCCCCAGGGGGCAGCTCTGGGGTGGTGACACCCAGCCCCACAGCATGCAGTCCACAGCAGGATGGTGCGATGGACGTGTCCTGGCCCCACGTGCGGTGGGATGGGGTGGGCTTGGGCACGGTGATGGGGCTGGGGGCTCAGTGCAGGTGGAGGTGGGTCAGTGCATCCGTCACAAGGAGGGGATGGAGAGAGGAGTGTGTGCAGTGATGGAGCCCCCCATGTGCGCGTGTGCATGCATGGTGGGACCAACTCATGCAGAGCATGGATACGTGGGGCTGCCTCCCTGCTCTGGGCTTGAGGTCCAGCCATGTCCTGCATCCCCATCCCAGACTGGTGAGATGCTCCATGCCCCGCAGCTGTACCTGGCACCTTGGGGTGTGCTGTGCTTGGGGGACGCAGGGGACCCAGGGCTCAATCAGGCTCAGGTAGACAGTGGCGAGGAGGGTCATCATGATGCTGGAGCAGCGAGTCAGGGACAAACAGACACAGGTGTGCTGGGCAAAGGTGCTGCATGCTGCATGCACTGGGCACCCATGGGTGGTGCTGGCCCCGGGGCTATGCGCAGGCAGGGGAATAGGCTCCTGCATGCGACAGCCTGGGTGGTGCAGCATGTGTGTGCGTGCCGGGGCAGGGCTCTGCCTCCCCAGGCCGAGGATACGTGCAGATCATCGCCGTGGTGATGGACCACAGGGGGACGAGCACCAGGTAGATGAGGCAGGACAGCAGGACCGCCATGACATAGCCCGTGGTGGCCGTCACGAAGAGGCAGACGCAGCAGATGTTGTAGGAGCTGACGTGTTTCTTCAGCCATAGGCAATGCTGGTGAAACTGGTGTGGCACAGGGGTGCTGGGCGGGGGACCCCCATAGGTCCTATGCATCCCGTGGGGCTGGGAGCACCCAGGGCTGTGGCTGCCCTCTGCACAAGTGCTGCATGCAGGGGCTGTGTGTGCATGGGGGGGTGTGCTTGTGCAAGGCAGGGGTGAGCATGTCTGTGTGTGCAAGGGGCGTGCAAGGGGTGTCTGAGTGCACAGGGCTGGGTGTGCAGCATGCAGGATGTATGGACAGGGGTATAGGGTGCAACATGGAGAGCTCTGTGTGCCAGGCACAATATATAGGGCTAGGTGTAGGGTATGGTGTGTAGGGGCTGCAGGGAGTAGGGCTGGGTATGTAAGGTGTAATGTAAAGGGATGGGTGTATATGGGGTGCAACGCATAGGGCTGACCGTGCAAGCTGCAGATAGGGTTTATGGGGTGCAGTGTGCCAGGTTAGGTGTGGGGGAATAGTATATAGGGCAGTATGGGGGGGTATACAGTGTGTAGGGACAGGAGTACCGGGCTTGGTTAGTGGGGCTGAGGGGTGGGGTGGGTAGGGCCGCGTGTGCGCAGCACCTCGGACACGCACAGAGCCCCCAGGCTCCCGGGGTGCCCCGCGTCCCTCACCTCCACGCAGCAGTTGCAGTGGGAGCAGTGGAGGACGTGTAGCCAGCTGTGATGGTGGCACCCACACAGGCAGCGCCGTCTCGCTGTGCTGCAGAGCCCCTGCTTCAGCCTGTCCTCCCAGGCCACTGCTGCAGAAGACACGTGGGGAGACTGTGTCCCGCCAGCCCCAGGGCCAGCCCCTAGGGCCACCCTGCCATGGAGCAGCCCCTGCTCCCCCCTCATCCCATCTAGCTGGAGGAGCCCCAGCTGACTATGCTGAGTGGGAACAAGCTGGCGAGAGCCTGGAGGAAGAGGATGGTGGTGGAGCTGGGGACCAGCAGCGCGATGTGCAGAGCCAGCCAGCCGCACCTGCAAGCAGGGGTATGGGGAAGATGGGGCCAGGGTCAGGCCCTGGGGCTGCCGTGGGAGAGGCGGAGAGCGGGCAGAGAGCCTTGGGGTGCTCAGCCCCAGGGGCTGCTGGAGCTGGGTGGTGGTGGGGAAGAGGACACAGATCCAGGCCATTTAAGCTGATGCCTGGCTCTAATGTCTCGAGGACACTGGTGTGAGACAGCAGCTCTGCTGCTCCATCTCCCCGAGATGGGGCTTGGCCTGCGGCTATGGGGCAACTTACAGGAAGGAGACCAGTGAGCTCAGGTAGATGAGGGTGCTGAAATGAAAGGGGATGAGAAGCTCCATGGTGGGCCAGGCTGCAGGGCCCTGGCCACGCAGGATGGATGGCATCCCGCTCCCACGGCAGCCACAGCAAAACAAATCCCCCCATTCCATTCCCATGGCAACCACAGCATCCTCCTCCTCCCCCCCATCCCATTCCCACGGCAACTGCAGCATTCCCCCTCCCCACTCTGTATCCCATTCCCATGACAACTGCAGCATCCTGTTCCCATGGCAGGGTGCAGGGGACCCATTTGGGGTGCTGGTGCCACTCTGGCTTCAGCAGGAGCCCACTGCCAGAGGGGCAAAGGGTGGGGGCTCGAAGGTCCCTGGGGACCCAGTACAAACCAGCACTCATTTTCCTTGGGGTGCTGGGAGGACACCAGGAGCCGTGGGCACCCCTGGGACCCATGAGGATGCTGGGATCCATCCAGGAGAAGGATACACTGCTCACCACGCCTAACGCCCCAGCTACCCGCTCAGTGTGCCCCCTCCAGCCTGCCATCCCCCTCCCCAGGCTTGGGCTCTGCTTCTGTCCCAAGAGGCCGGGGCGCTGAGCCGGGGTGCTGAGCGTTGGGCCAGCCCTGCCCTCTAGCGTCGTGGGAGCCGCTGTCAGCAGGACTCAGCCCTGGGCTGCTGGGAACTGAGCCACTGCAAACTCCTCACACGGCCTGCAGAGCCGTGCAGGGTCTGGCAGGCTTGCCACGGCCCCGTCGCATCACCTCCCACCCAGCCACTGCTGCTGAGGGGACACGAGGATGCACCCTGGACCCTGCATGGCACCATGGGGACCCCGGCACCACAAGCCCACCTCCAGGCTGCCCGAGGGGCTGCGTAGGCAGCATCACCCCAGCACAGGTGTCCTGCTCCCCAAGCTGTGGGGACACGCAGGCGCACTGGCACGGGTGATAACTGCCTCCCTCGGCATCCCGGGTCGATAACCGGGTGGCCGAGGCACTTGGCGGGGCCGGGATGGCGTGGGGGCACGCCAATGGGCGCCCGCAGCAGCGGGAGAGGGAGGAGAGCACCAGAGGCTGCTGGTTAAACTGGAACGAGGCGCGGCAGCCTCCCTGCGGTCCCTGCCCTGGGGACTCTGACCCCGCAGGCCGGCGGCGAGGGGAGCCGAAGCAGGCAGTGCCGAGCAGCCCCGCAGCCGCTGGGACAGAGCCGGGGAGGAGCAGAGCAGGATGGATCCCACCATGGAGCTGGCAGAGGACCCCAGGTGGGTGCTGGGGACCCCCGTGGCACTTTGCAGCTGGGAAAATCCAACTTTTTGGAGCAGGATTTTGGGTTATTCCCTCTGTAAAGGAAGGGAGGCGCTTGGGGGTGAGGCGAGCCAGCCAGGGGATCCCGGGGACCCTGTGGGGCTCGGTGCCCCCATGTCCCTGCCAGCCCCACGCAGCACTCCCCTTCTTCTCTGCAGATTCCCCCATCCGTTGGTGGAGATGCTGATCAGGAACTTCAGCGTGCCGGCAGCCTGCTTCTCCCTGCCGCCCACCTCCCGGCAGCTGCTGCAGCGTAGGTGGGGGGACTGCATGGGGGGGACCCTCCTCTTGCCGCTGGCGGGAGCAGGACAGGGATGAAGGAGGTAGGGTGGCTGCGGTGGGTGTAGGCAGGGAGCAGCCCCGAGGAAGGGGGAGGCGGTGGGGTGCTTCCGGGGTCTCAGCCTCCCACCCCAATAGCCTTGCCTGCGGGAACGGGGGCAGCCCAGGGAGGGCCAGCACTGGGGCAGGGGACATGGGACATGGGAGCAGCGGGGCAGAAGCACCAAGGACACGGCCAGGGGCTTCCCAAACCTGTGGAGTGGTGGGTCAGGTGACAGCTCCCTGCCATGGTGGCCCCAGGGTGGCCCGGACAGGATGGAGCTGGCTTCTCACCCCTCCCTGGCAGAGCTGGACATGGCCCAACTTGCCATCATGGGCCTTGCAACCATCATGACACTGCTGTCGGTCGCAATCTTTGTGGAAGAGGCTTTCTACCTCACCCGCAAGATCCGCTGCCCCATCAAGATGAAGACCCTCCGCTGGAGCAGCTCAGCCCCTACGGTGAGCTGGGGTGTGGGGGTAGCGGGCAGCATCACCCTGGCAGGCCAGGGCCACCCAAGGGGTGCCAGCCCACAGGAGGGGGGAGCGTCAGCGTGCCAAGCTCCTGTCTCCTCCAGGTTGTGTCCGTGGTCAGCTGCTTTGGGCTGTGGATCCCGCGCTCCATGATGGTGGTGGAGATGGCTACCACGATGTGAGTATCGCCTACCCCGGGGCAGGGGCACCAGGGAGCCCATGGGGCCTGACCTGCCTTTCTCTTTCTCCTCCTCCTCCTCCCCCTCCCCAGGTACTTCGCCATCTGCTTCTACCTCCTGATGCTGGTCATGGTGGAAGGTTTCGGGGGGAAGGAGGCGGTGCTCAGCACCCTGAAGGATGTGCCCATGGTGGTCAGCACTGGGCCCTGCTGCTGCTGCTGCCCCTGCCTGCCCCGAATCACCATGAGCAGGTGAGGGAGAGCCGGGGTAAGCCCCTGCCCCTGGGGAGGGCTTTAACCCACTGCTGCTGCTGGGGTGGAAGAGAAGTCCCTGGGCAGGGGCTCAGGGACCTCAGGGTGCTACTGGTCTCTCTTGCTGTGCCAGGAGAAAGCTTCAACTGCTGATGCTGGGGACTTTCCAGTACGCCTTCTGCAGGGTGGTTGCTGTCTTCCTGGGGCTGGTCCTGGCCGCTGATGGGAACTACAACCCTGCTGACGTGAGTGCCAGGGCACAGGGAGGGGCAGGGTGATGTCCAGATGGGCCATCGCCTTGCCCAGCAGCTTTGTCAGCCCAGGCACGTTTTCTGTGTTCCCCTCCCCCAGATCTCGGCGGAGAGCGTGGCCCTCTGGATAAACACCCTGGTCGGCGCCTCCACCCTCTTTGGGCTGTGGGCCCTGGGCATCCTCTTCCGGCAGGCCCGGCTGCACCTGACCGAGCAGAACATCAAGGCCAAGTTCTCCTGCTTCCAGGTGAGCCCCCATCCTGCCTGGCTCCTCCCTAGGTGAGGGGCTCCTCTGGTACGAACGGGATGAGGCAGCACGGGGGGAGATGGCAGGGCAGGAGCCGCTGGCGGGCAAGAGCCAGGTCTGGCTGTGAGAGAGCAGGGAAGGCAAAGGGCAGGAGCCTGGCAGCAGCATGGTCTCCACCACCTCGGGCACTGGCGGTTGCAGGTTCTCCTCCTCCTGACGGCACTGCAGCCCGCCATCTTCAGCATCCTGGCCAACAACGGCAGCATCGCCTGCTCACCACCCTTCTCCTCCAAGGCCAGGTCACAGCGTAAGTTGAGAGACGGGGGAGCAGCGTTGCGTGCTCCCAGCCGAGACCCTCCATCACACGGCAGGGTGTGGGGAAAGGGCATGGTGGATGAAGGTGGCTTCAAATGACCCTTCTCTTCCAGAGATGAACATGCAGCTGTTGATCCCACAAACCTTCATCTTGGCAGTGGTGACACGGATCTACTACCGCAAGCAGGATGACAAGCCAGGCTACCAGCCTGTCAGCTTTGCACCCGCAGGCACCGATGTCAAGGCGTGAGCAGAAGGGAGCAACTGGGGTGCCGAGGGGCAGAGCGAGGCGAGGGGCTGGGGTGCTGAGGGGCAGAGCGAGGCGAGGGGCTGGTCTGCCCTGTACAACCATCTCCTCCCCCTCCGGCCCTAGGGAGCTGCTGGCAGCAGAGAAGACAGAGAGGGAAAGGGCATCTCAGCATGGGGTGAAAGGGTCTGAAACCCAAAAGCTACAAGCCAAAGGGATCCGTGAAGCTGCCTCCAGCCCAGGGGGCTCTTGTCTGGCACTGAATAAAGATAAATTCATACCTGAGTCTTGTGTTGGTGACTGGGCTCGGATTGTCTCCTGCCCAGGCTGGATGGGAGATGACTCCACACAAGGGGAAGGAAGACAGAGCCCAGACCAGCACAGCCATGGCACGGGGCTGTCACGGGGTGCCCAATACCCAGGCGTGACACTGACCTCTGGGTGCTGCTGGCTGGGGACCAATGGCCAAGGCAATGCCAGGGCAGCGGCATTTTCTCCTGAGACCTCTGGATGGGTCTGGCCTGTCCCTGGGGCACGTCCTCCACCGCAGTGGCTGCTCCAAAGAGCACAGTGGGAGCATCCACACCTGCCAGCCTGGGGCCAGGCAAAGGAAGGAGCCTCGAAGCACCTTCATAACACAGGCAATTAGTTAATGCTGCCTTAACCAGCCTTGCCCAGGATCTGCTCTGCTATCAGGATCTGCTCTACACCTACAACAGAGGTGGGGACAGACATCAGGAGTGATGATGACTTGCAGAAACCACTGGGTAATCTTTTGACCCCCACTGAAGCATCTTCTCACTCAAACCACTGCTAAGATGGCAGGTGAGGAGACCACAACAGGAGCTGGCTGTGCTAGGATGCCAGAAGGGATCTGGCACACACTGATAAAAATGACTTTGCATTTATTTGGCTGAACATAAAAGCCAAAAACCCAACTCCAGAACAAGCCAGTAAGACACATGGTGTGCACAGGCCCACACAGAGAAACCAGCACAGCAAACACTGACTGGGAAGGGCCAGCTCGAAGCAGCCACTGCTGCACGGCTGGAGGTGACAGCAGGACTGGGTGATGCAGCATGGCCGGAGATGGGCAGCAGATGCCAGATCATCAGTGCTAAGACCAGAGCTTGCTGCCAGGCACCACCAAAGCTTCCCCTGACCTGCACCCTGGTGCCCTCCCACTGTAATACCTCTGGCCAGTGCGACACATTGGGGAAGCAAAGAGTCAGAAAGCCAACGCTCCCAACTTTTATTTAATTGATTCATTTTGGGGAAAAAACAAGTTTTCTGTCCCATGTGGAAGGGGGAAAAGTGACTCAGAGCTTTTTGCAGGTGGCTGTGTTCAAAGCGAAACTGCTCAGCCAGAAGATGCACTGGTGATTCATTATGATATTGCCAAGCTGCTCCAGCACCCGCCTCTGCTTACAAGAGCCGGACCGCATAACAAAGTCCCAGCCCTCTATAAAATGCACAAAATCACGTCAGTGCAGCTGTGTGCCATAATTTTCTCAAGAGATTAAAGACCTTCTCCCACAGCTCTAAGCAATATGCTGTTCAAGTGCCACACTCTTCATGTCTTGCTTCTACCAGCATCCTTCGCACCTTTCAGCTTTGCCCTGCTGCTGCTGCTCTTTGCCATCCGAAAATCCTCTCCCAGGGGCTGGCTGCTGGTGCCATCAGCCTCACACCCCTGATCTATAGACAAAATGAGGTAGGGCTGTCTCGCAGGAGTCGACGCCTCTGGATTTAGCAGCATCAAACTCCACGCGTTCTTCAATGCGTGCTAGTAAAGTTTTATTTTTCCACTCTGCCTCTTACTTCATGCTTAATTCAAGCCATGTCTCTTCCGGATGCTTCTTTTGAAGAGTGTGGGATGGGTTAGGGGTGTGCAGGACAGCCCTGAAGCAGAAGGACTGGGTACATCTGCAGGTAACAAGATGTTCCTGGAGAACTTGGCTCACATGTTTTGCCCAAAGATGAAGCTCTGTCCTATTCCTGACAGGACAGGGCAGTGCTGGAGATGAGGCTGGTCCAGCAATCCAGGAGGAAACAAAAAAAGAAAGGGGGGGGAAAAAAAAAGATGACTAGTCTGGGATTTGAGTGTCCAATTTAATTTAAGTGCAAGGAGGAAGCAGGGATTATTGGTTACAAGAAATAGGTCTGTTATTCCAAGCTACATGTAAAGCCATGGCTGGCTTCTTACCAAGCACCCAGATTTTGCAGAGACACCAAGAAATACATTAAGGTCTCTGTAGAACAAACCACCATCCAAAACACCATTATCCAAATTTACAGAACACTGTTGCATAACTTGTGTTTAAAACAGTAGTAAGGCTCTAAAGCAGCCTGGCCTTTGTGATCTGGCTCGGGAAAGCAACGCAACACCCATACTGAGGGAAGGGTGAGGAAGGGACGGTGGGGAAGACGAGGGAAGAGAGAATGTGGGTGATATAAAGTAAGTGCTCTACCACTCATAAACCAGGAGATTAACAACTGGCTTGTACCAAGTGACCATTATTTCCTCCTTACAGCTTAAAATCCATAGCAGCGAGCCATGCTCCCAGAGCTGTGCACGTCCCTGCTGAGAGAGGTCCAAGTGGCAGATGAGGAATCCCCAAAATACCCTTTCCGATATCGGCTCTGGCCTCAACAGAAGCACAGAATCTCTGTCAAGCCCTTTGGGCAGCGTGACAAAGGATCAGCAAGATAAAAGCTGGAAAGTGGCAGCCTGTTCCTACTACAGGGCCACTGCGTCCCCTGGAAGCATTGCACCATGCAGAGCCTGTGGCAGCACTTGACGATTTGCCTCCTTGCACCTGCTGCTCCCTGAGCCCTGCATCCCACTCTGAAGACCTCGCTGCAGTATTACTGACTGGGCTCCGAGCTGCCCTCTGCTCCCAGCATCGCAGGAGGACACAGGCAACTCAGCCCAGCAGCTCCACCCAGAGACAACGGAAATCACAGGCAAACCCGAACAGAAAGGCAAGCGGGAGCTTCACAGCTACGCAACAGACAGTCCAGTCCGTCCAGTACTGGCTGCCGGGACAGAGTGCACCAACCTGCCCTGTGCACAGGCATGCAGCGTGGGGAGGGCAACTGCCTGTGGGGAGCTGCAGACCACAAAGCTCAGTGTTTATTACAGACACAACAGCAGGCACAACTCGGACCATGGTTTCAAACGAGCAGACTACATGCTTAAAATCTTAAGAAGCTGCAGCACTCTCTGATGCTCTTTCTGGCCTGCCTCAGGGAGTGGAGTAAGCGGGCACTTATTTGTGCATTTATTGCGCGAGGCAGGTAACTGTCACACAGGACTGGGACCCTTCACTGGGTTAAAACGTGCCCTTCATCTGTTCAGCGGCACACACCAACACGGACAGCAAATTGGCTGTACAAATTCACGTTTTGTCCTTATAGCAGCGACTTCACAGCACCAGTGTAAAGGACTGCTCCAGACCTTAGAGCACAGCAACTAAAACACAGACAAACACGCACAGAGCACAGTGTTGAAGGGCCATTTGGACAGACAGTAAAACTTACTACACACCAGAGACTGGGACAAGGAACTTCTCAAAGGAGTACACACATTCATTTCCCACCTGGGCTCTCACACACCCAAGGAAACACACAGACAGCAAGTGCCCCGAAGCAAAGATTCATTCTATTCTCTCCAACAGCAACTGAGGGCTGAATTTTAGCTCAAAATTTAGCACTCTTGTTAAGATTAGCTGGAAAGGCCTTTCCCAGGTAGCCCCCGTACAATTTGGAGCCGTGAATGCCGCGTGCTTACGGGGTGTGCAACTCTATGGTGCTGCGAGTTCTTCCAGCGTGTAACTCCTGTGTGCTAAGCTGGTAGCCCCCTACCCAGCACGTCCTCACTGCGACACGCTGGGAAGCTCAGCTAAGAGGCGCGTGAGCACTACAGGGTCTGCTGGATAGATTCCTATTGGCTCCAACGCAGCAGAGATGTCTCTATTTCCTAGAAGCCTCTTTACACCACCGCTGCCTGCGTGCTCTCAAGGTCACGCTGGCTGAGGAACCGAGGGGTCTTTCGTTTGGCAGCGGCACGGATACTGCCTCAGGGTGAGGGGAGTAAGACAGAGGAGCTGAAGGAAAGAAGAGACAGATGGGTCTTCCCGCTCTCCCTCTTGCCTGGAGGTTTAACAAGGGAAAAGAAACCAAAACAAAAGCCACATTTGAGTGCTATTCTTTGCGCTTTAAAAGAGTATTTTCTTAAAATATAAAAACCATCTTCCCCTTGGAAACCACTAGAACGTAAACAATAAAAAGGGGATTTGGGGAAAAGGGAAAGGAGGTTTGAATGTGCTTCCAGGCAGCAGCCCTTGCTAAGAGCAACAGGTGCCTCCAAGGCCCTGTGCTCACTGTCAGCCCTGTTCCTATGGCTCTCTTGCTCATTTAGAGTTCCCCAGTGGGTCCGGACTTAAGATTCGGTGATTAGTGGTTCACAGCAAATCCCGGCTGGTAGCTTAATCCTCTTCATCCTCACTGATGTCATAGGTGACTGTAGACTCATTCCTGGAGCGGTTGGCCGGTGAGGAAGGAGGAGTCTTGGTTGAAAAGGGCCAGCGGAAGGAGGGAGATGGGGAGCGGTCATGCGTGGGGCTACTGCTGGGACTCTGCTTTGGGCTGATGGCCTGCAGCATCCGGCCCTTGCCCTCCTTCAGCATGTGTTTCTAGCAATGGAACCAGGAAGACAGTTAGCATGGCTCAAACAGCAATGAGAATAGACACTACTTACAGCTTGTGCAGCATTTTGAGTTGTGTTCCTTCAATGCTTCGTGCAGTGTAAGAGCAGAAAAAGCCCAAGCGTTGCTCTAGGCTTTGGAAACTGCATATAGTGTCATCATCACCCATTTTCAAGCACTTCTAACGTGAAGTTCCTGTGATATTTACGCAGCAGCACAGGAGAGCCTGGCAAAACCAAGTCGCTTCAGACTCATCCTAGGCCGGTGACAAAGTGACTGTCAATCTCTTGGCTGCTCAGTGGCCTGCAGGACACAAGCTGGAGTTTACAGGTCGACTTCTGGGACATGGGGACTTTTCACGCTACAGCCATAACTGGCATTATCCAGTTGGCAAGGGTAAGGGCTCCCTGTAAACAGGCTGCCCAAGCCTGAGACAACTTGTCTGGAGACCAGCAGCACACTGAGCACTGCAACAAACCGTCAACCTTTGCTCTGCAGAGTGTGCGCTCCAGAAGCCCTACAATGACTGCCAAGCTCTCCGAAATCCCCTTTCCCCTTTTCCCAGAGCAGCTCCTTACCAACGCGCCTTCTGGGCCAAACATCTCCAGGAAATTGCCGATGAACTCCCGGGACTTCTCTTCCCACTTCTGAATGAGATCGATACTCTTCTCCTCCACTTTCTGGACAAATTCCTTTGACTTCTCCTCTACATCCTTCACCCTCTTCTTCACCTTATCCACACGCTCCTGGAGGTGATATTTCTTCTCCTGTACAGTAAGTGGTGGATCAGAATACAGCTCACCAGATCTGAGTGGCAACTGCCTCTGCTCTGTGTTATTACACTGAGCTGCTGCTTAAGACTCAGCATCTCCATTAGCCTCGTGACACTTCCCCTTCACTTCAGTGACACTTCTTCCCTAGACTAAATGGCAGACACAGTGGGGCTGTGAGATGCTTTGTGGCAGGCACTGACACAGTACACAGGGCGAGACTAAACCCAGAGATAAGCACTATCTAGTAGGAGTGCATGGAAGAGGGAAATATTTATACAATATACAGATTAGATTTCAGTGACTTGCTGTAGGTCTCTTTGCATGTCATGATAGCGCAAGTCTTTTTGCTGGGCATTTTTAAACAGAGGCAAAGTTGCAAGCCAAAGAGAGGCCAAGCAGCCATTACCTCTCCTGTTTCATTTTTGTATTTGATTATATTTTAAAAAATAGGCATAGTATCTGAATGATAAAAAAATGTTTACTACTTTACTTCCAACATCAGAAGTGCCTTGTGCCACATATTCTGCTTGTGGGCTAGAGCTGCTCAGCACAGGATCAGAGCATGTCCTTCTCTCCCACCCAAGCACTGCTGCTCCTGCAGCTCCAGGAAGGGAACAGTACAGTGAAAACAGGATTAGATTTTATCCTAACAAATGACTCTACCTTAAGAAGGTGGCTGAGGGAAGAGGAGAGAGATGAGACACAGCAGCTGCTGCCAAGAACAACCCACATTTCATTCAATTCAAGAAAACACACATTTCATCACACACCCTGCCTCCAGCTCTTTCAACAGGTAAAACGTCACCAAGACATTTCTGACAATGGAGCAGTATTAGCAAAACCCCAGTTCCTCTGGGTGAGTCCCAGAGGCACTTTCAGGGGCAGAAGTAGTCTAATTTCTATTCCAAGGACACTGGTTTGGTCCAACTGCTTAGCTCTGCAGACTGGCGTTTTACTGGCCTACGGCAGGTCTGTGCTACCACTAGAAAAGACTACATCTCCACACTCTATAAGATTCTGCTTCACGCAGCTTGTGGTGAGACACACTTGAACTCACGTTTATGAAGCTGACGTTGAGCTCTTTAGCTGTGTAGCCCCGCTGCAGGTTCCGTCTGGCATAAACATCATAGTCCCGCACGATCCGGGTGATGATATCTGACGTTGAGATCCCCTCAGTCCTCTGAGTTGGCGCAAACATACCTAAAGTTGGGGAACAGGACCCAGGACAGCTGTAGCAAGACATATGGCAAAAAGCTGCTGCCACCTCTATTATGAAACAATCTCTCCTGTCAAGAGCTCATTCCCTAACTGTCCTCACACCACCACGCATTTGTCCTTGAATGTACAATACCAGGGTCCTCCTTTCTGGGACTGTGAGGAAGACCTAAGTAAGACCAAAGCATGTCAAAACCATGTCAAAATACCACGTCTTCTAATGAAAAGCTCTTCACTTTAGCTGGTTTAAAGACTACTGACTATAATCCACTGCATATAGGATAGTGTGGTGACAAGGACAGGACAAGGGGTCCTACAATTTAGTGGGTGGAAATGTAACATAACAAGCTCTGATGGCTGGGTTTGGATAGATTTAAATAAGCTGCACCCCCACTGAGTTTTACAGCAAGCAGCTAGAGGAGCCACTTTGCTAAGTTCATGAGATTCTCCATTTGTGAGAACTTGTAAGCCAAACCATAGTATTTTTTCAAAAGGCGGCTGTTAATTCAATCACAATAACTAGATTGGAAGTAGGAATTAATGCTGGGCAATGCTTGGCCTGGGTCACGGAACAGTCCTAGCCTTATGAAGTAGGGCCCAAAGCTGGGCTTCTTCCTGCCTTCAGAGCCTCCTGGGCAGACCTTGTTCCCAGAGGGCCACTGCCACTTCCCCAGGCATAATCCTGCCATACAGGGGCACAGGAGAAGCTACAGCAGACCTTTGACGGGAAGCCCTGGAGAATCTGATCCAGACTCACCTGCTTCTTTTATATGCTTATAAACATCATCGCTGCCAGCAGAAGAATAGGGGATGTCATCGTGTGCAACAAAGTCGATCTGAAAATTAAGAAAGCAATACAAGTCAACATTTTATATTGAACGTGCAGGCCTCCTGCTTTCTGTCAAAGGATGGTAACTTTTTGCTCAACAACTTGCACGCAGGGGTGTTACAGAGAACAGCAAGACACTTTCCCCTGTTAAAAAGCAACACAGAGCAGTCCCAAGTTCTCACTGGCAATTGCATATCAATTGTAAGCACAGAGGAAAGGCTGGGACTAAGGACACAGTTGTTTTAAGCTCCACAGAGAAATGTCTTGTTAATGGCAACACAGGTAAACTAAGCAAATTCCCCTGGAGACTCCTTCACCTCCCAAAGCAGTTCAACAGATGTTAGAGACTCCTTTCACTTTATCTTACCAACTGGTAAAAGACTCTCAAGGCAGCTTGCCTGGTCTCCTGCTGCAGGGAAGCTGATGTAGATCTAAGCTGCTCCTGCTGTAAGCAGGGAGTTGGACCAGACGCCCTCCAGAAATCCCTTCCAACCCATGTTATCCTCTCCCTACTGCGTTTCACACCAATCTGTAACCAGCATCAACTTCTCCTGGAACAGCGAGAACCCTCTCAGGCTTTTTCACCATGTCACAATCTCCACCTTATTTTAACATTACCTGCCAGCTCAGCAAATCCTTCTAGTTTGCCAAGAAACCCACTCGATTCCCATAACCCAGTTCATTCTATACTTAAGGAATTTCAGCAGAAACGGGTTGCTCAGGCAGAGGTCACCCCCATGGATGAATTCTTGCTGTAAACAGCAAGCACAAACAGAGGCTAACCAAAATTCAAAACGGATCAGATGTCACAAATTACCCTGTGCTCTGCCAGGAACTCAGGGGTGAGCGTCCACGGTGCATTTCTCACCACTTCGTCCACATAGCGACAGTGCTGCACAGCGTCATACCGCTCATTTTCATTCATTACCGTGAAGCCCTTGAAGTTATGGGTTAGCTCATCACTGCAGACTGAAGAAACAGGCACAGAAAAGAGTGAGCCTGAGGTACCTACCCCAGTGCTTTACAGCAAAAGGACCTTGCACACACCCCTGCTAAACCAGGCAATGCCAGCTGTTGACAGAGGCTGGTGCTGGCACTTTCAAACCCAGCTCTTCCAGCCACAAAGTACCAGGAACAGGGAGTGGTGCAGGGCACTAAACTCCTCAGCAATTCTAGGCAGGCTGTTTGGAGGATTTCTGCCCAAGCTGCGGACCTACACCCCAAGCCCTCAAGGTCTCTAGAGCCAATACAGAAGACAACTCTCCTGTATGAAATGGCACCTGGGGCTCTATCAAGCAGAAACCTGCTTATTAACCTATGAATGTCTCAGGCCTGGAAACTGAAGCCCATGAAAAAAACCCCAACATTCCCTAAGCTCCTTATTTCATAAAATGCCATACCACAGTCTAGTTCTTGGAAAGTTGTATTAAAACAAAGGGTGAGTTCATAGCAAATCAAGTTCACTTAATTATTATGTTCTATGAGAAAGTAAATTAACAGCTCTTCATAATCTGCAATGTAAGACATCGAGAAGGAGGTAGTTTTATTTGATTATCAGACTCAAAAGTAAACAAGGCATTACCAGTCTCACTGGTATTGGATGTATTTATGTTCTAGACAAACAGATGATAAAGAGCCGGTGAGACTGCTCCCACCTCGGACCTTATGTTCACTTGCGCTGTGGCCTCTTGTCTCAGTTCCTGCTGCAAAGGGAGCAGTTCATTACCCTCCACCTCCTCACCAGTCTCCCAGAGGCAGCGAGTGAGGTTAGACACCTTGCTACATTAACATGTTAATAGTTTGACCTGAAGTTATTTTCCTGTTTGATGTACAACATTTATGTACATGGGGATGTCTTTCCGCCCGCAAGATTTCTAAGCTCAGTGTGTTTTGTAGGTTGGAGCAACTATTTCAGCTCTCCTCCTTCCCTTCCCCTTCTAGACACTACTGTAGCACACCAAAAATGCAGAAGTACCACTATAAAAATGCCCTCAGCAGCAAGTGAAACTGTGATAAGGAAACAAACCACACAAAGACGTTATGATTGCTCTATCACAGGATCAGAGTTTCATTTTGCTTCAGGAAGCTAATGGTAGTTGAGAAAACTAGTTAAAGGTATTATCAGCTCTGATACTTTAACATCATTATGCAGCCCAACCAGAGGTCACCTCCTGACAGACAACATGTACAGCCTGACATGTCTTTAAGGTGGGCGAAGGTACAGGCACAGAGGCACTGCCTAGACAGAGGCCAGCGTATTACAGCAGCCAGAAGAAAGGGTTTCTTTTTTCCCGTTACATTCTTGAAGGAGGCCTGGCTGAAACACCTCTGCCAGATCCCCTCAGGCAGTCAGCAGGATATTCCTGGCATCATCTAAAGACTTTTGAACCTAACAAAGACAAAATGCGAAACTTTTATTTGGAGAAATGGGGCCTCACTGACTTCCATGTGGCCAGGCACCATGTCCATGAAACCACCGTTATCTCCACCCTCCTAGTGGGACCTGTTTGGGATTAGCCATAAGCAATCCACAGCAGAGAGCTGGAGCGGGGAAGTGACTTGCAGGGCAATACAGGTGACACAAAGCTCAATCAGCCACAGAGGGACTGCTCCTCATTCTTTAACTGTCTCATTCAAGAGGCAGATGCTCAACTGCCCCTAATATATTTTGATACTCAGATGTGCAACTCAGCGGTATCTGCCAAAAAATAGAAGGGTCAAGTTAGAACAGCCTGATCAGAAATCTTTTTCTTAAGTGCTCATTTGGTACAGGATATCTTTCTGCAGACATATTAACTCTCAGTATATTGCAATAAGACTCCGAGAACATTTGGGATAACTGGCTGCAGTGAGAGCCATTAAGGCCATAAAGACAAAAACCCTGCTATGCTGTCTGTATGCACAACCACGGATGGAGGTAAACTGTACTCCTACAACAGCCAAAGTCAACAAGGTCACTCCTTACCTCCGACAATGAGGTATGTGTTTGGGAAGAGGTTCTTCGCTTGCATCAAGGCCCGGGCATGTCCAGAATGAAACAAATCAAATATTCCATCAGCATAAACTCTGACAGGGCGATCCACTGTGCCAAAGAGACAGAGAGACGTTTGTGAAGATGCCTTCCTGGAGAAGCAGCTGCTGCTCATGCCCGCATTTGGGGACCTCCTGAAACTCATGGAGGCATTGCAGAAAACTGGCAGAATGCAGAGCCACAGCCAGGAAAGATTTGTGAAGAGAAATGGCTGGCTCTCTGCCTTCCCACATGGAAACAAATGCAGTCGAGGACAGAGCTGAAATACAACCATGTTCAAAGACAGACTCAAAACCTACCACATAGCCACCAAAACAAGGTGAAGGGAGACCACGGGGAAAGCAAACCCTGGACATCTCCCTCCTATCGAAATCCAAATGCAGCATTAACTTTTTGCACAGCAGTGAGCTACCAGAGGGAAACTGGCCAAAATGTTTCATAGGTGCCCAATTTCCCCATGCCAGCGAGGATGGCATCTCAAGACCTTTTCAGCATCCTCCTCTGCAGCCCACTGCCACAGCTACCAGTCTGGCTGAGGGACCAGACTGTTCTGATTCCCCACCAGCATCATCAGCTCCCCCAGTCCCATGAAGTGTATGGCTGTATCCAAAAACCCAGCTGGACTACTCAAAAAAAAAAAGCAGATAAAATTCTGCTGAACTGCTGGCACTATCAGCTAAATCCATAGATAAATAAGGAGGAATAAAACTTCCCTCAGGCCACCTCTGCCAGGGGAAATTGTAGCTCTTCTTTTTGAGGTCAGTACAGAGGTAAAGCGACATAGTCTAACACTGCCACGTAACAGCAGGAGGCTCCCTGACTTCTGGTCTCCTGGGACCACACAAGACTGCAGCCCTCTTGCTGCTGGTAACAAAGCCATGCATTCTTGGTATCTGACATACTTCGGAATGGCCTGCTGCTCTCTGGCCCAATTCAGGCAGACAGGCTCAGAGGAGTGGTGTGAGCAGAGGCACACCAAAGCTGCAGGGAGGCGGGGGCAGAGATAAGACCTAGCAGGAGAGCTGAAACCCCATGGGCCTGGGCAGGGGCCTGAAGGTACCTAGAGACAGAGCCTGGGAAACAGCAAGAGGATGAGCTGACGCAAAGGTGGGGTTGTTAAATTCCAGCTAAGCAGAGGAGTCGGTTTGAGGACAGCCTCTTACAATCACTTTTCAGCAAATCCACCTCAGTCTGAAGATGCCAGGAGGCTCTAGAGAGCCAAGGATCTGGAGATCTGCAACTGCAAAAGCTTTCTGTATGCCAGAAGAGGGCTGGTCCTGGCAGGCCTTTATTAAAGCGCAATCATGTTCTGGAAATTGGCTGGGACATCCTTCCCTTTTCCTCCATATCTGTAGCACCTACAGTTCCTGAGCACAGGCATAAACAGCAACAAGGAAACATGAAGTGTATTTTAGTCTTAGCAGGCAGGAGAGCCATCACTGTTGAAATCAGAGACCTTTCTGCAGGCTCTGGAGACTTTCAGCTGGGAATTAATGCAGACTGTGAAAAGCATTGGATTTCCAGAACCTCCTGCAGGAAACCACTGCCAGGTCTCAATCTGAGCTGGCTCATCTCTCAGCAGCAGTCAGGTAGGTAGAAGTGCAGCATTTTTATTGTCTCGGTTTCCATAACAGAGAGGCCAAGTAAGACAGCACGATCTGCACACTCTGTTTGGCAGGAGAGGGCAGCCATCCTTCAGGAGTCAGTCCTGCCTCTGCCTCCCCTTTGGACTTGCAAAAAGAACAGTGTTTTTCCCAGCCTAGCTTAGAGAATAAAAGGACATGTTCTTGTTGTGGGGCTGGCCTACTGTGTTTAATGTGACTAATTCAAATCCAGGCTAGAATGGGACATTCTGGACAAGGATGTATGTTGGTTTTACTTGCCCATTTAAAATTTCAGAAGAGATAACTTTTAAAGTGCTTAGCTTTAAGCTGCCTCAGACAAAGTAGTACAGAAAAACGTTCAACTCTGATACTACTCTATAGCTGTCAGTGGCACAGGAAGAGCTAAAACACAAATATCTGTTTCCTTCAAATAGTCTTACTGGTGACGGTACAGCTCCTCACATACAAAGGCTCCAATTTCAGTTGTAATGGCAGGCCCAATTTCACATTGGAACACTAATCACCAAAGCATTAAATAAGTCATTGGCTGCAAACCCAGTCTGACACACAAGGCTGGTTCGGTCTCAGAGGTATCAAAATCCTACCCGTCCCTCCCCAACCCAACATTTATACAACCCTTGCAGTCTGGTTTTTTTACTTACAAGGGGTCCCTCTCATCGCTTCTTCATATGTTACTCTGATGTATGGCTTGCTGTAATCGACTTCCACTTCATCTGAAAACGGAGCTGGTTCCCTCAGTCCCTAAACCACCAGAGAAGGTTGGCTGTGAGAATACAAAGGTGAGCACACTATGTAGCTGCAGCACTGCCACTGCAGTGTCCTCGTCACTGAGTGACTCACTGTGTTTCTGCATGATTCAAACACATGAACTGAAAGACTAATTAGTGTTAAACCTCAAAACAGCCCTGCAGGGTGATTAACCTGAGTTTAGAGAGGAGGAGAGAGAAAGAAAAGTAGAGTTAAGAAGGTGGTAGTCATACTGGACCCAAGAAAAGTGGAAGCTTAGATCCGCAGCTGGTAAAAACAGACTTTTGACAAAGAGCAGTTCACAGCAGCACAAGCCAAGCTTCGTCAAACCTCACTGTCACAGCTCCAGCTATGTCCACCCAGGCAAGACCATCACTTTGCTGTGCCTGAGTGCTTGTGCTGTGATGTACAAATTTTAACAGCTCCTCGATCTGAGTATATGAACAAGCAGAAGAGCAATACCAACAGCAGCGCAAATTCCCAGGGAACGTGTGTGTTGTCAGCCATTTCTGAGCCATACACAGTGAGAGACTGACCTCGATCTGTGGCAGAGTATCTCCAACTGCTGCAGGAAAACCCCTCTAATCTGCTAGCTTGACCACAGCAGAACATTTAAGCAGCAGCTGAAATCCAGGTATCGTTTCTGTTCTCCTCTGAATGGAAACAAAACATCTGCCCTTCCCATAACAGAACAAACAGCTCAATTTCCTTCTAGCTGGAAGGTGTGGGGCAGCAATGGATGTCTCTTTCCTCGGCCAGAAGACTAGGAAACAAGCTTGCAGATCCTTACAATAACACCTCCAAGCTGCAAAAAGCTGATCAGCAGTTTCCTCTCTGGCTTCCTGTCCCATTGCAGCATCCTGCCACAGTGCCCAGCACCACTGCAACCAGAAAGACCACTGCTATTATTGCTAATGTCATTCCTGATTAGAGTGCTCAAAGTGAAGTGCACAGGAAAGCAACCACTGACCACTACATTCAAGCAAACTGATACTGCTGAAAATCTCCTTTAACTTACTGAGGCTCTAGTACCTGCGTTTCACACACCACCTCCTCCACCAGGATCCTTACTGTTAGGTAAGGCCTGCGCGTCTCTCCTTTCATCACTGCCACTACATCTGCGACTTGTGAATAAAACCAGATTCTTTGCAGTTTGGTTGGCACATACCTGATACGAAGCTAGGAATAAAAGCGTTGAAAAACCTATCAAAATTATCAGAGGATCACAGAGAAGTGCCCTCAAAAGCTCCCTGCCACAGTCTTGCCCTTCCTCTGCAGCGCCTACAAGGGTCAGGACTCAACCTGATGTGCACAATACTTATGCGTCAGTAGGCTTGTTACTACTATCTGCTGCAGAGCCCCACTGCTTTAGGGGAACACTCCTGCCAGCCAGCCGTTTAGTTGGGAGTGGTAAAAGCTTCAAGGTAATGTCACAGTTAGGCAACACTATTACTCTTGCTACAATAAATAAATCTTTCACAAAAGGAAGAAAAAAGAAATCTTTCATCAGGAGGTCTGTGTTAGCCCTGTGGCTAAAAAACAGCCAGGAAGTTTAGAAAGTGGCTAGATATTACTTGTCTTGTGCTGTTCGTAGACATATGCTTTATTTCTAACACAGGACAGACACCAACTTGAAGAGCAAGAGATTCCCATGGAATAACCTGTGCACTTCTCTTTCCTTACCGAAATATGTGGGGTCTTTAAGAGGGTCAGGGTGGGTTTTGACAACAGTCAAAGATTTAAGGCTCTGTGGGATAAGTCACGCAATGCCTCAAGCCTCCATTCCCAATGCTTGTCTCCCCAGTTCTCACTGCTGGTGCTGCTCTTACTTCGTTACCATCTGTCAAATGCCCTGGGAGAGGACTGAAGTACTCCTGAAGAGCAAAACGTTGTTATCAAAGACAAAGGCTGCAACACATCACCGTATTTTGCCAAGGACTATGACCCCAATATGACATGGCAGGGACGGTAGCTGGCTTTTGACAGAGATAAGGAGAGAGCAACTAGAGCACACGTGACACGCAGGACAAGTCCAGGAAGAAGGCAGAGAAGAGCTGTAAAAAGCCCGTCATCACAATATTGTGGCAAGGGCAAGTTAAAGTCAACCTTTTACACTGGCATTAACTGGCACAGACCCCCTTTAGAAGAGACCCCACTGGCTTTAGCTTGTTAAAGCCATCCCAAGGTTGATCTAAAAGAAGAAATCCTTTTGGTTTGGGGGTTTTTTTGGTGAACACTCCTGAAGTATCAGCAACATAAATGCAGTCTCCTGCCAGACCAAGAGAATCAGTCATCTTCCCAGTGTTTCAGAGCATGGATTCAATAGATTGCTTCTGCAGGTGCTTACAGACTTCAGACCCTCCTGCAGTTCCCCTGACTTGAACAGGACTGCTTTCTGCGAGGTGCAGTTGTTGTTACATGCTTGTTTGGAGTATTTCCGCCTCTTGCTGGGTCACTTAAGAAAACCCACCTGTGAGAAATGAATGCTTATTTCTCCATGGGTATCTATATGCATGCCTGTTCGGGTTCAGCTTAAGTGACTACAAACAAGCTGGACACACTACAAAAGCAGCTTAGCGACGCTTGCCTCAGACCTAATTTAAGCCCACATTCTAAGTATGTTATTAGTACGAACAAAGGAAGATTTTAAACTGCCTTTGCAAGAAGGACAGCTACTGTCATTTGCTTCTTGCCCCCTCACCCCTTGTTTTCTGTGTCCACAGAAAAACCACATTTATCTTTCTGCTGTTATGGCTCAATGTCCTAATCTTGCAGGCACCTAAAGCTCCTATCTCTGCTTACTTACGAATGAGCGTCGGGACATTTTTGGAGGGATTCCATCCAGCTCTGTCGCCCCATTGGGGCCAGATCCATCTTTTCTTCTCTTTCGGGAATTCAGCCTGGAGGAGGTCGGCGGCTCCATCTTGCCAAGCACGTCCAGTAAGAACTGGAACAAAACAAAGGGGGGGGCGGGGAGAAGAAAAAAAAAGAGATATTTCTCAGCTCTTCTAAAGCAGAATCAGTCAACAGCAGGCACAGCGTACAGAAGGTCAGCGCAAAGACACAGACACCTAACAAGGGGCTTAGCCAGTTGTATTTGGCATCAGCTGCCAAGGCTTGACAAACAGTGCCTGGTGGGAATACTGAATCATTTAATGCAACTTGGAGCTGTTCTGCAGAGAGAAGTGTGCAGCAGTCAGCTGGCTGGAGAGAAACTCGCATGACAGTTGCAATGCAAGTTATAAATCACTACTACAAGGCTAATTATGCTATTTTACCATCTGAAAAGCAACCTAAGGATTAAGGCATGCCCAGTCTGCATTCAGCCCTCCCCCAGCTCTCATTTTGATGAATGCAAACACTCTTCTACCCTTCTGGGTCCGCCCCCCCCCGCCCAAGACAGATGGTGGGTGGGCTACACCCCTGTACAATCCTGAAGAGAGGAAGGAGCAGGTTTAAGGAGAAGGACAAGGGTGAGGGAAGGGGTGCAACCCATGGTCTTAACTTAAATAACTAGCTGGCTTGCTGTTTGCTTTGTTGTTTGTGCAAGATCAAGCTGCAGCTCCCCAGTAGGGACAGCTCACCTTGCTTCCCTCTTGTCCCCTGTCCCCACTGCAGTGGTGACTCAGCTGATGGTGAAACAGCTGCTGACACCACATTAGGGCACACTTACTTCTGGCACTTTATGTACCAGGTTGTAATTAGTGGTGGTTCAGCTGAACTGCTTCTGTGATGAACAGACAGACAACCAGCTTGGGACAGAAATCATGACAGCTATCTGGAAGTAAACTATCCTTGCTTTTGAGCTGGAGTCATGGTACCTTCCCAAAGGGGCCCTGGAGCATTAGGAAGCCCAGCACTTCACAGAGCTGAAGCAAATCTAGGGGTTTATAGAAAGGCGTGGCAGCAAACATTCCCTTTTCAGCTGCTGCAGGAGTTAGAAATGGGTGCTAGATTTGCGAAGTTTATAACTGAAGAGCAGCATCATCTCTCTTGCTCACTTGAAGTGTGCAGCTCTCCAGTGCAGCAAATGGCACTTCTGACCTGCCATTCCCGAGAGCCACATGACCCCTCCACCCAGGAATGATGCTTACACGTGTGTCTCGACACCCTAATAATAAGAGCTGTGTGGAATTTAAAATGTCTCCCCACCCACATGCAGTGGGTGTGCTGGAACACATTAGGTGGGGCAAGCGCGAGGTATGTGAAAGGGCAGATGTCCCTCTGAACACCACCCCTCTCCTTGGCAGAGAGTCTCTGCCGAGCATTCCTACTCAGGATGAGCTGGGACTGTCCTCAGTAAAGGCTGCTGGGCAAAGCTCTGCTGTTCGGCAACCAAGAAGTGTGGGCTTTGTGAAGGAGAGCTGTTAAGAAGCAGATTTAGTGATCGGGCTCCCTCAAGCACAAATGACTCCAAGTTAAGGAATGTTCCAAAGTAAGGAGTCAAACACAGTTTAATAATGCACAAACATACTGCTCTCCCCACCTAGCATCAACAAGATGATACCTTATGAACACCATTAGGGCCAAACACAGCTGAACTGGTTTTGGGCTATATGCGTGTAAGTACTCCAGACTGATCTGCTAGACCTAACACAATGCACTAAGAAGAGGAAAAGAGAATCGTAGGTGAGTGGGGAGCCAAAAAAATATGGGGAAGACAACAAAAGTGACGGCAAAGAGCAGCCACAAGGACATTTCAGAACTGCATAAGCCATCCAGCACTCACTCCATAATGCCTGCGAGTCAAGTTTGCCAAGTTTCCCCCATTCCAGTAATTAATTTACTATTTCCTAACAACAGACAAATATAGGGGAGTGTGCAAAAGCAACCTCAGGCAAAAAGAGTTTGCGACCCTGAGCTTCAAGTCTTCAAAGACTTAAGCAAACATTTAACTTTCAGGCAAGATCTGTGCTATAAATGCAGCAGCTTCCAAAGTGCCTCTGTGAAAACACAGGGTATGACACAAGTAATTCTTAGGTTTTGCAAGGTGCCATCTTGCAAGCACACTCTGTGTTATTTACTTCACCACCATGGTCCTATCAGAAACCATCCAGCTCACAAAAAGCAGCAGACCTGTGTCTCTGGTTCAAGTAACCCCAGCATTGATGGAAACAGTGGGGGAAAACAGCAGCAGATTTTCTTGTTACTTGGTCAAAATAATTTCACTGTTTCAAGTCACCTGTTGGTCTCTGACCACTCGCTTTCCTCCCCTTCGGAGACAATTAAAAGGTCTGTTAATATCCTGCAGGCAGTCATTCTGAACCACTGCCCAGCAAAATACTAAAAAGCTCTGGCAGAGGCTTTGATGCTGAAGTATGGACATAGCAGCCTCCACGCACAAACAGGTAAAGCTCTTCCCACGTTAGCTTGGCCCATCAGAGCAACCAGACTTCTCGGACACAAGTACACTCTGCTGAGTTATCAGCAGCATCTTGCTGCTGGGTGCAGAGCTCACAGCCAGCCAAAGAACTGCGGGTTACAGCACAAGGCAACACCGTGCTTTATGCTGATGTACAGCAGCACTGTCCAAGCCCAGGAGAAATCTCCAAGAACTTCTTCCAACCCCCCCCACACCCAACCATCCGCTTTCCTCCACCCTAACTCACTTTTCCACTTCTCAGGGTATACGTAGACAAACGATGGCAAACAATAGTTTAAGCGAATGGATTTGCTTTGCATTAAATAAGCAGCGGTGGTCAGACAGCACCAGCCACCCAGCAGCAGCTCTACCTGACGTACCAAGGGAGAAACCTGCTTTGAGGACAGCACAAATATGCTCTATCTGCTCTGATGTTACAGGCTGGATGTTGCTGAAGGAGCCTCTGCAGAGTCCAGGGAGCTGGGCTGGGCACCTCATGAGTGACGCAGCTCTGCCAATTACTCAAATTAATGCAGAAATTAAACAATAATTTTACCACTCTTCAGAGCTTTAAAACCTCTGTCCTGTGGCTAGTGCGTTTCTGAGAACTCCTCTCAGCACCAAACTTGCCTTCATTAAAAACTGGGAACATGTTGTTTTTAAAAACAAACCATACCTTACTGCAATAAAGCTACTAAACTTAGAATGTTTCATTTAGACCCAAATGACTAAAATAGCATCCCAAACAATTACTTACTAACAATGGGATCCAGCATCTGTAGCTGAGCTTAACACATGAGCACACAGCTTTGCTTCCCCAAACGCGTAAAACACTGATTGTTCTAAAATTAATTACATTTGCAGCAGATGGGGAGGGGAAAGAGAAGATAACTCTCAAAGCTCATTCGGAAAAACTCCAAGATAAAAACCAGGCATAACGAGAAGAAAGAGCCCCGCCATAAAATATTAACATTGTTCTATTTTGTTTAAGGCGTCACCCTCCTGCATCACTGAGTCTGTGTGGAACGTGAAAAACTGCTTGCTAGGAGCAAAGTTAAGAAGTGCCCCACTCAGGAAAGCCATGGGCAGATCACAGTCTCGGCGACACTTTACAAAACACTTGGGGCTTTGCTTCAGAAACTTACTTCTTTGGTGTACAACCTGTATCAAAGAAGCGCCTTGCATCACCTGCCAGCTAGCTCACTTCAAGAGGGAGAGTTGTAGAGGCTCTGCGAGGAGCAGCTGACTGCCAGACGGGAGAAGAGCTGCTCTCCCCATCAGGGAATCACTCCTCTCAGTCCCCAAGTACAGATATTGAATGAAGGAGCAGAAGCAGTCGAAGGGAGAAATAGGAATTTTCTTTAAACTGTGGCAATAACAGCCTTCAAAAATCATCCAGCACTTTCCTGAGAGTAATATTACAAAGCTCAAGTCACTTCCCACTGAAATGCAGCCACTTCTGGGAGGGAAGAAGGACAAGCATTGATTACCACAAAGAAAAAGAAAATACATAGGCAGGGAAGGAATTTAAAACTTCTCCCTTAGTGTGAGCTAACTACACCATCATCCAAGCTGGAATTTAACCACAACGCCAAAGTTAACACCTCTGGCAGATAGAGAGGGTCAGAATAGGCGCGGCAAATCTTCTTGCTTAGCCAAAGCCTTATCTCACTGTCTGCATCTTCATGGACAGTACTGATGGTTTTTTTAGCCTTGGTGGTGTCAGACAACCGCCTGCCTCACGCTACACCAGAGAAGCAGATGCAATATTTCTGCACCCGAAGCACACTGATGGCATGAGGACCTGGCCCATCTACATTGTTTGTGTTTTGATGTCCCGAGGAATTTCTTGAAGAATATTATCTGCAAATCTACACGGACTAGCAGGATTTCTTCTGCCACTTTCGCTGCTTTTCACTTGCAGATTTACGCACCGAGGCAAAATAAATCCCGCTACTTGAACTCGAAGCCTGTGCAAAACAAGAGCTTACTGCAGCAACTCAGTCAATGCTCAAAGTTGCTGCATTCCCCACCAGGGATCCAAGTCAGTGCAAGACTGGCACACTGGAACAGCGAGGCGCCTCCGACACCCACAGCTCCCAGGCTCCCCTATCGTCCCTCTGAACTTAGAGGGCGTTGGCACAGTCAGATGTGACTGTCATGTGTTGCTTTGCCTACAAGATCATTCCACTTAACAGGAGCAAGCTATTTCTCTCCTGCTGACTCATCTGCATGCAAGTACTACTAAACTTTGCACTCTGCCAGCTGTCTGCAGAGAAGAATTGCCTTGACACATGTACAGCATGTAAGCGAGAGCCTCAGGGAGAAGGAAAAAGTCCTGTCACTTCAGATAATTCCCCTGCTGGGCTGTAAAGTACCCAAACGACCCTGCATTCCTCCATCATGGGGAGAAGAGAATCCTTTTCCCCCTGTTCTCCCCCACCTCCAACCCCCAATTTACGATTAACCTTACTGGTGTGTATCCCCGTAGAGATCTGTTGTAGACAGAAAGACTCAAAAGAGGTTAATGACAGAAGACTCACCACAGTGAGAAACTGATGAAAGCCTTTTTACAAGGTTGGGGTTAACCTGTACATAATTACTGGGAGAGATCAGGATCTCTCTTCAATCGTGCTTAAAACTCTTGCCCAATCTCCAAGGCAACTTCATTCCCAGACCAGGCTTGCGAGGCCCAGATTTGCCCCAATCTCCAGACTGAGAGCATCTGCTGAAAAACTGAGTGCTAATGCCTGCGACCCAGACTGCTCACCTCCAGAGAAGACTGCGACTCTCCCCAGCAGGGCTGCTCTCCCCACAGTCAGTATCTGTTCTATCTAGATGGTCTAAGCCTTCAAGCCCCTTATAAAGGTTACTGCAGGGTCTGGCAGGCAGAGTCCTGTCTATACGTAAAACATAGGCTGCTTCAGCTACTCCGGTTGAGCAAAAGCAGCTATCCTGCAGCATAATAATAGCCACATGAAAGTATGAAAGGGATTCCAGTTCAGCCAGTGCCACACACTGGTCCAACAGCATCCAGACCCACACCTTTGCTATACTGGCTAAAAAACCCCCAAGCCTTGCATCCCTTACTGCTACAGGCAGGCTGATAACATTTGCTCAAGGAGAGCCCGAGCATGCAGAAGATCTGGTACCCGTGCCCGGCAATTGATAAAAAGATGCTGCTTTTCACCAACGAAGTCCCAAACAGCTCAAGATAATTCTCTCTAACATCACCACAACTGAAAACAGTGCAGTGTGATCACCTAAGCAGGACTGCTATGAAATACGCACACAGAAAAAGAGAAACTGCCGGCAAGACCTTCTCCATGAATTCACAGCCCTGGCCCTTCTAGGGCCAGCCTTCCCGAGCCATTGAGTGTTCTGGCATGCAACCTTCTCTGCTGTGGCTAGCGAAGGAGCAAGAATAGGGTTTATGCAGAATATCAGAGAAGATCTGGAGCCTGCCCAGGGACAATGAAGTACAAGGATGAGTGGTCATTGTGTCCTGACTTCCGTGTCGAGTTGCATCGAGTTTTGGTTTTGGAGCTTAACAACAGAGCCTTTTGAGACTTCAGGAAGCAATCTCCTTTAGTAGATTTACACATCAATACCAAATCCTTGCTCCAACAATTATTGTTTGTGGCTCATTCTACAGTAATTTCAAGACAATTACAATCCACATCTTGCACCAAGAAACTTCCATAATTCTGTATATACAGCAAATTCCTTCAGGAAATAAAGCACGGGTATTTGTCATCTGAATTTCAAAAGCAAATACGGTGGCTGTGGTCAGACCCAGGAGTCCTGCAGATGGAAACCCACCAGTACGTGCTTCTGACCATGCCAGTCTTCGCCAGCCGCAGGCTGGGGGACCTGGTGCTGCAACAGCACAGGGTGGGGACAGAGGAGGGAAGGCCACCTGCAGGGTCCTGCACCTCCCTCCACAGCGAGCGAGGGCTATCAAGGAGCGTTGCAGATCTCAGAATTCCTGCAGACTTTAACTCTAATTACAAAGCCATTAATCAGCATGGCTAGGACTTTGGTGGACACAAAAAGCGGGTTAGAGAGGATGTGTGCCTGCACAGCAGCTAGGTCACACCTTCCTTCTCCGCAGTCAGGGTCACCTCCTCGTTGTTCTGCTCCTCTCTCCCGGGGCCTTGGCTGCGGCCCCTAGGTCGGGGGGTGTCCCCCAAAGCCCCCACGCCCCAAGCCCCGGGGCTGTACTCCAAAAGTTTCCCAAAGCACCTGCTGCTGTCTCCTCTCCGCCTGCCGCCACCGCAGCCGGTCCTGCCATCCCCCGAGCACTGTGCCCGAGCCCCAGCCTCCCCCCAAGATCCCACAAAGGGGAAGCAGCGCACCCCCACCCCCAGCAGACACCGTCCCCTTGCCCAAAGCCAAGCGCCCCGTGTCCCCACCACCCAGCACCGCCCGGAGCCCCCCCAGGCCCG
>WAAD01009607.1:84417-232006 GCA_013389945.1 Fregata magnificens
CAGCGCCGCCGCGCGGGGGGTGCGGGCCCCCGGAGGGGGGTGCGGGCCCCCGGCGCCGATGCCGGCCGGGGAGCGGGGTGTACTTTTGACATTCGTAAAAAAAAAAATTATTTTGACATTTTTTACAATTAAAAAATTCATACAATTAAAAAATGGGTAAAGAAATGGTAAATAATTGCAATAATAATTGTAAATAAAGGGTTTGATGAGCCTCCTGCCTGGGGAGGTGAGTGTGGCGGGAGGTCTGATGGCGAGCGAGAGCGGCTGCTCGGCTGGGAAGTCGGCCTCACGTCGCCGGGTGCTGCCCAGTGCCCCCCTCCCACCCCAAATCGGCCGGCAGCTAGAGCAGCCCGAGCCCCTGCCGTCGGGGTGCCAGCAGGGCAGAGGGGACCCCGTGCCCGGAGGCGTCTTTGCAAGCCCACGGCCTCAGCTGGAGGGGGGCTGTGTTGGTGTCCCAGCCCCCGGCGTCGGCCCCAGGAGCCTTGCTGGGGGCGCCCAGCTGCTGCAGGGGCAGCGGGTGCAGCTCTCGCCGAGCGAGGCGGAGGAGAAGGCAGCTTGAAATGATTACCATTATGAAGCCTGTTACCCCAATTCCTGCCCGTGTGTTGCTGCCAGACCCTGTGCTCCCTTCCTGCTTCTGGGCCATGCATCCCAACCATCAGCACAGAGATCCCAGCCTTGCTCCTTTCTTCCAGAAACTTCTTCCAAAAAGGCCCCAAATCGTTGCTCCCCGATATCCTCCCCCCGGCCCCGTCACGCCCTTGTGCTCTTTTCCCTGTCCACAGCTGCTGTCTGTCCCAAGGAAGGCTGGTGAACGACAGCTTGCGTATGACACAGCCCCCTCCCGAGAAGCTGACATCCTGCTTCCTCCGCTGCTTATCTTGATGCAGCAATCACCACGATCTCGCTTCTTAAGTGCAGCAGGTGACACCTCTGAGAAAGGTCCCTGCACGCTTCGAATGGAAACAGTGTGAAGGTGCAGCCGGTGCGGAGCGTGCTGGGGACGAGGGGCTGGCGGGGGCCATCACGTGCAGCAGGGCTGGGGGGCGCGTGGGATTGGGGCTCTATGGGCAGGGCGCTGCCTGGAGGTGCAGGAGGGTGTGAGGTTGCACCAGGAGGCACCTCTGCTGGCGTTTTGCTCGGGATGCGTGGACGCATCCCAGCTGGTGCCAGGTCCTGCCCCAACGTGGTCTGAGTGTGGGCGGGTTGCTGAGACCCTGAGGAGCAGCGGGAGCAGCTCCTGATTTCCACGGGCTTTAGCAGCACCGCGCACTAGAGATGATCCATCAGAGCCCTTAGTACCGCTGGGCTGGGCATCAGCTCTGCCCGCTGGCAGGAGCAGCACCCTGCTGCCGTGCCGGAGGTGGCGGTGGCCCCATGCCATACCCATGTGGCACCTTTGCATCACAGTTACCATTGCCCTGCCCAGGCCCTGCAGATTTCCGCTCGCTAAAGGAACAGTTTCGTGCCTCCGCTCCATCCCTCTGCTTACTCACTGCTTACTCACACCCCCCCGGCTGCTGTCTTTCCCTGCAGGGTCAGGTGTTGTTGCTTATGCAAATCGTTTGCAGGGGCCTTCCTAATTTCTGAGAAGTATCTGAAAGACCTCAACGCTCTCCGGCTCTCTGTGTTTATTTGCAAACACTACTAACCATTTCCTCTTCTTGCCCCAGCCTCATCGCCTCCTGCCTGGGTCAGACCCACAGATGTGAATTCAGTTAAACCAATGGGGGAGGGATCTTTGGGAACCTGTGGGTTTCTCTTCGTCAGCATCTTTTTGTGGTAATTTATGTTCCTCATCTCATTTCGGAAGCTTTGCTTTCCCTGGGCTTTGACGACATTCAGCTCTGGGCTTCAGTTGGCTCCATCCGAGGTGTTTGGTCATTGCTTTCTTCTTCATCTTCCAAATTTTTGGTGCTCCTTAAATACCCCACATGCTTTTAAGCCATTTTGGGACTGACCCTTGATCCTTTGAGGTGACTGCTCAGGGTGATAGCTGTGTGCCCCGACAGCGATGGCTGCAGGAGACTAGGGCCTCGTCCGGGTCCCAGCTGCGTTGGTGGGACCCTTGCCGACACATTGGGCCAGCTTCTTGTTGGGGAAAAAAAGGACATTTGTGCTTCGATGAAGTGGTGTGACGTGCTTGCTGAAGTTTTTGTCTCTTAGTTTTGAAGAACAGTTTTCTCACTTATTCCTCTTTCTCCTTCCTTTATAGCCTCTCTTTTGCTCTTTTGGTGGCCAAACAGAGGGGGACTGCCCCACACAATTCGCCATACTCCAGCTCAGAGAAAGAGAATTTATTTTTTTAAGCATCAAAGGACCTTTTTCAGGCCCCCTCAGCTACCCTCAGGATGTGCCATCCACCCCATTTGTGCTGGAGGGGATTTACCTGCATGAGCAGGAGCTGCAGCACGGCTGGAGCCAGGCTGTTTTCCTTGGTGCTGGAGAAGCTAGTGCAAGAGCCAGTGGGAGCTGTGTTGGTCTGGCAGGGTGCAGGCAGGGTGCAAAGCCTGCCCAAAGCCTGGGGGCTGCTGCGGGGCTGAGGCCCAGCTCCTCTGCGATGCTGGCACCCAGGGCATGTGCTGGGCTGGGGCATGGCACTGCCGCTCACCTCGCTTTCCCCCGCAGAGGCTTCCTAGCAGTGAAATTGATCTTTTGTTTTATTCTTTCCATCCTTTTAAATTTTTTTCAGCAAAAAGGGGAAAAACACCCCTGTTCTCCCTTGCGGCGGAGCAAGCTTTCCATCAGCGTGCTGCTGGAGAGCTCCTGGCTCGCCCTCCCCTGCGGTTTCTGCTGCGCACTTCGCGGCTCTGTGAGCTCCCCAGCGCTTCCTGGCCGCACACGGCCTCATCTGGCACCCCAAGCAGCCTGGAAAGGCTCCAGTGTCGGTGCCAGTCCCCAGCCTGCTGGGGAGCTGGGGGGAGCGTGGGGCACGGGTTTCCGAAGGAACCTGAGCATGCAAAAACATTGCTGTACGGTCTGCATCTAGCTACCACTGGTTTCTAGTGGATGTGGCAGCTTCCCTGCCCCAGGTACCAACTTACCCTCCGTTTCGAGCATGTGTTGGAAAGTTTGAGCAATTCGTGCTACGATTTTAATCAGAGCCCTCCGCTGCCACACGGGGCAGGGAGGATGAGCCAGTTTTTCCTGCTGATCCCTGGCTCGGAGAGTCGCGATCTCGGCAGTGATACCCATCATATCTTCCGCCTCTAGAAACCAAAACATGTTGAAAGTGCCAAATAAGCCTCCCCACACTCGGCCCGGATGCCTGGTGTCACCATTTGGGGACACAAAGCCTTGAGGTGGAAAAGCTCCTTGCTGTGAGCTTCCATATTTTCTGGAATTCAGTTTAGTTTAGTTTAGTTAGAGTTTTTTTTAATGAGAATGCAGGAAATTGCAAAGGAAGAGGCAATGCCCACCTTGGAGCGCACCAGCACCATTGCACATGATGGAGAGCGGTCCCCTTGCCACCCTGCCAGGCAGTGGCCTGCAGCCAGGCGGCATAGAAAGGTGACAAGGAGGGGACAGCCCCCCGGCTTGCTCTGTGGCTCAAGCAGGGCTCACGAGAAAAGAGTGATGCTGCAATGCCAGGAGGAGTCTGGAAAAGAGGACCCAGGACAGGCTGGATTGAGCCACCAACCCAGGGTGAGCCGTGCCTGCCCCAGCTCAGAACCCCCTCCTTGGCCGTCCCCGATTAGGGGTGGTTCCCCCAGCCTGCTTGCCTGCCGGGGCTGTGTCTGAAAGCGAGACATGAGCAAGCCCCAGGCCCGCAGCTTGTTTCTGAAAGCCTGGAAAATAATGAAATCATCATGAGAATCACATCCTTCACCCCAATTAATTTTCCCCTGACACTTCCCAAAATTGTGTGGCACTGAGGCTGTGTTCGAGAGAAGCGGAGGAGCCAGCCATGGCGTGCTTTCACCTTTGGTTATTTTCTATGCGAGTATTAGTCAGCGAGGTGAGCAGGGAACGTCGCCAGCGGAGAAATTAAAGTCTGCTGCAAAGGTCACCCCAAAGGGTACCCTGCCCCCGGGCACCTGCCCCAGCTCTCTGCAAATCTGTCTGTGGAGAAACACACCTAAGGAAGCAAAATTTCACCTCCTCCTTCTCCATCTCCTCCTTTTCCTTCTCCTTTTCCTTCTTTCTCCTTCTCCTTCTCCTCCTTCTCCATCTCGTCCTTCTCCTTCTCTTTCTCCTCCTTCTTCTTCTCCATTCTCCTTCCCCTTCTCCTTCTCCTCCTTCTCCATCTCCTCCTTCTCCTTCTCCCTCCTCTCCCATCCCTTCCCAGTGGGAGCAGCCTGCCAACAGGCGCTCAGGGTGCCCCATGGCTGCTCAGACCCTGCCCAGCTGCCCAGTGCCACATTGCTATGGCCACCCAGCAGGAGCACCCATGGGTGCTCAGGAGCCTGAGACAAGCCTTTTACTCCTGGGCCAGGCTTGGAACTGAGGACATGTCCCCTGTGGTCCCTGCCCGCTCCATCCCCGGGAGCTTTCCCCAAAAAGGGAGTGGGTTTAGTGGTGCCCATCCCCGCTGCTCAGTGGCTGGGTGCCTGCATGCGCGGGGAGGGGAAGGGGCCAGGCTTGGCTCAGCTGATCGCTGCCTCCGTGGGGAGGAAGCTGGAGCGAGAGGCAGCCGGGGTTTCCCTCTGGGGCAGAGATGGGCACGTTTCATTTCCACCCCAGCCCCTGCCGCACGAGCTGGAGAGCAAACCACCGCTGTGGGGAAGGAAGCACAGAGAGAGCCAGGGGCGGCACAGCACGGCACGGCACGGCACGCCTGCCCAGGCAGTGGACCAACCGCCTCGCCATGGCTCCGGCTGCCTCAGAGACGATGTCGGTCAGCATGGAGGTGGCCCTGACCGGCCTCTGCACTGTCCTGCTCTGCTGTGGCCCTGTGCTGGCCGGCTGCCGTCGGGGTAGGTACCAGAGCGCGGTACGCTTGCCGGCACAACCCGTGCCGTTCGCAGCCGGTGGAAGGGCTGGGAGCTTTGTACTTAAAAATAGCTCTGGCATCAGGAAGGCAAAAAACCCAAAACTTTTGGGTACGTGCTGCTGAAGCAAGGGAAATGGGGATGCTTGGGGTAGAAACGAGGTTAAAGGATGGAGAAGGGGACAGGTCCCCAGCCCATGGTGCCGGCACCGGAGCCACGTTGTGGGCACACTGGCTGTGGTCGGGGTTTGGTGTTGAGCCTCTGGGTTTGCCAGCGCCATGCAGGGTCTGGGGTTTTCTGCTCTGGCTCTCATGGCTTCAGGCTGTGCCTCCTGGTCTGGGCTTGACCCTGGGGGAGCCAGGGTCCTGCGCGTGGTTTTGCTCAGGGTGATATTTGGGGGAGAAGGGGAGGTGGAGGGGAAGGGGTGAGTCCAGGCAGAGCGAGCGAGAGCACTGATGAAGCCATGTCCCCCCTTCCTCAGAGCCCAGCTCTTTCTTTGGAGGCTTTGGGTGTTTTCTGCCCCGAGGGTGGGAGCAGGCCTGGGCATCCCTTGGAGCAGATGTTACCCCTGGTACTGGGAAGATGCAGGGAAACATGTAAAACCAACCTCTGCTTTCAGAAGTCCTTCGAGCACTTCATTCATTGCTGGCAGCGGCACTGGGTAGGAAGCAAAGCCCTGAGCCTGCCGGATAGTTCCTATTAAACACAAGAAACCCATAACACTGCAAAAATTACATCTCTTGGTGCAGGCACTGCCACAGCCAGCGCTGCCCGCAGGAGCTGGAGCACTTCCCTCCCTCCCTCCTCCTGTTCGTTCTGATCCCTCATTTCTTAGCCCAGTTTTCCATCTAATCCTCTATCTATTCAAGGAATCGTCCCGGTTCCTTTTCTGGTTGGTGATGCTGACATCATGGTCCTACAGCCTCAGACCAGTGCTGGAGGGACGGGAGGGACTTTCTAACTCTGCCTGCAAGCCCTGGGGCTGCTGTCGGTGGCAGTTTCTGAAAAGGGAGGATAAATTTCTTAACGGCAGGGACTTTTCAAAGCATTGGTGGTTTGAATCGCTTGGTCAGATAACCCGCGTGAAAAATGCTTCTTCCTGCTTTTTATTGCTCCAGCAGCTGCCTCGCCCTCCTGGATGGGGCTGGCTGAGCCAGGATGTCGTGAGCCTGGCCCGTGTTCGCAGCATCACCGCTGGCCGGGAGGGGATGTACCCACTGGGATCACAGGCAGGGAAATGTGGCGAAGCCGCAGGGCTGGTGCTGAGGGTTGGGGGGGGGCCCTGTGGCTGTGGCTGACTGCCCTCTGTGCTGGGAGCAGCCTGTCAAGCCCGGCCAGGACCCTCTGGGGTGGGTGCCTGGCTGCCCATGTACACGTGAGGAGGGGACAGGCAGCTGGAAAGGGATGGCATCGTAAGCTCTAGGTTGCTCTGCCCTGTCAGATGGTTTCAGGCTGGAGATGGCAAATACTGTGCCCTGGGCAGCCCCTGCCTGCTCTGTGCTCCCAGCATGGAGCAGTGGGCAGAGCCGGAGCAACCCGGCAGGCAGCCGGGCGTGTGATGGGCTGCACTGTGGGGTGCTGCCCCGGCCCAGGACTCGGTCACTCTGCTTGCTTTCAGAGGCAACATCAGCTGGAGGAAGGATGACTCAGACATTAAAATATAGCATAGATTTAAAAATAATACAACCCCCAAAGTCTGTTTTCCCCAGTACAGGTGTTCTGGGTTAATTTTAGGTAGACTGGAGCACAATTTGCTCTGCTGAAACAACTTCATGGTACAGCTATTACCCCTGAGGAATTCCCTCTGGCCGGCAGGCACACACTCAGGAGGGGAGAGACATGGGCTGATGTACATCCCCATGATCCAGAGTGATGCTGCAGACTGGCCAAGCATCAGGCTGCCTGCGTTGCTGGCAAACCCCAGAGCCTGGCCACAGGTGAGCCGGGTGATGGTGATGGTATGGGGCTGGGCTCGCAAGCACTTGCCGGCAGGTTTTTGTAAATCCCCGTAGGGACCTTCAGGAGCTGAGGTTGAAATAGCTGAGGAAAGCGTGGAACCTCTGGGTTTGGGATGTAGGAGCCCATTGCCTCTCCATGGGATGGGGCGCTAGCGGGGGCGATGGCGGGCTCTCAGCCTCTTTGCATCCCTGGTTCCTGCACAGGGGGTACAGCTGTTTCTGAGACCTGTGCTTGCTGTAACCATGTCTGTTCCTTGTTTCCTCTCTCCCAAACAGTGACCTTCTTCCCAGCCGTGTTAACTGTCCCTGCAGGCAGCTCAGCCACCTTCTTCTGCAACATCTCCATGGAGAACGACTCTGTCTCAGAGTACAGCCTCAATTGGTACAAGGAGACCAACCATAGCCAAGCTCAAAAAATCGCTGAGATCAGCCGGAACAACCCTCAGACGGAGACGGAAAAGTACGTGCTCACCAACCACACTCCTGCCTTCAAGATCGAGATCCTGAACCTTCACCAGAATGACTCGGGCTCCTACTACTGTGGGCTGATCACCTTCTTTGAACCCAATAAAGTGATGGAGAGCAACCGGTCCCACCTGGTGGTCACAGGTCAGCCTGGGGGCTGAGCTGATGGGGACAGGTCGTTGGTGTTGTCCCGTGGTGCTATGGCCCCCAGGCACAGTGCAGCCCCAGGGCACAAGGCAGGCAGTACCCTGCTGGGGGAGGACCTGGTGTGGGTCAGGAGAGCACAGCTCTGCCCTTTCCCCTCTCCTTTGCATGCCTGGTTGATGCCCAGGGACACAGGCTGTCCTCCCCCATCCTCACTGCGGCTGGATCTGGCCCTGACGCAGGAGGTCTTCATCCTGCTGGGGCTGCGTCCCCAGCAATACTGTGGGGAGGAGCAATTCCTTACCCATGGATGGGGGCAGGAGACCAGCATAGGGAGCTGCCTTCATCCATGGATGGAGGCAGGAGACCAGCATAGGGAGCTGCTTTCACCCGTGGATGGAGGCAGGAGACCAGCGTAGGGACCTGCCTGCACCCCTGAACAGCTCCTTTATTTAGGGACAGGGCTTGTGTTTGGGGTGATGACCAGGGCTCAGATCACTTGAACAGCTGGTGTTGGTGTAGATACTGTTCTTGCAAAACCATGCCCTGGAACAGTCTCGTAGCCCCATGGTGTGGGAGACTGAGATCTCGCAGGAAGATATGCCATGCACTTGCTTGGCAGCGTGGAGGCTTTGGGGCGCCAAAGATGGCCTTTCATATAAAGGAAAAACACTGCGAAAGTTACTGTCTTTCATGACATCTCCTCCCAACGTGAGCTGAAGCTGTGCTGGCCCCAGGACATGGAAGCATCTGGGAGGCTTGGTGAAGCTGTGTCCTCCATGGGGCTCTGCTGGGCATGGGGTCATGCCATGGGACTGCAGTGCCCTGGCCCCCTGTACCCCAGCTGTGGGATCATCCTCACCACCTGCAATGGGAAGGAATGGGACGTGGCCAAAACATCCCCCATGTCAGCCCAAATTCAGGGCCCCTGGAGGGATGGTGGGGCTGTGGCAGCCTGCCTGGGACTGAGCCCTTTCTGGGGACAGCCACTGTGTTCCCCTGTTGACTTTCCCAGGGACTACAGAGGCCATTTTACACTCCTGACCTGTTGTTTTTTCCCCCCTTTTTTTGGATGGTTATTACAGCAGCCCCTGAGAAGACAAATGCCACCGATGAGCCCGAGATGGAGGAAGGCAATCCCCCGGACCACATCAAGGCCATGCTCCTGGGCATCCTGCTGCTGGCTGGGGCGGTTGCGCTGCTGATCTTTGGCTACCTCACCGTCACGCACAGAAGAGGAGGTATGATCCCCTGTGGGGGCTGTGCTGCGTCAAGGGGCTGGGGTCTGCCAGAGGACCTGATGGGGTGATGCTTATCCAACAAACCCAGCTTGAATCCGGGGGCAGCCAGATGCCTGCAGCTCCCTGGGGTACATGGGCAGGTTCAACATGCTACATTTAGCTGTGGCATGTCCCCATGGGACAGGTATCTCCATGCCTAGGGGAGAAGGGTGCTTTGGGCCACGCTCGCCCCCAGGCCATGTGCTGTGGCTCTGAACCACTCATTAGCACAGTGTCTTAATGCTGCATGAGTCCCTCCCACGCACCTTGCCCAGGCACCTTTGGGGCATCTCGTTGTCTCCTCGCTGCAGCACCGGGCATCACCTTGGCCATGCCGGGGGGGCTCTCCCAGAGGGGACCCCTAAGAAATTGCATCCCACTAATCCCAATTAAACCCTAGACCATGGGCTGGTATCTCACTTGTCCTTGTAATGCTCAGGGCGTTAGACACTGAGTGGAGTAGGAGGAAGCGTGGTGCAATGGTTGTGGCGTCCAGCGCTATCCTAGGACACGGGGCCTGGCTCAGCCCCAGCCCCAGAGGCTCACGCTGTCTTGGCACACAAGCATCTTCTAACCATATGTGTTACTTTGCAGATGTGCAGAAACCACCAAGTGAAAACGCGCCAGCGGTGAGTTTTCTGTCTCTGACGCTCTGCTGTGCTGCAGGGGAGCATCGCGCCATCGCTGGGGTGTGGAGGGTGCAGGGCCTCCCTTTATCAGCCCTTCACAGGCTTCTCACTTCTCCTGTCTTCTCTGATGCTGCTCAATCTTTTCCGCACAGCTACAACTGCTTTTTTGCACCTGCAGCACAGCCCCATCACAATCAAACAAACTGCCTGACATAGAATGGCACATCTGTAGTCCAACCCTTGCTCAAAGCGGGGTTGTCTTTGACAGTGGATTGTGTTGCTGTAGAAAATGAGAGAAAACGTCCCCCCCGCAATATATTGAGCTAAAATTTCTCTTGCTGCAGCTAGTCCCTGTTTCCTCTCTTCCTTTTGCCAGGCACTACTGGGAAGAGTCTGGCTCTATCTTCTCTCCAACCCCATTAGACAGCAGGTGCCCCCTTGCTCTCCTCTATCCGGGCTGAGCCAACTCACCCCCGGGCTCTCCTCGTGCACCCTGTGCCAGCTCAGAACCTGATGGAGAGGTGGGAAAAGGGCTCTTAGCATCACCCTGCCTTCAATGGCCGGGCAGGCAGGGAGCCCCACCTGCTTGCAGAGGCAGAGAGCCGAGACCCACATGGCTTCAGCAGTGACCCCAAGGCTCTGGTTTCTCTGGACAAATGCTATCCCAGGTCTGTGCTTATTTCTGCTTTGCATTGCTCTCGCCCTCCTGGGATGCTTCAGAGCTGGTTTTGGCACTTGCTGTAAAAAGGGTCTTGTGCTAGGGATGGCGAGTAGCTCTGGATAATGAATTGCCCCAATGGGGTTTCCTTGCAGAAGGAAAAGAATCCCCCCATGGTGTCTGTGTCCACCGTGGACTACGGCGTGCTGGAGTTTCAGTGGGACCAGCGCAACCAGGTGCCCCCAGAGACCCAGCCGGTTGACCAGACCGAATACGCCACCATCGTCTTCCCAGAGGAGAAACCTGTCACGCCGGAGCGGGCGAAGAAACACCAGGATGAGACGACTCAGCAGCTGCAGTCACAGCCCTGCTGAGGGCTGGGGTCCCTCCTCGCTGGGGAGTGCGGGCAGGGAAAGGCTGCCCCGGCTCCTTGCTCCCACCGTACTTTGTGGTTGGGAGAAATCCAGCATACAAGGACTGGAGCGACAGAGGCGCCACTGCTGGAGTTGATATCAGACAGTCCTGGCCACGGTGGGATCGTGGCCACGGGGTGGGTACCACGGGATGAGGAAGGTCCCTGCTGGGCTCCATGTGCCGCCTCTTCGCTCAGGGCAGGGAGGATGGGCTGGGGCAGAGCAGTGATGCCAACAGGTCTGTGCCAGAGGCGATTTACATCATGCCTCGGTTTTCTACCTCCACCTGTGGCTCTCTGGAGTGGCCACACTGCTTCCCTCACCCGGGTCTGACCCAACCAGCAAAGCGTGACTGTGGGAGGAAATGCCAGAGGCCAGAGCTGGAGTGGCTCCTGGGAGATGCTGCTCGCGGGAGCCTGGGGCTGAGGGCTTCTCCTCACCCAGGGCAGAGGCTGCCTTGTGTACCACTATTTAAAGAAAGCCCTGGGAAGCAGGCAGCTAGTTTTCCTCCTCTCTCTGGGCACTTTCCTCCTCTGCAAGAGGGGAAATCTACCCCCGTATCCCTCCCTCCGCAGGTGGGAGACAGATCTGGCCCTGGGGGGTGAATAAAGGGTTTCATGTCTGGGAGTTTGTTGACTCGTGATGGCAAGCGCGTGGGCAGGCAAATAACGGCTCTTGGCAGCACACAGACGAGACCTGGGAGGCGTCGTCGTCTGTTGTGGTTCCTGAGCCTCTCCGTGCGATATGCAAGCCACTTTTCCACGAAGCTGCTCTTAATAATTTAGAGAAGCAGCCGCTCTTTTTCCTCTTGCCGCTGTCTGGGCTGGCCCCCGGGTACAGCTGAAAACCAAGCTCCCCCTTACCAGGCTAGTCTCCAGGCGCTCGCCTAGCTGGGGACAAGCATCCCTGCCGTGCTGGGGGCCTGGCTGCCATCAGCCAGGGCAAAGCTCATGGCATGGTGCTCAGCGCAACTTTCTGGCTCCAAACTTCCGTTTTCCACTCTTGAAAGTGATGCCAGAAACCAGAACAGAAAGAAGTGACAACTGCTTGAGAGGGGAGAAACCCCGGTAACAAGTGGCTTTGGAGGCAGCAGAGACCTGCCGGGAGACCGTGAAACCCAGCGGAAGCAGAAAAGAGTCACTTGCATTTCACAACTCAGTGGCACTGTCAGCAGGTTTCTTTTTCCCTTACCCCCAGTAAAACCAGCGCAGCCTTGTGGGACCCAGCCTGGGCGCTGGGGGAAGTGGTGAGGCATGCCAGGCACCGCAGTTTCTTCCCTGCGGGGGCTGAAAAGTCCCTGAGAAACCTCCAGAGGGGACCAGATGGGTTGACCATCCATCTGGGATGGCTTTCACCCTTCCTCAGGGTAGGACGGTGGATATGGTGGCCCTGCTTGGTCTCACAACATGCACTCACGCCAATATGCAGCTCAGCCTAGTGGGACTGTTTGCAAGCAGCAGCCCCGCTCCTTGCCCTGGCATGGGACCATGCGACCCCAGCAGCTCCAGCAGAGACCTGGTGTGGCTGGCCAGGCTCGGCTCGCCCAGAAAGCCGAGGCAGGAGGCAGCCGCAGCAGGTGAGAAGCAGGAGCTCAGTCAGCAGTTTTGGTTTTGGCTTTCCCGCCAGACACAACGTTGGCGAGAGGGTGGGCCCTGCTTCATATTTTCCATCCTGCCTCTCGGGCAGCGGAGGTGCCGGGTCTTCAGCCCTTCTTGCACACCCCAGCTGCAGCAATGGCTCCTCCAAGAGTAGTTGGGGCTGGCCGGAGGCTCCCAAGCCATTCGGTGGGGTCGGAGGTGTAGCAAAAGCATCTTCTGCTGCCATTTAAGGGATGGGAGAGCACCCAGCCCGTGACAGTGCCTGCGCCCCTCTGGCCCCCCAGCAGCCTGGCTGCAATTCTGCCCCTTGCAGGGAGCAAGGCTGGGGCCTGGGGATGCGTGGGGTGAGTGGTGGGGATGCTCCAGGCTGCCAGGCACCATCTCCCATCCCTGTTTGGAGGACAGGGTGCCCAGCACTGGCAGAGATCCGAGCTACGCTCCCCTGCGCTGGGCATGGTGCTGGCTGTGCTGGCCAGAGCAGGAACAGGGCTGGGATGAGCTCCAGGCAGGATGCAGGTTTCAAGCCCCCAACTGAGCATCCCTGAACCAAGCAATGCCCTGAGATGGGTGTCAGCCCCCACGCCCCAGCATCCTGCTCAGGGATGGGGAGCCGAGCACGTTCGTGTGCAGGAGCTGCTCTTGTTGTTCTGTGCAAGCCAGGAGAGCAGCCACCCACGGTTTTGACTCTCCCTCTAGCGTGGTAATAGTAGGTCAGTATTCCTGGAGTCACTGCACAGGATCTGGAGGAAGCTGTTTTACCTCCCGTCCTGAGAAGTCCCCAGTTCTGGCTTTCCCAGCTCCACCATCCCACATCCCTCCATCCCCTGCCCCTCACTCCGTATCACAGCCCTCCTGCTTTTGCCCCCCACTGCACCCATACCAGGCGGCTGCCTGCTATTTGTGCCAAGTGAGATGTTTATGCCCCTTTTCTCCGCTCCAAATTACACAGGGACCCAAGCAAACTCATTTCCACCTATGACACTAAGGTTTGCCTCAGGTTTTCGGGGGGGGGGGCGGGGGGCCCTGAGCTGACACCCTCAAGTCCTTTGGCTTTCCCTGCCTGCACCAAGAAGAGGCTGGGCTGCGACAGGCCTGGCATGGTTTTGGGGTACATCCTTTCTGCCACAGCTGCTTTGCTGACTCTGGAGGGGCATGGGTGGCAAGGTTTCAGTGGTCTTCGATTTAGGCTGCGGAGAGGTTTGCTGCAGAGCAGTTAGGCAGACCCTACCACCCAGCTTTGGTTTTTGACCTCGCCCCCTGCAGCAATCACGGCTGCTAGAGCTAATCCCTGTGCCACAGAGCCACTGGCCACAATAAGAGCAGGGCCCCGGTCTGGTCCTCAGCATCCCATTTTGGGAAAATTGAGGCTTACAGCAGTGCAAGCAGAAGAACAAGGCCCTATAAAATTAAATAGCACCTGGACCTGACTTTTCCTTGCTCTCAGGATGTGCCATCACTGCGAATGAGTCCTGAAAGGCCAGAAGGGAGAGCGCATAGGTTTGGGTCTGCCCACCTCATTCCTACTGGCATCACGACTCTGAGCGATAGAGGATGCTTCCAACAGCCCCTTCCCCCATGCTTTGTGCTCGCAAGTGTACAGCAGTCTAACTGGGGGGGATTCTGACTTTTTTCCTGCATCACCCCAGAGCAAGCGTCCCAGCCTGGCCATGCACCCTTTTGTGCAAGCACACACAAATGCTCATGAACACACAAATGTGGACACACACCCCTAGATTTACACAGTTACTGTGTGCTAAATACATGCACACCCCTACAGACACACAGCCTCCCAGCCAGCCCCAGCCACGTGCCACAGCTCCTCCCATGCCAGAACCCGGGTCCAGCCGAGGGGGCAGCTGCGGGCACTGAAGCTGCTGTGTTTCCTGCATGCTCCGGTCTGGCTTCTGAATCTAGACACCCGGCACTCCCCCGAGGAGTGGCTGCCACCAGCGCTGGTGCCAAAATGCTTTGTTAGCTCCCTGGGACTGCACACCCACTGGGACCCCTGGAGACTAGAGCTCATCCCCAGTCCCACGCTGGGGTCTCGCTGATGAGCAATGGCCAGACCCTGCTGGGAGACCTCAGAAAGCTGGGGCTGATCCCTGTCTGCATCTGCAGGAAACTGGATGTGTGACTTCAGCATACATAAGCTATACCTAAGGAAGCAACTCCCCCTATACAGATAGTACTTGAGATCTAGCCTGGGTCCTTACATACCCTAGCCTTGATTAAAGGTGATTGGGAACAACATGTGAGGAAGCATCCCTTAAAGAAACCCAAGCCCAAAAACCAGGTCTCAAGAAAACTGGGTAGGGAGATGAAGATGGAGAGGAAGTCCTCTCCTGCTGCTTGCAGCAGTGTCTTCGAGGAGGGCCGTGCCATGGAGCAGCAAAGCACCATTCCTGCAAAGTGGGACATTGCAGATGCCAGGGGGAGAAGGGGTGGTCAGGTCATGTGGCAGTGAGGCCCCTTACAAGTGAGGACCATCCTGGTCACTGGCAGGTCTCAGAGCTGTGGTTCAGTTTTGGAGAGGTTGGGCTGGAGGTGCTGCAGTGGGGTGCGTGGGTTATTTGGCCCCTGGGTTAACAGGATAATCTTAGGGTGGGACTGGTCTGTCAGGCACTATGGTCTGGGAGCATCGCCATGGCCTTGTCTTGGTAGGAAAGCAGCTGTCGGTCCTGGAGGGGACAGGCTGGGGTGAGCTGGTGGGTGCCTTGGGTGGTTGATGGGAGGGGTGGGCTGCTGGGCAGGTTGCCTGGACCCCTAACCATGGCCAACTTGCACAGCCCTGATGTGTCCTGAGGGGTCCAAGCCCATAGCATCTCCTCCATCCCATCCACCGAGAGCCTCGCCCTGCCTGTTGCTGAGCCTGCTGTAGGCTTGCAGAACATCTATGTTTCCTCTCACTGCCCTCATTTTGCTTTCTCTAGTTTTGATTTGAGTTGGCTCCAAGGTTTCTCCTTCTCTCTCTTCCTCCCTTTGGCGGGATGTGCTGCTCGAGCAGGACGCCGGCAGGCCAGATCCTGGCATGGAGGGAAATGAGGCAGCCTGCGCCCCCCAGGCAGGCAGGACCCCTGGGCGTGCCCACTCCACCACCCCCAAGACGAAACCCACCGCCTATGGCACCGGGGCAGAGCCTTGTCGGAGGGGGCCAAGCTCTCTCCTTATGCCTGCAGGGACCATCACAAGGCCTGCTAGATGAACAGGGAGCCCAAACCCATTTGGGGTGGTACCTGCCTGCATCTTCACAGCCATCTCCTCCCTTCAATCTCTCCCCATTGCTCAGCATCCCTCTCCATCCCAGAAGTCCAGGAGATGATGAGGCAATGTCCCCTCTCTACAGTCAATGGGCATGTCCCCATTTCCAGAGGATCCCCTTTGCCTTAAATCCACCCTGGGAGAGGTGGACCCCTCTACTGCAAGGGCTTGACTATGAAGACAGTCCAGCCTGAAAGGGATCCTACAGCTGTTGCTTGTCCCTAGAGGTGGTGGGTTTCACCGTGATGGGGTGACAAGTGTTCACTGTCAACAGCGGCAAGGTCAGAGGGGGACAGGGGCACAGAGAGCTGGTGTGGAGCCATGTCCCAGGAGGATACGGATGCCCAATTCACCATCTGCTTCAAGGAAGGGGAAAAAAGAGGATCCAGGAAACTCTAGATGAGTCAGCCTGCCTCCATACCCAGAAAACCACTGGAAAAAATTAGTAAGGCCACCAAGCGATAAACGCCGAGAGGGCAGCACTGGGGCTGAGAACACAGATTTAGCAGGAACACATTATGTCAAACCAACCCCATTTTCTTTTCATTAGGGCGATGGGCTGGGTACCGCAGGGAAAGCGGGAGCGATGCTATCTTCGTGCTGCTTTACGTGACATACTCATAAGCAAATTAGGGAAATGACAAATTCTGCCACTGTGGGTGGACGGCTACCCAAGAAGCTATATCCCATCAGCAGCTATCAATAGCTCGTGATGGCAGACACATTAATCAGGGGTTTTCTGGGGTAGCATGGCTCAAATGAAGGCAATATGCTATTGAGGGAGGGTGTAGGGGCTGTCTGGGAGGAGGGTTAGAAATCAGATTCACCCTGATGACCTGGAGAAAAGAGCAAAAATGCCCTGAAAGAACGACTGGTGGAAAAGAATTGGACTTGTTTAGTGCAGGAGAAGGTGAGGGAAGTCTTCAGGGTGGGGAAAAAAGCCCTGGTATGAAGCAAGCAGCGAAAGACAGAGAAGTGTTTAGGGTTACGCCCTGTTGCTCAGATGGCAGTCCATCTGTCTTGCAAGCCTTGCTGTGCCCACAGACACAGCATCCTCACTGCTGAGGGGATGTCCTGCTCTGCAGTTCTGCCTGGGGACCAGGGCTGAATCCCTTTCTGCCCCTCCTGGGGACTGCTGGCAGGATGGAGCCACCTGGGTAAGGGGTGACCCCAAAGAGAAGGGATGGATGTCCCAGCAGGGATGGGACGCACATGGGCCAAGCAGGACAGTATGGGCACTTTGTCCCTGGGCTGGAGGGGTAGGGGTTGGGGAGGCTGACACACAACGAGAGATGGAGAGGAGGATAAGGAGCCTCGGGAAACCTTCCTCTTCTTGCCTGGGCAGCTCACCTGGGGGTGGGAGCTGAAGTCAAAAATAATTTCAGGCGGTGTGAAAGCGGCAGGGAAATTACCGCCCAGGCTGTGCCTTGTGCTTGGATCCTTCACATATCCTGTGGAGGAGCCATGACCAGCACGCTGGGATGGAGAGGATGGGCAGGGTCTGTCCCTGGCAGGGACTCTCAAGCCCAGCAGGGTCGGTCCGGGGCTGGGCCAGGGCTCATCCCCAGTCCCTGCCGAGGTCGGGCTGCGGGGGGACCTGCAGGAGCAGCTTTTGTTTCCAGGCAGGTGCTGGTAAGCAGCAAGGTGCTCGGGCAGCGCCGGGAGGTGTGTGCGAAGTGGAACAGGACGTCAAAGCAGTTTCAGCTCTGTGGGTGGTTCTGGGAAAGTCCCTTTAGTAAAAGCTAGTCAAAGGCTTTAATAAAGGGACCAGCGCCGGGCTCCTTCTCAGATATGACTCTGAGGGCTCGGCACATGATGAGTTGTGATTTGAGTTGTATTGCCGTGACGTAACGGGGGGCTGGTTTCCATCACAGCCGTGTTTTGGAGGCAGGGGCCTGTCCCTGTGCCAGGGGTGCCACCATACCCCTGTTGAGCTGCATGCCTGAGGAGCAGCGTTTTTCCCCCTGGGGTGGGCAGCATGGGGAGCAGTGTCTGCCCTGGTGGGGACCATCCCTCCACCCTGCAGCAGCAGCCTCGGGGAGGAAGGGCTGGGCTGAAACCACAGATCCCCCAGATGAAGTGATTGGTTTGTTTGGGAGAATGTGAGAGTGCCAGGAGAGAGGGCTGCCTCCCCGGGGGGCTCCTCCTCCTCAAAATTGTTCAAGGTATTTAACACAGGCATGGCTGCCCTCAAAGTAAAGGAGAGATGTCAAAACCTTTAGGTTTTTCCTCTATTCAAGCAACCCCGGGTAAATCTCAACCCCTAACACGGAGGAGTCCAAGGGGGTGAGCAGATGCCGCAGGGCAGGTGCTCCTGTCCTGGTCACCCTGCTGCTGATGGCTCCCCGCACCATGCTGTGGCACGGCGATGCCAGGCACTGCACAGTGTCAGCTTCCTGCACTAAGAGATTTGCTGCCCTGGAGACCCCTCTGTGGCGGGGTGCGTGAAGAGGTCTTCTATAGTGAACGTATAGAAATGGGGGCCCTGTGCTCTGGGAAAGGTGTAGGAGGGGGGCTGGGGAGATCTGCTGCTCCCTCTCTTCCTCCCAATGCACCAGACCTGAGCCAGACATGTTGCCCAGTCCCCACCTGCAAGCATCAGAAACGCTGGTAGGATGACCCTTCCTTCACCATCCTGCTTGTAGGGCCCTGCCCCAGCCCAGGTGGGACCCCATGTCCCCATGGCAGGGCTCTTTGGAAGGGGGTGACTCAGGTCCTATCTGCAGGTTAGGGCTTTGCTAGCTCTCCATAAGGATCCTGAAGACCTTAGCTTGGCTCCTCTGCTTCCAGCAAGCCTCCTTTCCTTCCTTCTAGTCCTGCTCCAGATCATAGCATCAAGGGGTAATTAAGGGTGGAAGGACCTCAAAGCAGGGAAGAACCTCGAAGCTGAAGATGGGCTCTGCCCCGGGACCCCGTCACCTCCCTCCACTCTCGCAGGAGGGGCAGCACACATTGTAAAGGTGCTGGGGGGCTCTTGGTACAAATGACTTTTCCCTTCCAGCAGCAAAGATCAGAGGCTCCCTGCCAACCTGCGGTTACTGGGACTTATCTACATCGCCTGCCTCCCTTTTGGGATCTCGAGGATGAGCCTGATGTGCTGGTGCCTCTTAAGACCTCACAGCCGCTGTCACGTACTGCCGGCAGCCACCGTGCCCCTCTTGCGACGCCACAGGTGCCGTCATCTCCATCCTCAGCAATCCTGCTGCCCCAGCTGACTCCAGGGAAGGGCCAGCCGCTGGCACTGCTGCTTGGGGCACCTGGGCTTTTGGGGTGTCAAGCCAGAAGAGCTGCCACGGAGACATACTTCATTTGAAACTGATGTGAAGTATTTTAAGCCTGATTCCTAGATCCTTCTGCCCTTTTTTTTAAACAAAGGTCTGTCCTACTGCAGGCTTTAATATCCTACAGTCTTTGCATTAAACCCTCCCTGCTTTTAGGAGCCTGAGTGCTGCTCCGGGCACTCAGCACGAGGAGCTGCCATAACTTTCCATGGTGGCTTCATCCTCAGTAGCCACCCAGCACATTTCCTCCAAGGCTGGGCATTTTGGGGCATTTTTGTGCCATTTTGTGCCCTCTCTGTGCACAGGATAGTCACCTCTGAAAGCTTCACGCTAAACGAGATGGTTTTATTTCCATGGCAAGCTGAGCTTGCTTCATCAAGCTGCAGATCTTCCTCTAACTCAAGACCAGTCATCATTTAGCATCTTCTCTAACCTGTTCCCCATCCTGCATCGCTCTCCATGGGACGTCCTAGGGTACCTGCACACCTGGAGAGGGGTGAGCTGGGCGACAGAGGGCTGCAGGCAGCCCCGGCCCCGCTGTTTATACCTTCCCTGGTTGCTCTCAGCTCAGAGCACACCTCACCTCTTTCAGTTTTATGTGCAGTGCCATCCTCCCCGACTTTCCACCCTGTGGTTTCACGTCAGGCCTTTTTCTGCTCGAGTTGGCTGAAAGTTGTTAAAAACAGCCCGTGCTTGGTGGCAGCTATTGAGAGAGATAAGGCTACCTGGGGCTTTATCAGCTGCTGAGTTCTGCATTTTCAGTGGGTTTCACTTCTGTTATTCCTACACTGGGCACACTCTCTGCCAGTTCACCCCCCCCACCGTGACAGTGATGGGCACGGGCAGCCTGTCAGGGGGTTGCTTTTCCAACCTGTCTGACTACGGACAGAGCAGCATCATGAGAGCATGGCTTCAGCAGGATCAGGGGTTCCTGTGTGGGGCTTGGGGAAACCCACCTTGTCCTTGCTTTGGGGAATGTTTCACCTGGCCAGGACCTGGTGCAGCGTCAGCAGGGCCTGTTGATACAGGGACTGGGATGGGGCGGTGCTGCTCACGTGGGAGCAAAGGTTCCCCTCTCCAAGCACAAAGACGTTGTGCAAACAGGAAAAGTTTGGGGAAAAGAAAGTTGCACACATATATCAGTACCTAGAAGCCGCGAGCTTGGCCCTGGTCACTGCCTCCTCCGCAGCTCCAGGTGGGACCATGGGGACCTGGCAGGACATTTTTGCAGCGAAGGTTGCAGGTATGCACTTAACAGAGCCATGGACACTTCAGGAGGACGATAGCCTGCAGGTGCATGTCCTGAAGCGTGGCTGGAAGGAGTTTGTGCAGCGCCGTGCGCTTGCGAGGTAGGGGGCTGCTGACTTGGTCCCCACTGGAGCGGGACCAGGGACGATGGGCTGCCATGTGGACCTTTCCCTTTCTCAAAGTTTGCTTGTAGGAAACAGCTTTTGACATGAAAGGGGCAGTTTGGAGGTGGGTGAGGCTGGGAGGGGTTTTCCCATTTTGTTCCAAGCTTGGTGGGTTATTGCCGAACTGTAAAAAAAAATCATGATAATTGGAGGGGAGGGGAGTGTGGCAGCTCCACAGGGCCAAAGGGCAGCTGGTATTTGGCCAGAGTTTCTCCATGTTGGTGTCAAGATACAAAGAGCTCCTGCAGCGAGCAGGGGTAGTTATACCACACTAGAGCCAAATCTTCTGGGTTTGTACCCAGAAGATGAGGAGACAGAGAGCCGCTGTCTGCTGGGACATGAGGCGATGCCTCAGCAGTCCCTGCATCTGCACCAGGCTGCCGGGTCCCAGAGCAGAGAGAGGCTGTGGCTCTGCATTGCTGATGAGAGGCCTGATCTCAACAATTTCCACCCCGGGCAGGACCCTGGGCATTGACCAGACACCCTGCCCAGGTGGCAGCAAATGGAGACCTTGGCTGCCAGCCCCCATGCAGATTGTGCAAGACGAAGAGCTGCAGGTTACATACCTTTCAACTCCTCAAGACATCTCCTCACCTGCCCTGCAGCCTCCACCCACACCTTCCTTCTATTTTTCTTCTTTTTTTTTTACTTCGCCGGCCCTGGGCTTGATGACTTTCCGCTGAGCTGTGATGAGCTGGCATGGTGAGGGGCTGGAGACCCAGATAGACCTGGGGCCTGATGCTTCCTGCCCTAAGGACCCCTGCTCCTGGCAGTGGGGCCAGAATGGGCTAGGAAAGGGGACCAGGGTGGTCCCAGCAGGCAGCCTGGATCCTAAAATCTTTAATGCTGGGGCCAGCGCTGAGCTCACATCTGTGTTGAACTCCCCAGACTGGCATCATGCTGTTAGGGGGAGGACAGTTTGGTGTAAAGTTTGCATGAGGGAAGTTAATCCATCAGCCCTGGCTGCCCTGGTCCCTACTGACTGCACGGGAAGCCGCCGGCTCAGCACGGGGATCCTGGGATGAGCTGGTCTCCTCTGTGCCCTGGCAGGTTTCGGTGCTCCCAGTGCTTTCATGAGTGGTCCTCGGCCAAAGCGCATGTCCTCTTCCACATGTGCCGGTGCTGGGGCCAGGGCATGGTATGGATGCGAGCCTTTCGCCAGGCGTGCAGGCGGTGCCCCGACCCCCAGCTGGAGGAGCCTGAATTCAGCCAGGAGACCATGGAGAGGCTTCTGCACAACCTGGTGCTAAAGATCCTGAAATACTTCTATCGCCTGCCCATCCAGTCCTCCGACCTCCTGGAAGTCGTGGTGGATGCACAGGTTGCGGGGCCGCACAACAGCGCCCGCTGTGAGGGCTGCCAGCTTGGCATTTGCAGCAAGTCAAGGCTGGTCCCGGCGTCGGATGCCCGGGAGCCCTTGATGGATACAGACGAGGCCAGGACACATCGCACCCTGAAACACCAGAGCAGGAGGCGCTATGCAACCCCAACCCACCACCCCTCGCCCTTCAACAGCAGCTTCCGCTGGAAATGCTGCTGCTGCATCAGCAGCTCCTTGCTCTGTGTTTTGGCAGTGCTCCTCTTCGTCCTGCTTTATTTCACCGAGAAGTAGTGGGAGCCTGGGCTCGCAAAGAGGAACAGGGGCAATGGCTGGAGGGGCTGATGGAGCGCCTGGAAAATTGGGTGCCCAAGGTCAGCCCTTGCTCGTGGCATGGTGAGGCTTCCCTGGCTCATGGGGGGACAGGGACACATCGGGGTGCCTCAGCCAGGCACCTCATCCCACAGCCTCAGCAAGCCTGGTGGGTCTGATGGTTTCTTATGGGATATCGTATTCTGTGTGAGGACGGCCCTCAGCTGCCCCATGCAAAGGATGAGTGTACTTGCAAGAATAAAACAAGCTCTTTCTCCTCAGCCCAAGGATGCATTTGTGCTTTTTAATTTCTCCAAAGCCTTTTTTAGGTATGTGTGAGCAGCTTGGAGGGAAGCCGGGGGCTGCCTTTATCCACCAGCTGGGCTCTGCTTCCAGGGAGACACATCCTGATGCTCTCCTGCCTTTGGCCTTGGTGTAACTGGGCACCCAAAGCAGCTGAGGGGCACCTAGAGCTGGAGGTTTGCAGCAAAGTCACAGGGAGCCGGTGCCAATGGAGGCTGGCACTGCCTCCTATGAGCTGTGTACAGCAGCATCTGCCCTGGCCACATGCACTGGTGGGTGTCCCTTGTGTCACCAGGGGCCTGGAGATTGCTTCATCCTCCAGGAATATCTGGGTGCTGAGCTTTCGCAAGGGGACTCTTTATCAGGGAGTGTAGTGATAGGACGAGGAGTAACGGTTTTAAACTGAAAGAGGGTAGGTTTAGATTAGATATTAGGAAGAAATTCTTTACTGTGAGGGTGGTGAGACACTGGAACAGGTCGCCCAGAGAATCTGTGGATGCCTCCTCCCTGGAAGTGTTCAAGGCCAGGCTGGATGAGGCTTTGAGCAATCTGATCTAGTGGAAGGTATCCCTGCCCATGGCAGGGGCGTTGGAACTAGGTGATCTTTAAGGTCCCTTCCAACTCAAACCATTCTATGACTCTATGACTACAGCTCTGAAAAACACCCTGGCAAACACAAACCCCTCCCGGCTGGCTGGGCACCCTGCGGTGGGGGCAAAGGGTGCCCATCGTTGGCAAGCACAAGAAGGCTGAGGCAGCAAGTCCCAAGTCTCTGCCCTGTTAGGTCAATCATGGGGAAATTGCACTTATTGGGCTACAGGGTCGGGGCAAAGGGGACGATGCTGACTCCTGCCTGCTGCTACTTTGCCCTGCAGGGCTCAGGGGACCTGGTGGGCATCATAAAGTTGGGAGGAAAACTGTTGTTCCCCTGCAGGCTGACACCCCTCAGCCTCTTACCTTCCCTGCAGGGGAGCTGCTGGGCTCCTGCAGGACTTACCCGTGGGGACAGCATGTCCTGTGGGCATGACTTTGGCTCAGAAAACCAAGGTGAAATTGGTCTGTAAATGCTTGCAAAAGTTTTTGAAATAGCCTGCACATCATAAGCCCTAAATACAACTGTGGTTACCAAGGTCCATCTCCCCTGGGGTGAGCAAGTGGTGAGGAAAACCAGAAGTGAGGCAGCAGAGACTGGGACTCCTCTGGTATGATGTCCCGGTGACCTGAAGTTCAGAGCCTCTCCTGGATTCCTTTTGCTCTCCAGAAACAGCCTGATTGCTCTCCAGACCCCACTATGCATCCCACATTGCCTGTGGCAGGGAGCCCCCAGGGTAACCTTCCTGCTGAGCTTCTTTTTGTTTCTTCCTCTTTGTATGTTGCGGTTGCCTGAGTTTTTGCATTAGGCAAGACTGTCCCCCCCCCCCCCGGGGGGGGCCAGTGACCCATTGCCTCTTGCTGTTCATGGCAGGTGGAAAAAGACACCCAGGAGCTGGAAAAGAACTGGGCACTGTGGGCAAAACTCCTTTTGGTTTCATTTCTTGTGCTCAGGCTTTGGCTCCCTGACTGCTGCCGACCCAGCCAGCCCAGCCCAGTGTTCCTGCCTGGGGCAGGCAGCAGGGGCAGCTGGGCAACTGCCGGGCACTCGCTGCCCCATGCCCAGACAGCAAGCCCAGCACCTGGGAGAGATGGACCTGCTGCGGATGGACACCTGGAGGGACATATTTTGCAACCTGATAGATGAGGTGAAGCCAGAGGATGAGTGGGACCTGAAGGTGGTCCAGGGTCTCAGTCCCAAAGCTCTGCCCTGGGGCTGGATGCAGGTGGTGGAGGAGCATGGCTTGGCTAGGTGAGAGCAGTGGGGATGGGGGCAGCCAGCCTGGCCTCTAGCAAGGGACGGGTTCAGAGGGCAGGGTGGAACGCTGCCTGCACAGGCAGAGCTGCGGGAACTACCTCTTTTATCTATGAACTGCACTGGATTCCTGTTTTGAAGGCACACCCCTGCTGCCCCCAGGGGGAGCAGTCTGCCTCTGCTCATCTCTCTCTGCCTGCTTGCCTGGGGTTTAAGGGACAAAACTTTGGGTCTGGCAGGTTCTAACACTCTCTCATTAGCTGCAAAGCCATCGTGGTAATGGGAGCCTTCCCCCATCTCCATGCCTGGCCCAGCATTAGAGATGGTCACGTCTCAGGCGGTGCTAGGCAAGTTTGTGCAGCTGTGCCGTGCCTCAGTTTCCTCATCAGTAAAATGGCTCACAACCTTGCCTGAGTCCTGGGGCACTTGGCTCTTGCAGTGCTGTCAGCCAGGGGAAGAGCTCAGGGTGCAGCTGGGGCTGGCATTTGGCTCACACTGGGGCACCAAGGCTACTGCTTCAGCCCCTCTGGGGTGATCCTGTGGGGACTATTTTGGGGGGGTGGGGGTGGAAGCAGATCAGCCCCTCCATCTGCAGCCAGCCAGGATTTCTTTGCTGGGTGACGAACAGCCTGGGGCTGAGTAGTGGCATCCTGAATCCCTCCCTGGTACACAGACAGCAAGGTGGATTTTGGGACCATCCGGCTTCATCTTGCAGGAGGTGGGGAACTGGGCCTGATTCCCTACCGGAGGGTGTCGTGGTTTAACCCCAGCAGGCAAGTAAGCCCCACACAGCCGCTCGCTCACTCCCCCACCGTGGGATGGGGGAGAGAATCGGAAGAGTAGAAGTGAGAAAACTTTTGGGTTGAGGTAAAGACAGTTTAATAGGTAAAGCAAAAGCCGCGTGCGCAAGCAAAGCAAAACAAGGAATTCATTCATTGCTTCCCATCGGCAGGCAGGTGTTCAGCCATCTCCAGGAAAGCAGGGCTCCATCACACATAATGGTTACTTGGGAAGACCAACGCCATCACTCAGAACATCCCCCCCTTCTTTCTTGTTCCCCCAGCTTTACATGCTGAGCATGATGTCATACAGTATGGAATATCCCTTTGGTCAGTTGGGGTCAGCTGTCCCGGCTGTGTCCCCTCCCAACTTCTTGTGCACCCCCAGCCTGCTCGCTGGTGGGGTGGGGTAAGGAGCAGAAAAGGCCTTGGCTCTGTGTAAGCACTGCTCAGCAGTAACTAAAACATCCCTGTGTTATCCACACTGTTTTCAGCACAAATCCAACACATAGCCCTGTGCTAGCTACTCTGAAGATAATTAACTCTACCCCAGCCAAAACCAGCAGAGAGGGTCACCAGAAAGGGAGGGGGATGCAGTGTGGTGGGTATTGCATCCAGATTCAGATGTGTGGTTGTAAGAAGTAGGCCTGGGGGGAAGCTGAAGAGTGCCCCAATAGCCTGTGCCATGGGCATCCACTTGCTCCCCATCCCCTCCAGCATCCCACCACCCTGGATACACACGCCCATGGGGCAGGTGAGGGGCATTCGGTGCCTCTGTCTCGCTGCGGCAGAATGGATGTGGGGTGACAGTGTGGCCAGCCCCATAGCTCTGTGCTCCTCTCCCTGTGGCAGCCTCCATCCCACCAGTCGGGCTCTCATCTCTTTCAGCTTCCGGTGCTCCCACTGTGAGCGTGTGTGGAGCTCAGCCCAGGCTGTCATCCTCTTCCACGTCCACCTGGACCAGGCTGGGGCAGGGGGCTGGGCGAGGTTGAGGACCTTCAGGCAGCAGTGTCACCAGTGCTGCGTGTGGGCAGAACTGGTTTTCAGCCAGAAGAGTGCCAGGCGGATCCTGTTGGATTTGGTCACCAGCATCTGGCAGAAGTGCTACGGCGAGGACATCGTTTGCCCCCGCTTGCAGGAGGCTGTGGCTGGGGGGGCACGGCGTGCCCCACGAGAGTGAGCACTGGGAGGCCTGTCACCTGGGGGTGCATTGGGGGATGCACAGGGGACACCAGGGACACCATGGGAAATCCAGCTCCACGGGGCTGCAGGAGAAGCCCGGAGATGTGGCCATCCCCTGGGGAAGTGGGGTGCCAGCGGCGAGTGTGCAGTTGCCAGCTGACTTCCAAGCCCCAGATGCGTTTAAGAGCAACTCAGGAGACATCACCCCTTGTTGTGCCTGTGCCATCCTCATTGTACTTTTCATTTTTTTTACATATCTCTCACAGAGAGGCTGGCCAGGGGTGCCTGGCTGGTGAATGACTTTTATTAACTCCATCAACTTCCTGGCTTGCTCTGCTTTAGTAGCATCAGGCACCTGACTGCTGGGATGCTGGCTGCTGGGGTGGGGTGGGGGTTTCTAACACCCCCCCGAACTGAGCTGCATCACTCAGTCTTTGCCATATTCTCTGGGGTTCCTATACTGCCTGGGTGGTCAAGGAGCAGAAACACAGACACTGAGGGACCTGCTGTTCACCAGAAGTAGTAAGAGCTGAAGTGAACAACCCCCAGACTACTCCGGGTACTGAAATTGTTTTTCAAGCTGTCTGGCAAACGAGTCCAACAAGGGCCAGACATGCAGAGCCACCGAGGCACCTGCATCCGTCCCCTCCTGACTTTGCAAATGATTTGACGCTGAAGATGGACATGGTAGAAAAGATTTCATGACTGAATTAATGGAAGAAAGATGGGCTGAAGGAAAGTTGTTAACCAAACCCAGTGTTACCGGTGCATCTTGCACAGCATCGAGGCCTGGCTATGCAGCTTCCCAGGTGCTCTCTTCCCTGCTGTGTCCTGCAGGTCCTTTTATGCTGCTCACTGTGGGTTTGCTTTTTTTGCTAGTGTAAGATTCTCCCGTATTTTCATACATGTGACCTGCAGGCTATTGGTTAAAAAAAATCAAAATAACAGGAAAACCCTGTGTGATCCAGGGGCCATGTGGATTTTTGTTTCTTAAGTGCTCTGTCCTGCTCATCCCACCAACGGTCCTCCTTCCCCAGCACCTTCCCTGCTCTGCAGCCCTGGCCGTGGAGCCAGCAGATGGAGCTGCGAGATCTCGGGCACTGCACTGGGAAGCACTGGGACCAGTGACGGGCCAGCACTGGGACAGGCCAGCCCACCCCAGATGGGGGAAGCCCTCCCCCCATCCCTGTGCCCAGCCGTTTCCCTGTAGCATGGTCCCCTCCAGACCATATCCTACGTGGATATGGTTCTGGTCTGTGGATGAGCTGGTCTCTCGCTGTGATTTTCCAGCCTCAGAGCACTGGAGATGCCCATGCGATGCAAGCTGTGGGGCCTCAAACCCCTCCTGTCCCCCAGCTCTGCCTGGGGGACAGTGGTGCCATTGCAGCAGGGCTGGGGACCAGCCTGGTGCCACCAGCAGGGACTTCCCCAGAAAGGAGAGGCAGCGTGACCTGTCCCCCTTGGCGTGAATATCGGTGATGTCCCTAGCATTTCTGGCAGGGGAACAGTGGCTGAGGGAGTGCTTGGGACCCAAAGGGTCTCGTATCTGAATGGGCCTGTCTTTCTGGAGGAGGTTTCTCCTTGCTTGGGGCAGCCAGAACTGGGTGGCTCTGCTGGGGAGGAGGAGGCTGATCCTGCAGCCTGGACCAACTCCCTTCCCTCCTGCGCGGCTCTCCCTGCGCTGGGAGCAGCCCGCCCTCTCCCCGCTGGCGTTATGTCATGAAGCAGAGACACGGCCAAGTTTCTTGCTGCCATTGCCCGTAGCCCTCTTCTTTCCATGCTGAGGTTTTCCCAGCCCCAGTCATGATGTCTGTCTGTCTGCAGCCTCCCCAACCACCCAGCTGCTGAGGGGGAACTCCCTTCCCTCCGCCTGGGGAGCCAACTCTGGTGGAGACCACATCCCTGCGGGGGTCCTTATTTTTTTGCTTGGGTCTCTCTGCTTTTTTACAAGGGCAGAGCCATCCCTCACCCCCCTGCAATGCCCTCTGCACACACCCTGTGCTCCCCCACCCACGGCCTTGAGTGCATATGCTGCTTTTTTCCTGGTCCCCTCCCCGCCGCTGCCTGCTTGCCTGCCTGTCTCCTCGTGCTGTGCGTGCACGTCCCCTCCATCATGCAGCCCCTTCATTCCCTCCCCATTACTCAGAGACACCCGTGCATACACGGGCTTTTCAGCCACAGCCTCGTTTTTGGGCTCCTTCCAGGATACCCCTCTCCGACATGCAGTTGTGCCCATCTCCCACTTGTTTCTTAGCAAACTGCCCTCAAAGTGCTGCTTTTCATGGCTCTTGGCACTTTTGGAGCCCAGAGCAAGCCCCCACAGCTCAGCTCAGCCCCTTAGGGATGGTGAGCAGTGGCCAGCCCCCCAAATGGCATAGGGACAGCGAGCCCATCCCAGGGAAGGCGGCTGAGGGATGAGGGATGCCCTCTCTCTCCGTGGGTCCTGGGCAGGTCCTGGCTGTCCCCCCTGGTCCGTGAGGTTGGGCTCTGCTGCAGCCAAGTCTCAGCTCATGCCTGGCACTCACACGCAGCCAGGGACGGGCAAACCTCACCCAGGGGCGTTTAGCCGGCCTTCCACTGCAGCCAGACTGATAAATTGCTGTCTCCGTGCCTGTCTCCCTGGAGAGAAGCTCTCAGCACTCCGGTAGGTCGCGAGGTGCCAGCAAATGCAAAGCCCATTGTTGTTGCTCTTGCTTTTCTCCTCTGTTGCCTGTTCCCAGCCCTCCCTGCAGCCAGCCGCAGTGGCCGCAGGGCACGAGGGGTTGGTACTCAGCAGCACCGTGGCTTGGTGAGCAGGGGGCAAGGGCTGGGTTGCGTCGGGGATTTCCCGGCAGAGCTATCGACGGGAGGCAGAGGAGAGTCTGTATTTATGACTGATCTATTGTAGGGCAGCAATATTTTTTAACTTGCCCTGGAGCTGTCTAGGCTCAGATCCTACAGCTGATGGTTTAATGCTCAGGGGACCATGCCTTGATTTTGCTTTGTCTCTCTCCTCCCCTTTATCCCTCTGATGTCTCTGGACATGTTAGCAGGTCTGTGAGCGAGCAAGCCAGACCAGCCGCCCTCCTCCCCACTGCCGACCCAGAGGAGCCCGGCGCTGTTATTTCAGTTCTGTGCTGTAGGAAAATAGGGATCAATAACCCAGCTCTCAGCCCTGGATCCTGGCACATGGTAGGAAACAGTGCCCATGATTTTAAGCTCTCTCCAAAGGCTGGATTTTCGCAGCCTGTGGTGTGGAGAAGAGATGCCCGGCAGAACTGTGTCCCTGCCTCAGCTCCCATCTGTGCTTGCTGCAGAGCCTCTGCTGTGAAGACACGCTCTCTCAGTCCAACAGCTAGTGGGGACGGGCTGATTTTTCACCCCTTTTAAAGCAAAAATCACATACCTGTTATTGTTTCCTCATGTCAATTGAACCCAGACTTAATTGCTGTTCTCAGCATACAGGTTGCTGCACTCTCCCCCTGCCACCGCCCCCGTCTTCAGTGATGTGCTAAGGCTATAAATAAGTGAAGGGCAGGATCTCATCTGTTGCCGTTTCTTGCAATTTGTATTCATGGCTGGTCGGGGTCTGTCTCAGCCCATGAAGCTGCGTGGCCCATGGCTGAGCAGCCGTCGGGGTGAGGGACAGTGTGAGAATCCCCCTGGGAGCACAGGCGTGCGTGGCAGAGACTAGCAACCAGCCTTCACCATGTCCCTCTTGGAGTAAAAGCCTCAGGGCACAAACTCAGTACATATCAAACTTTTATTTTGTTCTCATGAGGAAGATTAGACAGAACCATCCTTACATGACATCGGATATTTTACAGAATGTAGTATCAAAAAAGAAATATATATATATATATATAAAAAAAATACCTTGCAGTTACATGACATAGCCAAGAGTACAGTTCTTAGCATGTCTGCAAGTTTGACCTTCCTTAGGCCTTCTGCTCCTCTACATGCTCTACAAATGGCTTTTTGGATGATAGCAGAGTGGCTCGTTCACTGTTGTCTCCTTCCTTCCTTGCATGGCAAAACCAAAGGAGGAGGGGAAGGACAGGCCCAAAGGAGGCTACAGGCACACAGAGAGGACAGCAGGCAATGTTTGCATGTTGCTTACAGCTACAGGAGGGCTTTGCTGGCAAGTGAAGGAGATGATGTCCCCGCTGAAGGAAGGTAAGCTCAGCTGACCTTGTTCCTTGGTGGGCCTTCCTTGTCTGCATGGGCCATGGAGGGAGGCTGGGGAGATATGAATACTTCTGGTGCGTTAGGTGAGTTGGTGTCAGTCTAGAATGACTTGGACACCTTCAATAGTCCAGAAGAGCCATGAACAAACACTGAACGCCATCAGTAACCTGTAAATCAGCCAAATAATGGCCTTAAAAGCAGTTTAAAAGTGACTAGGTTCTTGCAAGAATGAATGCACTGCCATGCAGGACTACCCAGGCCCCTAAAGAAGAGGTGAAACCCCAAGCAAGGGCATTTTATCTGAAATGATTCTGCTGAAAATAAGTATTGCTTAGGTACAGTAGATGTGATGCTGTCTTGTGTTGGAAAACTTTCCTTGGGAGGTCTGCTGTGGCTGGAAACCATTCCAAGAGCTGGTCTGGGCGGGGACTGGAGAGGGCTTGAGGTGATGGAGGGTCGGAGAAGTTTTGGTGGCTGGAGGTGAGGGTGACGCTGAGTCCAAACCCCGCTCCCTGTCCTTGTGTCCTCTGTGGAGCACCCATCCCACACGGTGGGGTAAGGGTAGCCCATTTGGGTTGCTGCCATCTCGGCAGCCATTAGCTTTCCAGCCATGGCTGAAGTTTAGGGCTAACGTGGATGCATCCTCACATCCCTGGGGCCAGGTAGACATCACCTGAGACGCCATCAGGTGGGGACATTTGTTTACAAACAAAAAGAGTAGCAAACCCCCAGGGCTCTCTCACTACTCCTTGAACAGAAAAGGTGGGGGACCTGTGAGGTCCAGGCCTGCCCAGCTGTCCATAGCCTCTGTAGCTCCTGCAGTTGTTTCGTCTGAAGGGAAGATCTGGCTGGAAAGCCCTGGGGATGGAGGCAACTCTCTGTGCATGGCCCAAAGCTTTGGCGGCAGGGAAATGCTGCCTCCATTGCTGTGCCTTTGTCCTGGCTTGGGGGGGGGTCCCCAGGAGCGTGGGTGAGGTTTGGAGATGGGCAGCACAAGCTGAGGACGCCAGCTGAGATCTCGTCCTTTGCTCCCTTCCCCCAGCTCCCTAGCAAGCATTTCCTAAGAGCACAAGCAAAGGGACGTGGGACCAAGCGAAACAAATGACGTGGAGGGCTGGCAAAGGCCTGGTGTGCGCTGAGCATCATGGCTACTGCTTGCGAAAGACCAGAGTCTGGAGCATATTAAAAAACAACAACAACAAGAAAGGGAGCTGCGGCAGCAGGCTGCTTAGTCACTCATCTCTCCAGCTCCGGGTCCAGAAATGTCCATCTCTCTGAGGAGCCTGTTTTCTTCTCCACCCAGTCCACATAGTTGGAGACTTTGGTGTACACACCGTACACCTGCTTGCTGCCGCACTCCTCCGGGCCACCCCATGAGACCAGGCCTTGGGCCACCCACCTCCGGGTTCCCGGGTCCTGGATGACGAAGGCTCCTCCGCTGTCTCCCAAGCAAGTGTCCTTCCCCCCTTCATAGTAGCCAGCGCAGAACATGTTCTCGGTCACGCTGTAGTTCCCTGACCGCGACTCGTAGCTGGTCTTGCACTCCGCGTGCAGCACCACCGGCAGTTTGACATACTGCAGGATGTCGGACAGTGTCCTCATGCCCGAGCTGATGATCTCGTCCACTGTGATGTTGGGGTTGGAGATACCCCAGCCAGCCACCAGCCCCAGCGTGTTAGGGTGAGGCCCCTCCAGCTCGTGCTCGAACTGGGGCAGGCAGACAGGCATGACGTAGTTCCCCATGGTCACCTTCTCCTTCAGCTTGACCAGGGCAATGTCATGGTTGTAGTTCTGGATGTCAAACTCCTCGTGGAGGATGATCCTCTCCACTGTCCGGTTGACAGCCTCCATCTTGTTCCTCACGTCATGAAGGGCCAGGTAGACGGTGACGTGCTCCTTGGAGACGGGGATGACAGTCTTGTCTCGCCGCTGGGAGCGGAGCACGTGGGCAGCTGTCAGCACCCAGGAGTCTGAGAGCAGGGCCCCACTGCCAAACCATTTGTCGTTGGGCACCCGGGACATGTCCTCCACCACAATCAGGGCCTGCCAGGGGAAGAAGCCAGGCTCTGCGTTTCGCCCGCCAATGATGCGCTTGATGATCCCGGGCAGAGGACGAGCCGGCCGGCCGCACACTGGGGACAAAAAGGACAGGACAGTTACTCCCAGCACCTACCTAGGGAACAAATGAAAAGGGACATCCCTGTAGATTATGCCACATGGCTGGTTATCTTCAAACCAAATGCTCACTTGTGTCTTTTTTTTTCCATAGAGGGCAACTCTTCTCCTTTTCTCGGTGGATAAAGCCCATCCTCCCTGCCATCTTCACCTTCTCCTGGCAGAGCGTACTTCAGAGCTTGGAGCAGGTTGGGCATTACACCCCATCCCCTATGCTAACAGGTCTTTGGAGGTATGTCTGGGAAAGGAATGCATCTGTCCTTCTGAAGGATTTTGCTTCCTAAAGGCAGCCCCAGCTCCTTTCGTGTCTTCCTTGCCTGGTGGAACCATTTCTGGTGGCAGCAGTTTGCCCTCCTGGGAAAGGGGCAGTCTATTGGTCTTCCATGAGGATGGTGGGGTGACCTTGTTCAGCCCTTGTGAAGCTAGTCACAGACAAAGAGGCCAGTCTGAAACCCGCATGGGTTGTCCAGTTTCTTCTGCGAAGTAGGAGCCACCTATGTTTCTCTAAGCCTGATGGCTCAGACATGAGACCAGGAGACCTCAGTGCTAGTGCTGCCTCTGTTGCCAACCTGCTGCATGACTTTGGGCTCTTCCCCTCTCTCTGCTGTCTGAGCTATTCTGGCAATACTTTTAGAGCACAGAGCATCTTTCTTTGCTCACAGCCCCAGGACAATTGGGTCCAGCTCTTCAGGAGTTAAAAATAGCCATACCAAGCCCTCTGGATGTCCCATGCTTTCTGTGGCTGTGGACAATGAGGCACAGATTAGAGAAGTGTCTTTCTATGGGTCAGTAGAACCTGTTGTTTTCCAGGATTTGGGCCCCCTTTCCCCAGGTGCCCATGGAAACCTCAGTCCTGGCATCTACTTCCACATGGCACCCTGGGAGACCCAAGGGAGGATCTCAGGCAGCTGTCCCAGGAGCTACTGCTAGGCCTTTGGCATAATCTACCTGCAATGATGAATGCACATTGCTCAGCACCATCCATCATTGCACCTTTGGGGCCTGCAATACCTTCACGGTGGGGCAGAGGGTCCGAACTTCCCTTACATCTCCCCAGTGCACATGCACCCCGGAGTGTGGCTGTGTGGCTCCCACGGTTAAGGCAGCTTGCCCAGAACAGGCCATTCTTCTGCTGGCAATGAGACAGGACTGAAACCAAGTTGAGCCACTAGACCCCATGCTGGACCAGGGAAGGAGGCATCTTCAGAGCTGGGAGCTCCCTGCTCCTGCTGTCCTGGCTCTGCAGGAGTCTATCCTGGGTTTGGTCATGGCCAGTCAAGGTCCAGTTAGTCCCAAAAGTTTGCTCCAAAAAAGTAGCATCCCAGCTGCCCTCTCCTTCCCCACCCTTGCTGGAGGCTGTGAAAAGATGATGTGAATGCTCTTGGCAATGAGACCATGGACTTTCTAGGCACACTTCTGGCTACCAGGCCAGGTGAGTCTCAGGCCCAAAGAGTCTCCACTGAGCTTGGGAAGGGTCAAGATCTTGGTACCTGTCAGGGCAAGGCTGCAGCACATGCGGCTCTGTCACAAAGGGAGGTGGAGAGCCCTTGATGAAAAGAGTGTGCTTTTGCCAAGGTCCTGTGTACTGGACCTCTACTCCAGAGAGGCTGGAGGATTTACGCTGCAAAGAACAGACTCATCTGATGTAAAGAGTGAGCTGTTGCCCACTAGGAATGAATACGGACAGTCAGAGTTGTGTATAGCACACTATGGGGCTGTAGGGGCTTTAATCCAGGGTTAGCTACCCCAAAGCTGTACCAGATCTCCTGACACTGAAGCCAGTGATGGATTCAGCAAAACACTTGAGCCAGGGTGGGACTTGAAGCACTCTAAATAGTATCAGACCTTAGCCTCGGTTTACACCTATGTGATCTGTGCTCCAGATGGGGACCATGGTACTACCAGATTCCTTAGGGAAGGGCATAGTGGAGGGATCCTTCTGCCATCTCAAACACCTGGCAGATGCTATGATTTCTGCCAAGCCTAGACTGCAGTAAAACAGGGCTGTGACTTAAAGGCTTGTTGTACAGTTGAGCTGATAGGTGGGACAAGGAGATAGCTTGAGGGCCAGCCTGCACTTTGCAATTCCTCACTTTGCAGTGTGGTTTCTGGAGTGATTTGGCTGGATCCACACCACTTCAGAAGCAGAGAGGCCAAATGAGTAATCCTGCAGCCTCACCATGCCCCGTGAGCTCGTGCAGCACTTCCCAGACCATCCAGCTGCTTGTCCAGCTCCTGCTCAGTGTGCCAAGAGGAACACTGGTGGGAGGACTGGAGCCTGACATCAGCCCAGCCTCACCCCTCGCTCTGAGACCCATCACGAGGTCTGTGGTCTCACGGCCATGGCATTTGCCCTCCCAGAGGAGCTGTGGCTGGAGAAGGCTTGGCTGTGGGATGTTGCCTAGCACCATGGCCTCTACTCCTGCATCTCAAGTCCTCACCACAATTCTGGCAGCCAAACCAGCATCCCTCTGCTCAGCTCCTCAACAGACCCAGAATTAACATCTGAAGAGATCTGACATGCTGCCTGATTTGCCTCCAGGAGCTTTATCCAGGCACTGTGACACGGCATGAGGAAGAGGAGGGACTCAGCATGATGAAGGTGGCTCTGAGAGGCTTGGACAATCCTGCCCCTGGGGAACTGAAGCCTTGGGACATGGTTGTTGGTGGTGGGGCTGGTTCATGCCTGTGGCAGCACTGTGGAGGGGGACTCCCAGGTTGCTTGGGGGTGCTGATGTCCTTCTACAGCTGGAAGAGTCCTGAATCGCAGCAGCTCAGGTGCTGGTCTCATCCCTCCGAGTCTGCAAGGGGAACCCACATCCTCTGTGAAAAGTGCCAGGACTCTGCCCTGATGCCCCCCTGTGCTGGGAGGGGAGGATGCAAAGCCTCACAGAAAGAGGGTCTGACCCCCCAGGGTGATGGGATCAGGGCTGAGAGTCAGCCTTGCAACCAGGGCAGGAGCACCAGGAGCTGCTAACACAGATTTGTTGCGGCTGGGGTCTGCTGCTAGGAAAACTGCAACTCCGGTGGAGAGGGAGCATGGTGAGTGTCTCTGTGTCTGCTCCGCTCCCCTGCCTTTCCCAGTGCTGCAAGGAATAGAAAACGTGCTCAGGCAAATAATTCCTGCATCGCAGCCCAGCCCAGCTGGTCTGCTGCACCGAAACTGACGGCTGTCCCAGGGAGATGGTTTTAGAGGAAGTGCATCCAGCCAAATATTTATTCTATTAAATTACATATCAAAAATGCTGACCAGGCTGCAAATGCTCCCACTAATGGCAGAGGCAGGCGCAGAGTAGCCTGGAAGAGGAGTTTCTATTGATGGGGAGGTGGTGTGAGACGTGGGGGAAGATCTGAAGAGCAGCTGGCCAGCTGCTGCCTGCAGATCCCAATCTCAGGAGAGCATTACCCTCTCTCTGGGATTTTCCATTTTCCTGAAGTCTCTCTGACTTCTGTCACTAATCAGGAGGCCTGGAAATGGCCCATGAAAGCAGCTATGGCCCCAAAAGATGTCCCTGTATGCTCCCAGCTCAAATTAGTTCAGGCTGAAACATCAAGGAGAGACGCAGGGAGCAGTTGCCGCAACAAGAGCAGCCACAGCCCTGGTCTTGGAGCTTCATGGGCTACAGGGAATCTCAGGGGGTCCCTCCTCTGGCCTTGCAGTTGCTCAGCATGGCTGGAGAGCAGATACCCTCCCTGGGGCTGAGCCAGCTCCAGAACCCTGGGGTGGTTGCAGCTGCAGCTGCTGCACAGCAGCCAGATCCCTGCACCTCTCCGGAAAGCTGTCCCTGCACATCTGACCACAACCCGCACGCAAGGCTGCCTTGAGCCCCCCCGCCTGGCAGCCAGACCTGGCCCCATGCTTGACTATGGCCAGCCAACATCCCAGGGACTTTTGTTTAATCCCGAGTGGGCGTCTGGCCTGGAAACTTGCTGGCTGCAAACATTTCTGCCACTGCTCAAAGGCTTGGGACTTTTCTTTCCCTGCAAAGCAGCTGGGTTTTTCTGCAAGGCTCGGCGAGGTGCTAATTGCTCCTGCACGTGGACACACTGCTAATGGCAGCTGACAGCCAGTGGTGCTGGGCAGGTAATGCTCTGCCCTTGGCTGGAGCCAACTCCGGTGATGCTGGGGGCTGAACATGGCCAGTGAGCTCTGCCCTGGTGCTGCTGGTTTCCTTGTCTGCTGGAGTGGGGAGCTCAGTGACCCCTGAGAGCTGGGATGGCTGTGACCCCACTGCTGCCCTATACTGCCAGGGAGACATGCCCTCATCACTGCTGCCCAGTGCCACCACTGCACCCTGACTGTCTAGGCCAGCCGGGATAGCAGGAGGCTTCTGTCCCCATCACCCTCCCAGCGATACATTGCAGCAGTTGGATACGTATAGCCAAGGCACATGGCATTGTCACCAGGGAGCAGGGTCCCTGCCTAGGGAAGCAGCAGGTCAGGTCAGACATGGAGGCATCCCCCCCCGCCACGTCGCTGCTCCGCACCCCTTGCCGCGGCAACCGGCTGCCCCAGCACTAGTACCTGGTCGGCAGGTCGGCAGCTTGATCCCCAGCTCCTCACTCCTCCATACCCCTGATGCGTCGCATGTGTAGGTGGCTGGAAGAGAGCAAAGCATAAGCTGGGCTGTGGCCCTGGCATGAGGGGGGTGTCTTTTGCAGCAAGATGTTGCCCAGCTGTCAGGACCCTTTGAACCCTTTTCCAGAGCAGGAGGTGCTCCATTCCCTGGGGGACACTGGCAGCCCTGCCCCCATGCAGGGGACGTGCCACCATCCTTGTTTTCATTGCCTTGAGTTGTCTGGAGGGCTGTGCTGCACCCTCAGCCTTGGCTGGCAGCTGCTGCCCCATCAATGTTGCCAGTGCCTGTTCCACTAATGCATGTGGGATGCTGGGACCAGACGCATGGGGCCAGTGGGTGTGGAGGGGGATATGAGCAGGGAGACGGGAATGTGAGGAAATCCTTTGGCTTTGCTTGCTGGGGGAGAAGGAGGAGGAAGAAGGGCTGGAGTGTGTGCACACCCCTTCTGCTGCCCAGAGCTGGGTCTGAAGGCTGCAGAGACCTGTGGTGCTTGGCAAAGCACCTTGTGGTGTCTCTGTGGTTGTGGACCAGGAGGAAAAGGGGGAAACTCAGTCTGCCATGATCCCACTGCTATCTGTTCAATATCAAGTGAAGAACTTGTGATTGATGTGTGATGTGTTGAAGTGAACATCAACATCGAACCATGTGCAAATCTGTTTGGCTATGCTGGACATTTGGGTGCTGGGATGGGGAGCCTTGTAGAGCCCTTTCTGAGGCTGCTGGACCTGGTGCTCTCTCCAGCAGCAGCTCTTTTCACAGAGACACAGAAAATTTCATATGCTGTAGGGAGCAGATGGCAGGGTGAGAAGGCAGAATGCAGAAGAACAACCACACTGGCCTGCCGAGGCTGTGAAAGACGCAGGCAAAGCACCAGGCAGTGCTAATTCCATCCTACCTCGTCGCGGAGCAGGATGCGGCCAGTCTGACAATCCAGGCATTGCAGATGCAGGGTATGATGTGGGTAGGCTACATCCACAGCCTGCTGCTTGCAGAGCATCCCGGAGCGGCCATCCCAAGCTCCCCCCGCTTGCAAATGCACACACACGTGGCCACGCGCCCACCCGCACCATGCCGTGGGGATGAGGCCCAGCCCCACTGCTCACCGGTGCTGTTGGGGGCCATGTGGTAGTAGGGACGCTGGCAGTGGTACTGGATGGCTGCTCGGTAGGTGGTCAGGTTATTCCTGGAGGAGAAGGTGACAAAGCCATGCTCCAGCTCCAGCGGCGCTTTGCAGTCAGCAACTGAAAGCCAACACAGAAGGGGGGTTGAGCCCTGTGCTGTTTCTTGGGGTGTCCAGCCAGCCAGCGGGCAGGTAATGCTGGGCTTTGGCATGTGGCTGTGGTCGTATGGGGCAGAGCGAGGGCCTGTATAGTCCTGTATCCCCTTTCTCTATGGTACTGCAGGGGCCACAGCCTGACATGGCCTCAGACGGCAGAAGGAGGCTGTCCCCAGGCAGGGCAGCCTAGCCCCGTGAAACCCCACCACGGCCACCCTGCAAAGACAGGGCACGTGGGCGGCACCACTGAACAACAGCAGCACGGCTCACCCAGAGGCTGTATGGCCAACACCACTCACGCTGGTGGAGACCCCAGTCCTGGGAGACCCTCCTGGGCACTTCATTTAGTGCGAGATCTCTCTGCTATACCTTTGAGATGGGAAGAAACCTGCTTTGGCAGGTGAGATCCGTTGAGAGATGGGCCCACAGTATGTCCTTGCATCCCTTAGGAGTGGGCAGGGAAAAGCAGGCAGTGATTCGCTAACCTATGCCATGCATCAGGGGTGCTCCTCTATGCACAAGACTTTGCTGAGAGCATGGCCCCATCCCTCCTGCTCTGGTCTTGCTCACCAAACAGTGCTGATATAGGTATTTACAGATCAGGCTGAGCAGCCCTAGGTCCTGGCTGTCCTGCGACGGCAGGAGATGAAGGACATCAAGAGCGTGGCTTGGCTGGTCTGCAGGCAGGGGGAAGGCCAGCAGATGTGAGACCCCACCTGCTCCATCCCCTAAGACATGGGCAGATTTGGCTGTGCTTCACCCATCCCTGGTGTGGGCTCAGGGTCTGATGGAGGGACAATGATTTCCAGGGCGCCGTTGCCCTTCCCCATGGCCTGTCCATGATTCCCTTTCTCCCCTAGATCCCTCAAAGTGCCCTGCCCGGTCTCTCCTCCCAGCTTGTCCCCTGGATTGGGCTTACGCCACCCACCCCAGGAAGGACCCCAGGCTGCGAGGTGGTTCATCCGCCAAAGCCAGGAGTCACCCCATGGGAGCTGCAGCTCCCCGCCGCATGGGCAGTTCACAGCACACTTGGCTGATGCTGTGCAGCCTCCCCCTGCCCTGTCCTGGGGGACCTGCCCGAGGGGAGGGCAGGAACTGGGGTCTGATCCTGCCGGGAGATGCAGTGCTGTGGAGCTGAGTTCTGCCACATTTAAGATGAGGGGTTGAGTAGGGGATGGGTGACTTTGCAGAAAGCGGGTCCTGTGCATCAGGGATGACGTGAGCTCTGTGGGTCTTCTTGTGCTCCAGGATGGGAAGGGGGCAAGGACAGGAGCCCTAACTCCTCATGCAGTGATCCAGGCTAACGAAGAGAGAATTCACTAGAAGCAGTAGCTGGCACCAGGGACATGTACTGATGCTCAGGTGAAAAAAGCCTGTTTTATGGCAAAATGCTGCAGCTCACTATTCACCAGGGTCCCTTCCACCCCCCACATAGGGACAGCAGGTGATGGGATGGGTGTGTGGGCGCAGCCAGGTTGGGTGGAGGCTCTGGGTACCTGTGCCTTGCAGAGGGGCAGAGGAGAGGACAGAGACCCCTCTCACAAGCCCCGGGGGTCCCCGGCTGGCCTGAGCTTTCCTGCTCTCTTCCCACAGTGCTTGGGTGCACAGCACTCCTGTGCCATGGTGCCAGCAACTGTGGGACCTCTATAAGGCGCTGGGGGATGCTGGGGCTTGCAGGAAGGAGGGAATGGATGCTGGGGTCCAGCCTGGCTTGCACATCTGCTCTGGGGATGTTTATGGCTGCAGGGCAGCATCCGCTGGCCTGCACAGCCTGTCCCTCCCCATGTGTCCCCCAGGCCTGGGGCAGGCCTGATGCCTGGAGAAAGGGCTGTTGCACAGAGGTCTTGCCCCACCAGTGTCCCAGGTCCTGCTGAAAGGGTAAGGGGAGGGAGTTTGTGCCATAAGCCTTTCCAGACTTTTGCCTTGGGAAAGGGGCCATTTAGCATCTCTGTCTTTGTAGGACCAGAAGTGGACTGAGCTCCCCAACATGCACCTCCTCCTCCTCCTCTCCCAGCCTCTGGTCCACATCCCAGCATCCTGCCAGTGAAGCTTCTGATGCCTTGGGGAGTCCAGGGTGCATGCCCTGGGCTCTTGGGGACATGAATGGGGCCAGACACTGGGCTCTGACCTCCTTCAGCTGCAATCATCCTGAGGCCAGCCCGTCCTCACCTCCGCCAGGCCAGCAGTGGGGAGCAAAGGGGAGGCGGAGGAGCATCCATCCCACTGTGCCGGTGCCAGGGCTCGGTGCCTGCAGGAAAGGGCTGGTGATGCCAACCCATCCTCCAGGCCTCCTTGCCCAGAGGGTCTGAAAGGCACCAGGACTCTTGGAGAGAGGAGAGGAAGGAGTGTTTCTTATTTGCGACGCTGGGCCAGGGAGGAAGGGCAGCAGGAGGCTGAATCCAAACAAACAAACAAACAAACAAACAAACAAACAAACAGGCGGCCATGCCGCGCTCCTTGCGCAACCGCTGCCTTGGAGGGGGAGCCGAGCCGGCCTGAGGCATCCGAGTGGAGAGGGAGGGATGCGGAGGACGTGCCAGGAGCTGGCAGCAGTGCACGGTCCCTGGGCAGCAGTGCCAGGGCCAGGCAGGCACCCTTCCCGTGGGGTGGCGCAGCAGTGGGAAAGGGGGGCTCGACTCCAAATTTCCTTCCCCCTTCTTGAGACGGAGTTAAGAAAGCACCAGGCGCAGCGGGGTTAACAGTGCCATGCCGGTTAGACAAGCCACGGAGATGCATTTGGCAGCCGGGCCAGGGGCAAAGGGGACCTGCCCTGGGTACCGGACAGATCAGAGAGGGGCATCGAGACAGGCTGCCCGTCGGGGCAGCACGGCTGGCGCCAGCCTCACGCGGCCACTTGCTCCGAGCCGGCTCTTCCCTCTGTCTGGTTGTCGGCTCTATCTGCAGCTGCACCGAAAGCAGAGGGGAAGGAGGAGAGCAGAGAGAGAAAGCCCAATTAGTAGATGAGCAGAGAGAGGCATGCAGGAAACCCAGCCCCCAAAACACCAGAAATCGTTAATGAGTGCCCGGCGAGCTGTGCCAGGGTGCTGTGGATGCCAGTGGAGCCACGGCTGTGCCGGGCACCCGCTCGCTCTGCTCAGCTGGGGCAACCTGGGGACAGCAGCTGGGAGAAGCCGTCACGGGGTTGTTTAGCCTCGCCAGGCCACGGAGCTGGATTTTATCCACCTTGGCTGAGAAGTTTCTATTTTCTGCGTTGCTTTCTAAAACCATTTTGCTTATGCCCTGCCTCTTCCAGACATCCCAGGGAGGTGGGAGGCATCGGAGTTTGGAGGCCTGAATTGCCCATTTAGGGGCTTCTTGGCTTTCCAAAAAAAGTCTCAGAAATTAGTCTAGTGAGTCATATTACACAAGAAGGGACCAGTTCCAGCCTGGCTGGAATAATGCAGGTAATGATTTCAGTTTCTCAAAAAATAATACTTTTTGGGGTTAGAAGTATTTACCTAGATTTTTGTTCTTTTTTTATTAGGCAACACCAATTTTATCTGACCTCTGCTCAAGCTGGATAAAATCAATGGGAGACTGCGGTAGTGAGAGTGGTAGGAGCGGGGAGTTCCTTGGTAGGGCAGCGGCATCACTAACCCCACACTTTCTAAGGAGCCCTTTCAGATATGAATCTATTTAGCAGGTCTGAGAGCCCCTCATTTTCCATTTTGAGTGAGAAAACATGAATTAAAACTCCAAAAATACTCTCCTAGGGTAAGATCCACAGTATCATTAAAAGAAAAAGGATCTGCCCAGATGGGGAGGGCCTGGATCCCAACACCCCTTGAGAGCATCTCGTCCTGCCTCTCCTGGAAGGTCTTGGGACCTTCCTGAGCATGTTTGCTGCTTTTCTTCTCTCTAGGCCAGCCTTACAGCAGACTGAGCAGCAGTGAGAGCCTCCCTGAGGGCTGAGGGTGTTTGGGGGAAAGGGAAAAGGTGTTATCAGGTACATCTCCCAAGCCTGAGCTGAGAAAGGAGCTGGATTAGATGAAAGAAGAGATGATGCAAATCGTCACCCGTCCTTTCAAATGGCATCTCCTTTCTTCTCCCCTTTTCTCCCATTTTAACGTTTGTAAATATTTGGGCAACTTTTGTCTCCCCTTTCACTTAGCTGAGCAGCGCCCAGTTTAGGCTAGCACCTGGGACCTCTCTAATGCCCTATGTCTTAGCAGCCTCCGTTGGGAAGGAAATTTGGACCAGGAACTAGATTATCCCAAATTGTCCCAGATTTATCCAACAGAGCCAGCTCTTAAGAGTCAGGCTTGCTCTTTCTTTGACAGGGAGACAGCAAAGCAGCTTGCAAATCCAGTTATATGAGTAATCTAAATAAAAGCACCAACCTCCTGCTTGTGGCTTTTGGAGTAAGCCCTGTTATGTTATCCAAGAACAAGCCAAAAGAGCTTTGCAGAGTTACGTAGCCTCTCTGGCTGGGTTTGTGTCTCTGAGTAAGGAACTCCGCTCTGGCAGGACAGCTCTCTTTAGCATGAAATGATTTCAGCAGGAAAAGGACATTGGCAGGGTGGGGAAGGGTGTCCTTACTTTTGCAGATAGGGATCTTGTTACTCCAGGTCCCGTCCTTTAGACACTCGATCTGGAAGGAGTCACTTTCCAGGTTATCCTGTGCAGAAGATGCCAGCAAAAAACACCATCAATGTACAAGGCAAGGAAATTCCTCTCTCCATAAAAAGTCAATTTCTTGGTTATTTAGTCAAGATATATCCAGTCCTGGAAGAGGACTTCTCTAGCTAAAAATTGCAATAAAATCATAATGAAAAACTTTAATTTTCTTGTTGCTAGCAACTCAGTGGCACAATGAATGCAAAAGAACTGGAGACATTTATTCCTGTTTGAGGTGCTGGGTTGGGTAAGGAGGCAGCTCTACATGAAGGATGAGTCTGGGAAGAGATCAGAGAAATACCCAGCTCCATGTCGGAAGTCAAAGCGGGCTACTGGTTTGGAGGGAAGACAGCCACCACGTGAGTCACCCACACTCCCCGTGGTTCTCAGCTGTTTCCCGGAGAGGGCCTGCCAAAATCCCGGCCCCCTTGACTTGCCAAAGCTGTCCCAAAGTCCCAGAGGACCTCCCAGTCTGTGGAGGCTGGCCTCTGCAGGGCTGCGCAGGAAGCTGAGCCAGCACCCGCCGAGGTGGGGAGCAGGCAGAGCCCTGGCAGCTCCCCCCGAGAGTTTTGCTGACTTTTTCTCCGGCAGAGGTGCCAATTCTGGCATCCTGTGAGCTGGCTGAGTCTGGAGGGATGATGAGAGGGTGGCTCGGGAAAGTGCCATCTCCTCTCTTCCTCTGCGTCTTTGGGAAGGAAAGTTGGCGGCTCTTAGAGGAGGCTTTGTCCTTGCCTCTGGGAAGGGGGTAAGGATGGTGTGTGGGTTGCGTTCACTCTCCCAGAGATGCAGCGGCTTTGGGAGGAAGGATCCCTGCTTTCCTACCCAGGTGCCCAGCTCCACACTGTCACCCCATACCTTCAGTACTTTGTACCCGGTGTTGCAGCTAATGACAACCTGGTCTTTGAAGGTGTACTTGGCTTGGGAAGGCTCGATTTTCCCATTGATTGGTGGTTGCACCAGTGGGCATGGGTTTCCTTTGAATAAAAAGCAAACAAAGCAAAACAAAACTCAGCTGAATAAGTGGAGGAAATGGAGAGTTCCAGCTCTGCTACCCAGGCCCTGTAGCAGGGTCTGAGCATCCCTGCCCTGCTCTTGCTATTAGCTTACACTGGCATGGCTCAGTCAGGCTCTTCTCCTAGTAGGAGTGGAGGCTCTAGGTCTTTCCCCCAGTCCTGGGCTGTCCCTGGCATTGGGCATTACAAGGTTGGGAGTTAATAACAGTAGCTTGTGCAATTATCCTGTCCAAAACTGTTCTGCTTTGCAATGTGGTCTTGTTTCAGGGCCCATCTGGTATAGGGGAAAAAAGCACCCTTTGAAGGGAGGGCTCCGTGTTATTTTATTCCTCTCTTCTTGTGATTTCTGGAACAGACTCTTTCTGGAGACAGGATCGTGGACCACCAAACTCATGATCTCCACCTGCAGGGTTTATAAAGCCCTTCCCATTGCCCAAGCCCAGCAAACGGGGGAAAGCAGCAGGAGTTACCAATTGCTGTGTACGAGAGCTTCCAGCCCCTGTTCTCTCCCGAGTTGTCACTGTGGAAGAGGATCTGCACGCTGTTGGTTTGGGTTTCAATGCGTCCTGGGGACTTCTCTCCACAGAAAGGGCCAAACTCCTTATGGCCAGCTTTGATCTGTGGAGGCAAAGGAGGGTGGGTGGTTTGAGAGGGATCTTTGATCCCCGAGGATTGCTTCACCCTGAGGCTGATGGATGGGGCTGCAGTGGGGTCAGTGGGGCTTAAGCACCACGTGTTGGGGGGATGTGAACTGAAGGAGGGTCACTATTGGCTGAGAGGGTCAAAATCAGACGTGGTAAGAGACATGGGTTCAATTGAGCACAGGGCTTCTGCTGGCTTCATCAGCCCTGTTTAGACCGGGGCAATTTTGGTCCCATCACCAGGGCACTGGGGAAATGACAGGAGAGCAGGACAGGACGAGTGTGCAGCGCTCAGCTCACCTTGATGTAGTCATATGGACAGGTCACCTCGGGGTGGTCTTCCACGTCGAAGCTGTCCTCGAAGCTCAGGGTGATGAAGAAGCCCTCCTCCAGCTCGATACGGTACAGGCAGTCAGAGCTCTTGGGGTACGGGCTGGGGAAGTCGGCGCTGGCTACCACCCCGCTCCTCTGGGTGTAGAGGTTGTCGCTGCACTCCACTGAAACACAGCCGTGGCTCGCTCAGGGCCCTGCCAGCCGCACCCCAGCCCTGACCATGCTCAGGAGCCCTCCCAGTGGAGTGGGGTCTGCTGGGTGGTCCATGGACCCTGAATATGGGTCCATGCAAGGAGAACCTCACACAGCCAACCTCCAAATATGCCTGTGTCATAGAGGGTCCTGGGCTGAGAGCTAATCCCAGCTAATCTACATGATGCAGATTCCGAGCAGAGACAACCTTTTCATTTCTCTGACTTGAGGAGGTCTATAGGGCTTAGCTGAGGAGCATAGCCCATGGGAGAAACCACATCTTCCCACACATGAGGACTGCGGGTTTGTAGGGGAAGAGGCACCTCATCCCTCCTGGCAGCAATAGAGGGCAGTTTCGCCTGTGTTTGGTAGGTCTGTTGCCTGCTCAGGGACCCCTCTGTGTGACCGTCCCCACGTCTGAGCTGTGCCTGGGCGGTACCTTTGCAGGTCCTGTTGTCGGAGTGGAGGATGTAGCCAAACCTGCAGGAGCAGTAGTATCCGCCGATGTAGTTGTGGCAGTAGTGGTCACACGCCAGCTCCTCGTCGCTTTTCTCCAGGCACTCGTCCACATCTAGGATGGAGATAACAAGGAAGGGAGGTCACCCTGCAGCCCACCACGCATCACTCCTTGTGGGTACATTTGCCACAGCACTGAGAAATTAGTTGTCCCACGTGGTGGGTCACATGAGCACCCAGCGAGTCCCATATGGCCCAAGGGCTGCACACAAGGACTTCTCTTGCTACCCTAGCAAGCTGGTCCTGCGGGCTTAACCACTGCTTACCCACAGCAGTGTAATGGGCGTCAAAGCCGGTGAAGCGTTCCTCGTTGGAGAAGTCGGACCTGAACGTGAGCCCCATGTAGGGTCCCGGGGACAGGATCACTTGCTGGCCAGGAGCCTGCTCTGTGTCTGTCGTCTCCCTGCCACAGAAGGTTGCCAGCTCCTGGTCCTCAGCTTCAATCTGTTAGCAGAAAGAATGGGTGAGTGCTTGGCAGGGCTTGGGACTTGCCCCCTGGGCTCTGCTGAGCACTTGGCCAGTGCAGGAGTTTGACATGTCCCTGGGGTGCTCCCCAGTGCCGGTCACCTCTGAATTTTCTCTGCGTGGGGCTGTGGGCGTCTGCGAGTCCGGACAGCCCATGGTGCTTTCCTGGGGGAGGTCAGGCTGGGCTCGGAGTCATGCTCTGCACCTGAGAGCTCTGGTCTCTGCCTGTGCTTGCCCAGCCTGTCCCCCCCCAGGGCTCAGCAGTGTGTCCATGGGGCAGGCTGCCCGTCTGGCAGCCTTTGATGGCCACAGCCTAAGGATGCAGCTCTGCACCCCTGGGTGCCCCGTCCTGCTCAACCCTGCGCTGCCTTAGCCCTAAAAATCAATTTCCAGCCATTCCCGCTGCATTCTGAAGCCAAGCGTGACGCTGGGGATGCTCAGAGCATGGCAGGTCTGACTCCCACTGCTCTGGCTCTCTGAGATGCCGTTACTGCAGTAAAGCAATTAAATGGTTTCTGCAAAATGAACACAGGGACTCAGGTCTGCCCGCTCCTGCCTGTGGTCACCCTCTGAAGCAGATGCTGAGAGAGCAGGTAGCAACTGGGATGTAGGGAGGAGCTGCGGGGTGTAAAGGGACGATGCAGGGAAGGAGCCTGTTTGGGAGGTGGGATGAGGATGTGGGCAGGCAGCACGGAAAAAGGGGTGTGAAAATTAGCCCCGGGCCGTGTTGTTCCCACTCAGAGGTGTCGGTACCTGAGATGCTCCCCCTTGTCTCCTCCCTCAGCCCAAATGCTGATCCGGGCAGCAGCATCTGTGTGAGGGCTGTTCTGCTGGGAGGGTGCTGGGACCCCAGAGGAGCCCCTGCCCATTGGTTTTGCATCAGCTCAAAGCAGCAGCTGTAATTTGGATGGTGTTTCTGTCCCCTGGGCTGGCTTGGACAAGCTCAGTCCTGTCCCTGCCACCCAGGGTCCCTGCCTGGTTCCAGACCTGCAGTACCAGGCACTGTTTGGACTCAAAGCCACACACCCAGAGGACTACAGGAGGGGACCAACAGGCCAACGTGTCCTGTTGTCATGTCAGCATGCTCCCCAGCCTCTATGTGCATCCCTTTAAAGCACAGTCATGCCTGTGCCTTCAAGCACTGTAATACCTGCAGAAAATGCTCCGGTTTTCCCTGGAAACCCCCTCACTTCCTTTTTCCTCGCTGTTTTCCCCAGGCCCATTTCAGCATTGACCCCAACTCCTTCTCCTGCAAATCCCACCCCCAGCCCCTGTCTCGACCACAACCTTGATCCCAGTACCCTGCCTGCTTTCCCCCAGGAGATTTGAATACGAATAACCCCTCGGCTAAGGAATGCGATGAACACTACCAGCTCCCACTGCTTATGCCAAGACAACTCTATTGAGGCTGTGATGAAGCGTGCAGCCCCCCAGCTCATGCCCGGGAAAAACAGCTGCCTGCTCAGGGACCCGTGGGGTCCTGGAGGTGTTGCAATGCCATCCCTGGCTTGTGTGGCCTTGGCGAGGCGAGACCCTCCTCCGGCTGCATGCCCGTCTCCTGGAGACCCTCGGGATGCGCTGGCTGGGGATAGTCTGGGGCTGGAAGGGAAATTTCCCAGGGCTGAACAAGCAGGCGGAAACTCGCTCACACCAGGGAAAGCCAACATGGAAATGGCAACTCAGCGTGCCTTGACATTGCCTCCAGATATTTTCCATCCTCTCATACGAGCTGGAGCTGGCCAGAAAAGAGAGAGACTTTCCGATGATAAATTTTGAGAATTTGGAGAAAAAACACGTGCCCTGCATTGGGACAAAAACCCAGTTGAAATTTTTTTTTTTTTTTTTTTTTTTTTTTTTTTTGTGAAACAGCGTTCTGAAAAAAAAAGAGGAAAACAAGTAATTTGGGATCCATCTGGTTTCAATCCCTTTGAAATACACTGTAGTGCTTTAGAATCTCTTTTAAATCTGAAAGAAAGATTTTTTTCAAATGAAATATTATTTCAGACTGAAAAATGGGAGCACCATCACCAAAAGTGAAGGAAAACAGCATTTCGGCCCCGACACACACTCTTGGCTGCACAAGCGTGTGGCACACAGCCTTTTCTGCAGAAACTGCTTTTTCTTAAGGAAAGCTGTGGGAAGGAGCAATTTCCAGCCAGCTCCTCCATGCAGGGCTGGTGGCTGGTCTGCAGGGACACACGAGCCACCATGTGAGCTCCCATCCCTCTCCTCCAGTCTCAGCTGGTGCAGGACCTGCAGCACAGCATCACCGAAGAGCAGGAAAACCTCCTCGGTGCCCCGTGTGGTGGCCCGAGGATGCTCCCGCCATGGGGACAGCCCCAACACTGCCCCCAGCATCCCTGGATACAACCCCAGAGCGGCAGGATGAGGCCCGGGAGAGCCATGCTCTCCTCGCTGAAGGTATCCATGGCCCCTTATCTGTGATGGGTCCCATGCCCCAAGCCACAGGGAGCAGAGACAGCCCTCCAGCAGTAAAATAAACAGAGAGGTCATCATCCCTGGTTAATATTTGCTGCTTCTGCTGAGGACTGTATACTTTTTCGTAGATCATTTACATCCAGCAAGCAGGCTGGTAATTAAATCCTGGTTGTTTGTTTGGAGTTTCTCCCTCTCGGGTCATGATGTCGACGTTTTCACTAGAGAAGATGTGTCCCTGAGGGAAATATCAATTGCCGCAGAGAAATTCCCTATAAAAATACACTGAAAGAATCCTCCTTTGAAAAATAAAATATAGCGACACTCTCGTGCCTTAAATTTACCCTTGCCACTGCCTCCTGCTGTCTTCCCTGTTTCTGCTTGCCTCCTCATTCCCTCGTTAAGATTTCTGCCCCTCTGGATGGAGGCAGATGGGGGTCCCTCCCCGACTGTGGCCCTGTCCGCCTGCATTTTGGCTTGGGCTGTGGCTAAGACATGACCCAAGCTGTGTGGCCCCTTTCTGCCCCATATTAATTTCCCCCTTCGGGGCAGGAGGCAGGAGCTGGGGTGCCCCGGCTCGGCAGCAAAGAAATTATGAGGCAGGGCATGGGCTGCTGGGGATGCTGGAGCAGTGATGCTCTGGAGATGCCTCCTGCAGCGGGTGGGTTAACGAAACACCATGAACACCAAAGGGAATTTGGCCTGGCGGTTCAGTGTCTGCCGCCGGAGAGGAGCAGGCAGCCGGCAATACGGAAACACAGCCGCCACCCCCCCCCTCCAGCCCTCCAGGAATGCACTAATTGGACTGATGAAGGCCAAACATACCACTTGTAATATATATAAATGGCTCATTAGGCAGAGAAATAGCAGCGCTGGGCTGAAGACACTGGGAACATGACATGGGGAGGAGACACTCAGAGACAGGGAAGGGCATGAAACAGCCCCTGCCGAGCCGCCTTGCAGTTAGAGTGCATGCAAGAAGGCAACACCCAGATTAACCAGGGTTTTTTGCAAAATGACTGATGCTGCTGCTGCTGACTGTTGGAAATGAGGCAGGGATGGGACAGCCCCAGCAGGAACCTCCATCTACGTCTCCTGGAGATCCTCTTCCCAACACACATGCGTCCTCTCCCTGATATACATTAAGGGTCCTTTCGTGTGCAAACGTGCACTTGAATTTCCATGGGAACATACATGGCAGCCACACCGTGGGGGAAAGGGGAAGATGGCTGGTTTCCCCTGCTGTGGACTTGGCTCGGCATCTGGAGACCGTCCCCTCCCATGAGTTGCTGCACCCTATTTCTGGGCCAGGCCTGTTCCTTGGGGGGCCTGGGGGTGCAAGGAGAGCCCAGGTGGGACGCTGGGGTGCTGATGGAGCTGCTGGCTCGCTCCCATGCCTCATCCTCCTCCTTCCCCTGCATGGGGGGTGACTGTGGTCCCCAGCAGCACGGGCGGTGGCCGGTGCCACCAGACTCCTCCACGCAGAGCCAACGGGAAAGGTGAGCAGCCAAGCCCTGGGCCTTTCCCTCCTCCCAGCTGCCTCCTGGGATTTGAAATGCTCCTTTTGGGACCCCACACCCCCAGGGCATGTATTACCCCCTGGCTGAGGTCAGCTGACAGCACCAAAAGAGGATGCTCTTCTCCTGACCCCCCGGTTCATGCCGAGCCCCGATTTGTGCTTTTTCCCCCTCCTTTGAGCACAGGAAGGTGTAAATGGGTCCCGTGCACCCTTCTCGCAGCCCCAGGCTGGGCATGCACTGCCCTGGACGCAGCATTGAGCTCCTGCCCTGGCCCTGCATGGCCCCTGCCAGCACCGTGTTGAGCACCGAGGGTGTCCCCAGTGACAGTGCCGCTGAGCGCTTGGCACGGCGCAGCACACAGCCCTGCCTCATGCGAACTACCCGTGGCAGGGGATGGCACGCTGCGAGCCCAGGACGTCGCATGCAAAGCCGATCTGCTATGCACCCTAAACACTGTGCCAAACCTTGGGGGGACATGGCTCCATTCCATCGCAAACCTTTCATAATGCCCCTCCCCTCCCTGAGCACCGCTTCCTGGGGCGGTGGCACTAGCTGGTGCTCTGCCTGCAGCCCTGCCTCCCCAGCTTGGCTCTTACCCCTGTTTTCCCCTCACCAGCTCCTCACTGGGACTGGCAAAAACTGCCTTCTGCACTCAGTTGGGACCCTGGCCACCCTTCAGCAAATTTATTTGCAGCCACTTGTTTTGCCTGAGATGCCTGGCCAGCTCCTGGGCACCCACACGTGGGGTTAGTAGGAGTCCTGCCCGGGTGAGCCCCCGATGGCACAGATCCTCCTTGGGGACACAGGTGTGAACAGCAGCTGCAGAAAAGTGTCCCAAGTGCCACACGTGGGCAGAAGTCTGAACACAACATGAAGAGGTGCATCCAAGGAAGACTTGGGTTGTGTCAGGGGAGATGGGACCCACTGGACCCACAAAGTGTCACAGACCCCTCTGCCCTCCTGCCCCCATGCGCAGTTGGAGAGACCCATCACAGATGGCCCCCGGGCTTGAATCATAGAGTCATAGAATCATGAAGGTTGGAAAAGACCTCTAAGATCATCAAGTCCAACCGTCAACTAACACCACCATGACTCCTAAACTAGGCCCTGGAGTGCCACGTCTACACCTTTTCTGAACACCTCCAGGGTTGACGACTCCACCACCTCTCTGGGCAGCCTGTTCCAATGCCTAACCACTCTTTCGGTAAAGAAATTCTTCCTGATGTCCAGTCTAAACCTCCCCTGACGCAACCTGAGGCCATTTCCTCCTTGAAGGAGTGAAGGGAAAGCCCTGTGGCATGTGCTGAAACCTGCCAGGTCTCAAGCATGTGCCACCCTGAATCAGGAGTCAGTGGTAGGGATTGGGGTGAAGAGATGTAACCCCATGACGACTGTGGGCCACCAAGGACTTGCCATAGGATGACTGGGGGGAAATCCTCTCTCCACAGGCCCCATCTTCACTTCAATCAAGGAGCTGGTCCCAAGCTGGCTGCCAAGCCCTCAGGGCTGATTTCATTCCTGGGCTTGACCAAGCAATGTGCAAAACCTCATGGACAGGACCCCAGGCTCAGATCTCCCTAATAAGCTCATGGATTTACTTGTGAAGGCCCCTCAGAAGTCAGGATTTCATCTCCCACCTCTGGCCCTCCACTGGGATTTCATCTCCCAACTCCCTGCCTCTGCCACAGCGCTCCTCACTGACACTAGTCAAGTCACTTAACCTGATTTCCTGGTCATGGCCATGGCTTTTGGGGTGCCCTGGGCCAGTGCTGGAGACTTGTGTGCAAAAGTGCTCATTGCTGGGTGACCCCAGAAAGGAGCTGGGCAAACCATGGTGAGACCCCCTGCAAATGAGGAACCCCCAAATCAGCTCCCTGGGGACAGCAATGAGCTGGGCAGAGTCTGCCGAGGAGCATGATGGTGGAGGGCAGGAGCCGAAAGCCGGTCATGGATGGCTGCTCCTTCCCCATCCCCCTGGACCTGGCAGGCGGCTGAGGGCAGCCATCCAAAACCCCAGGAGAGGCTGTCTCCAACATGCCAGGGCCTGGAGCTCAGCTTCCTGAGGCAGCGTGCGGCTGGTGTTCTCTACCTGCATGGGGCTTCTTCAGGTGGGTATTTTGGGGGTGGCTGTTCCTCCCGTTCCTCCTGGCTCACTTCCTTACTGAAGTACCACTCCTCCTCTCTGCCATCCCCATTTGCACAAACAAGCCTCCTGGCCTGTAAGCATTTCTTTAGGAGCCATGTTCTTTTTATATATACAAACACACGCATGCATATGTGTGTATATATATAAATAAACAGCTATTGTTTTAATTAGCCATTGTTTCAGAGCTCTGGAAACTGTTCCCTTCTGAAGACCACCCGGAAGGCAGAGATCTGCATGGGTTTACAGCTCAGCTCGCCCTGAGCGTGCCACTCAGGATGACTTTCTACACTGCTTGAAGGCTCGGGCACATGGGCAGCCAAGGAGGTAAGGAAAGCAAAGGCCAGGGCACGGCGGCTTTCTGCCTGTCCTGAGCTGGGTCCCCAGCTTGCAGCCGGGCTGTTCGGCCCCCATTTTAACCTCCTTCTTATGGCAGTCAAGATGATGAAGACCCTGATGGAGAGCCCAGTCAGACCCATGGTCAGAACAAACAAGAAGGTGTTTCTTCACACACACACACACACACACACAGGCTTATAATCGTATATTTAACCTGTGCAACTCTCTGCCACAGGATGCTGCAGAGATTAAAATCACCCATGAATTCAGAAAGCAATGGTTCAAGTTCATGGAGGGGGAATCCAATGAGCGCCATCAAATGCAGAGATACCACCTGTGGCTTTCTGAGCATCTTCACTGGGACTGGCAGAGTATTACAGAGAAGCACCTATATGTGTTGGGTCTATAATTATATTCTATAGCCAAGCACTGTTGGCCTCCGTCAAAGAGTGGGCTGACACTGTTTTTACGTCTTGCGCTGATGTAGACAGAGGCTGGACACACAGACCCAAGGAGGAGAATAGCCACGGAGTCATTTGTGGCTCTCCTTAACGTTTTCTAAGCTGGTGGTTTAGCAGCATCAAGATCGCACCTCTACCCAGCAGAGTAGCCTACAGATCTCCTGTAATCCATTCATTTTCAGCACTTTTCAAATGTAATTCTGTGGTGGAGGCTCCGCAAGCTGAGTTACAGCCCCGGGGAAATTTATACAGCTGAGATCTAAATCCCTGTGAAAAATACCGCCTTCTTATGGAAATCCAGCAGCAGGGAGAGCTACGGTGCCAAGTTGGCACCATGGCCAAATAACAGGGAGCCTTATGAAAAAGGAAAAATGAGCAGGGGGTGAAGGGTGGGAGGAGGGGTAAAGCTTGGAATGGGGAAAGTTTCCAAGAAATCCACTCCTTGAGCTTATTGGGTTTTTAAAGCAATATATCTCTATATATGTCCCTGGCCCTTGTGCTTGGAGAGGATCCAGGAGAAGCAGAAAGAACTAATCAAACCTCAATGAGAGCTGTTAGTAGCAGAATGAGTGCCAGCACAAAGGGGAAATTAAAGCAGCGAACAACAGATCCTAGAGGAAAAAAAACACAAATGTTTGCTTTGTTTTCTTAGGGCAAGAATAAAATAATAATTTCAATTAGCTGGCAACTATCACCAGGGCTGAGTTTTGCGGTTTCAGACCTGGGTGCAACCTCCACCTGCCTCTGTGTGGATGGGCAGGGTGAGGCTTGTGCCGGGCGATGCGGTAAGGCATGTTCAGCCAGGCAAACCTAGAAAGCACCTGCTTGCTACTGCTGGTCTGCTAGAAAGCACCAAACCTGACCAAGTTCAAAGCTGTGGAGAACTCAGCTTGTCCTGAATGAGAAGGAGAACACTGCTTGGAGAGACTTGTGGTGCAAGAGGCAAGGATGCTCCGTGGCACTGCAGTGTGTGGCCCACTGCAGTTTCTGATGGGTTACTGCCCAGCAATGAAGCAGACGGAAATCTTTTGTGGTTTTGGCCATGACAGCTCCCTGGGAACCTCCATAGCTTGTTTGTGCTGCAGGTATTTGCCAGCAGCAGCCCCGGAATTTTCTCTCAGCTGTGAAATGGGTTTGCATTGAACGCAAGGGAGCCGTTGGGTCTGTGCCCTGCAGCTTGTGGGAGGCTCTGCTTGCAGACCCCAACCTGTAGCCTCAAGCTCAGGTCTAACCTTTCCCTTTTGCTTCCCTGGGGGCTGGACAGGGTGCCCCAAGGGCCTGCAAACCGCGGCCAGGGATCCAGGCTGGCTGCAAGGTGCACCCATGGTCATGGCCCGGCAAATGGTGCCCAACTCAGGGGTCCTCCTTGCACACGGCTGGCATCAGAGTGGCAGAGGCTGGAGGTTTAGCCACAGGGGTTTCATCAGCCCATAGGTGTGTAAATCCCATAGGGTCCAATGAGAATTAGGTGCCCAAATACTTTCAGAAATCCTGTCCTCTGTGGGTAAGCTCTGAATCTGGTGTCCCACTCACTGTTAGTCCAATGGACGTTGTCAGCTTACCTGTGCTCTCTCTGTTGTCCACTGGACTGACAAATAAATGGGGAAAACCAGCTTGTTCTCAGCTTTTCCAGCACTACCCTCTCTCAACTGGCTAAACAGGTCTGCTGTCTACCCCACCATCTGCCCCATGATATCACAGCTCACCTTCACATAGTCGTATTCACAGAGGTAGGATGACTCCAAGTCAAAATGCATGAAGTACAGCTTGATTTTAAATCCCTCAGGCACAGAGATGTTCCACGTCACTTCCGAGTCACTGGGATAGGAATCAGGGAAGTTGGGAGACTGGATCTCCCCAAACATGTCTGTCAGCTCGATGGCATCCACTGCGCAGAGCAGCAAGGCACAAAAGGACCAGATCAGGGGGTACCTGGAAAACACATGTGAGGAGATGAAATGAAACTCTGGCAATGCCAAAACCTGCTGAGGGCGCAGTCTCTTTTCCCAAGTGGGTCGTGTAAGGTCACACGCTTGAAACAGCTGGGAGAGGATGTGCAGCACCGTGTCACCATGAGCAAACGCCCTGCCAAGCCATGGGGAGGTGGAGGTGATGGTGGGAGCTGCACGTAGTTCCCAGGAGGGGAAAGCCCCTTTGAAAGGTGGGTGATGCAGGTGCCACGCGTGAGGCAAAGGCACCTCCACGGCTCCCAACCAGCTCCGGGTGCCGTCAGGAGCTCGGTGTTTCTCACGCTTCTGGGAGCAGCAGCTGCTGGCAACATGTCCTTTAACTAATGGGGCTCTGATGGGCAAATTTTCATTTAATGGAAGAATAAACATAAGGATGCTTAATAAAATAATGACGCTTTCTAAATCGGTTTAATGAAAGCATCCTAGCAATAACTGCTAAGTATCATTATTATTATTACTGCTTAGCCTCATCCTGCCAAATTGGGATCGTTAACTAAATAAACAGCACATGTCTTTGCAGCTGGGCAAGGATGGACCAGGGCTGCAGTAGTGTAACCCAGCATCTTCTCTTCTCTTCTCTTCTCTTCTCTTCTCTTCTCTTCTCTTCTCTTCTCTTCTCTTCTCTTCTCTTCTCTTCTCTTCTCTTCTCTTCTCTTCTCTTCTCTTCTCTTCTCTTCTCTTCTCTTCTCTTTTCTCTTCTCTTCTCTTTTCTCTCTTCTCTTCTCTTCTCTTTTCTCTCTTCTCTTCTTCTCTTCTCTTCTCTTCTCTTCTCTTCTCTTCTCTTCTCTTCTCTTCTCTTCTCTTCTCTTCTTCTTCCTCTTCAACTCTTAGGGTACCACTCACCCCAGATGGAGAAGCACACAGAGGTTGAGATCCTTAGAGATCTTTTGTCATCAAACTCAGCTTTTAAAAATATCTCAGCCTAAAGAGTTTGTCCCAACTTGTTACCAACTTGTTTGTCCCAGAGGAGGGCAGAGGACAAGTAAATCAATGGCAGTCCAGCTGACCTCACACCAGCCTCAAGCTCCATTTGAGCATGAAAGTGAGCATAAACCGAGTATTTCTCTGTGCAAGGGGAGAACACCGCCTGTGCTGGAGGTGCAAAGACAAAAGCCTGTGCCATTGCATGGGACCAAGAAAGAGGAGCAGACCTCAGGCTCTTTACACCCAGTGGAGCGCATAAAGGAAAAGAAACATGCAGGAAATCAGAGCCATTAGAGATGAAAATTTCCGCTTTCTAAAATAGGTACTAAGGCCTGGCAAAGGCTTGTAGGTGTGTATTACAGGCGCTGGAACTACTCACATGTACACGTACACCCGGTTTCAAAATCAGGGCTTGATTTAGGTATGCTGGTGAGGAAATTGAAGCTATATAAGTGGATTATTTTTAACATCTCTGTGTTCTTTCAAAACCAGGGCAGTAGATTTCTGGGGCTCATTTGTGTAGCGCCATCACTTTTCCCCGCTCTTCGTTACAAAGCAAAGTTAACGGGAGCTGAGAAATTTGGATCGATTTTTCTTTCAAGCAGAGTGAGGTTGAACATGCCTTTTTCTGACAGCTTGTCTGAAACCACAAAAATGCGTGAAGGGAAAATCTGTTTCTCCTCTGGACAGAGTACATGCACGGGGCTGGATGCTCAGCTGGTGTAAACGGGCATCACCTCCTGGACTTGAACGGGCCGCTCGCCGGTGCAACTCTGCTTTCCCTTTAAACAGGGGAGGCAAAGCAACATCCAACTTCTTTCCCACGCCAGGGAAGTCTCAACCTCAGTAAAAGCGACAACCGAGGGCGGCGCGCACCGCGACCCGCAGCCGGGGCCGCACGCCCAGCCGCGCCNGATGGCCCCCCTGCCCGGCCGTGCCCCGAGAGCCCGGCGTGCCGGGCGCCGGGGTCGGCCGGTACCAGCGGCGGTACTCACCTCATTTCGCTGCCGGGAGGGTTTGCCGGTGGGTTTGGCGCGGAGGATTGCGGGTTGGTTTGCGGGGGACGGCTTCGCCTCCTTCCAAGCGCTCCGCCGTCCGCCTTATCTCTGTCCGGAGAATTGCGAGCGTGTGTGCGCCTATGTGTGTGTGCGTCTGGAGTTGTCTGGCATTTTCCATGCAGGTCACGCCTTCCCCTGCCTGCAACCCTTCCCCACATCCCCACAGGCACGCAGGCAGACCTGCCTGCAGTGGAACCGTCCTCCCCGCCCGCCGCTCCCTCCTCTCCCGCCGCGGGGCTGCCCGTGCGCTCCAGCAAAAGCCGCGGCATTCAGCGAAGTTTTTGTCTTCCCTAATCTCCAGAGTTTTGTCTCTGTGTGTGTGTGTGTGTGCGTGTGTGTGTGCGCGCCCGTGCACATATTGTTTTCTCTCTTCCCCCCCCCCCCCAGCCTGCTTTGCCAGATGGCTAAAATTTGCCTCTCAATAGGGTCGGAGGCTCCAGCAAAAACAGAAGGCAAGAACGTGTGAAAAAAAACCTGTGCGGGGATAAATAGCTTTAGTGGTGGTGCTGCAGCTGGGATCGGTGCTCGGGACTTGCTTTCGGCTTCTCTGCTCAGTGCCGCGCGGCGTTTGGGACGGGAATCTGGTTTCCAAGAAACTTTCGAGTTGTGACAGTCCGAATAAAATCAAGACCTAGTTTGCAGCCTTCTGCAAAGCTGAGGAATTGCTGGGTTCAGCATTTTGTCCCAGGGCAAAAGAGCAGCTTTAGATGCAGAGTCTGCTCGGGAGCGAGAACTTTAAACACTAAAGTTACAGGTTTTGAGCCTGACTCCCTCCTGTCGAGGAAACAGGTAAAAACACGAACACTCCCCACTAAGCCACAGGAGATTCATTTCCCCTCCCCGTGCCAGGCACAAACCAACCCAAACCCCTCTTGTCTGCCTAGCTAAGTGGGAAGAAGATCTATTTGAGCTGCAAACAAGGGAATAGCCCGTAGGAAGTCAAAGGATGCAAGCGACTCCCTCGTCCAGAAATGACACCCTTGGAGACACGAAGAGCAAAACTTTAATAGCTGTTTACCAGCTTCAGCTTGAGCTGGTTAACATAAACCCTGCAGACATCCACTGGCAGGCACGGATACATATGCGGCGTGTTAAAAGGCACACACAAACAAGAGCGGGGAAGAGGCAGGGAAACAGGGATGTGTTGGCACCACTCCTGGAGCAGCAGCTCCCAGCCCTCCCCGGACTCCCCATCTCGCTGATGTCAGGCTGCGGCGCCGCCGTTAAAGGGGCGATGTTAACTCCAGCCTCTGAGGCGGCTTTGCCCCTCCAACAATCCCGGAGAAGCTGGGAGGGAAGGGGATAGAGTGAAGAAAATAGAGTTTTCCTCTTTTTCTATTTCTTGTCTTTGTGCTCTGGGGGGTGATGGTTCCTTGGCTTCCTATGCAGAAGCCGCTTATCTTCCTCCTGTGGGTCTCTGGTTCTGCGCTGGGGAAGAAATGGTACCTAGGAGACTCAGTCAAGTAAAATAGAAAAATATGAGTGGAAAAGCACTAGAAAAATAGCAGAAAGGCTCTGGCCGAAGGGAAGATCTCAGTCTGCCATTATTTGTAGCTCTATTTGGGAAGTTTTAACAGCTCATCACTGTGCAGACACGAGCTCTCACTCATGTTAACACACCCAGGCAAGCTGATCAAACTAATTAATATGTAAGCAATGTGTCAAATGCAAGGCTTTATTTTTGCAGGCAAGTGTGGTCTTGTCTGAGCCCTGAATACAGTGTGGTCTATTTTTTCCCTGCCTGTTCTGCGGGGTGGGTCCTTCATACACTCATTTTTCCATCACAACGGCCTTCTATAGCTTTTTGGAGCAACTCCTCTAATTCAGGGGCAACTTTAATTCTGAAGTGACATTTTCTTTGCCTGCTGATGTCTCTTTCAAGCCAGATCACCGAGGGTCAAAGTCTGTGTTTACACTCTGAGGCTGGACTGGGACACATGAAGTGGCAACAGAAGCTCCACATGTTTTCGGCCCACGTTGCTGGGTGTAGCAGGGACTTAAAGCGTCCATGCTGACCCTGTAGGCTCTGGCGGGCAGGAGAGGATGCCCAAGAGGCACGTCACTGTAGATCCCATCAGCAGCCCTCTGAGCTGATTTCCCTGCCAGACTACCATATCCTGGGGGGTTTCCTTGCCCCAGTGCTTGTCCCCACCCACCAGCCTCCCAAACCCCTTGGTGTGCAGAATCACAGCTCCCTGACCCTGACCAGCTCAGGGATCAGGGTTTTTCTGGTCAAATATGACCTGAGACAGTGTGGGCTCCTAAAGAAAGCTGAGATGGCCACAACCTCATTTTTGCTGTCCCCAAGTGTCTAAAGCTATCTGCAGCCTCATGCATCCCTGTTCCCTCCTGCTCCAAACCCCAGCCCCAACACCTGCAGTGTCCCAGTCCTCTACTAAGTGGCTCAGGTCTCCAAACCAGTCCTATTGGAGCCCTAATTAGCTGGCCAGGGTAATTGCATTGCCTCCCTCAGTTACAGCAGATCAGCCTCGATGGACTCTGCACCCACTGCTGCTGTGGGTCTGGGGCTGCCATGCAGGGCTCTTCACACTGAGCCATGGTGCCATCCGACAGCCGTGCGGCCTTGGCACTCCAGGTTGTCCCCAGCCTGTGTAGCAATGTCAACCCTGTGCTGTAGAGTCTGCCGGTGGAGAGATGGACAGGGGCCTGCAAAGGGAAAGTAGTGGAGAGTCTGCTCCAGCTGCAGTGCCTTCTCCAGCGTTATTCCCACCTGTCCGAGAGGAGGGTCTGCCGTTGCCAAACCTGGTCACTCACATGGATGTGTGAAGTGTCCACCAAGAGTAAAGGCAAAAAAAGGTCACTGAGGGGAGGATCTGGTGCTGGCCAGGCAGGGTGCTGGGCAAGGGTCACCTTGTCTCATGTACACTGTTACCTGCTCTTTACCTAAAACATGCAGCTAACACAGTGACGCCAGGGGTGTTAAGTCTTGTCCCCACCTTACTGGGGGACTTGCAAAAATGTTATCTGAGGCCTCACCACACAGTAACAGGAGAGGGCATGCTGCGTCTTCAACGAGGAGTGTTTTCTTCCCCAAGTGCTGATGGGACAGTGGAGTTAGACAGTGACAAACCAGCAGACAGACTTGGACCTGCTTTCTCACCAATGTCTCCCATACTTGAAGAGGTCATCCCTGGAGTTAATTCTGCATGTCCATGATGCTCACCAAGGAGCGAGCTCAGCAGTGTTATCCAAAGCTTTTCTTCAATGCTGGGGTCAAACTCACCTGCTGGAAATAATACCCCTACACTCAGTGGAGTTAGACAGGGATAAAACAGCTGTGAGGGATAAATGTGGACCTGCAGGAATAAGACTCTGGGATGAATCCACAGCTGGTGTAAATATTCATACGCTGAACACCAGTGTCGTTCAAGAGCTTGTGGCCCAGCTGCCCCCTGCATCAGGCCAGCACAGCCCACCCCACAGCCTCTCTCAGGCCTGTATTGGGCACATTGCAACATGTGCGCTGCTCCTTGGCATGATGTATGTGACAGGGACAAAAGTTATGGCAGATCCTGCTCCTTGACAGACCTGTGACATCTCTCCAGCTCTCCTCCACCCTGGATGCTGGAGGAGACCCCATCCTCCAGGAGATGCAAACTCTGCTCCTGGCATCTCTCCTCTGGCTCAGATGAGTTCCTGGAGCCCCCTCGTGGCTCTTGCCACTGACAAGGTCCCACCAAAGCCATCCTTGGGGAGCCGCTGCTGGTGCCCACAGTACCCTGCTGCGGGTTCTCTTTGCAGCCCCAGCGCTAGGGAGGCAGCAAGATGCACCTTGGGGATGTCACTGGGGGACAGGGCAAGGAGATGACGAGACATTCAGGAGTCTGAACAGGGACGATAGTCCCATTGCAAATCCATCTCCCTGTTTTGTGGTCTTGGGATCAGACAAGTCCTTCGGAGGCTTTGCTGTCCCCTGCCCTTGGAGTCTGCTGCACGGTGCGCTGGGCGGAGGTGGCGCAGACCTGGAGGGATGGAGAGGGAGGATGTATGGACATGGGAAAAGGGGGGTATATGGCAATGGGAAAAAGGAGGCACATGGAGATGGGGAAAGGAGGCTACACAGAGGTGGGAAAAGGAGGCTGTAGGGTGATGGGAAAGGGAGGCTCTGCGGAGAAGAGGGCAGAGCAGCTTGGAGGCAGCGTGCCCAGAGGTGGTGAGCAGGGGAAGGTTTGCTGCCCGGGAGGTGGGGACGTCCGTGTGTCCCACGGGGCCCCGCAGGCCACTAGATGGCACTTGAATCTCTGCTTGGGGAGGTTGGCGGGGACAGCGGCCCGAGCGCGGTGCGACACGGGGGTCCCCGGGGACGGCGGGGCAGCTCGGGGAGCGCTGGGCTCCGGGGGACTTTCAAAACTGCTCCTTGCAGGCAGTTCCCATGGGTAATTCTGCCAGATGGGCTGGAGAAATTTTAGAGGTGGGATGGTTTTTTGGGACAGATGAGTTGCACCCAGCTTTCCCTCCCTACCCCTGGCCCATGCTGGCCCTCCTCTGGCATTTGCCCTGCGGTAAGGCTCATGCCACAGCCCTTTGCAGAGGTAACTTGCTGAGGTAGCACGCAGCATCGACTAGAAGGTACCTAAAAAAAAAAAAAAATCTAGTGCACTATCAGCACAGCCCAGTGGCTATTTGCAATAAATCGATGCTTCGTTTGGCTGCAAGAGAAAATCAGATCCATAACGCTGTGGATGGAAATATTGAGCCCTCTTTTCCCTCTTTTCAGCCCCATCCTCTGCCCCTACATGCACAGGTCACAGGATGCACCCTGACTATCAGAGCGCGTTCATGACTGATATGAGATGATTGGGATTGTTTCAGCAACCTGGCATTCGCTCCTCTGCTGAGACTGGGGGATGCTTGGGGAAGCCCAAAAGGGTGCACAAGGGAAAAAATGCATATAACACTGAAACAAAACCAGAGAAATCAGGATGTTGTGTCATACATTGGCCCAGTCAAATATATCTTCTCCTGCTGCTGGGTCCCAGCCACTGCATCACTGGTTCCTGACAGCTCCTGGAGCTGTGACTTTGTGCTGGTATTTAACTATGTGTGCTGGCCCTGACTTTGATGGGTATTTTGGCATTGCTCCCCTTTGTATTTCACTGGAAGGGAAGCCCCTAAATTTTTTTGAGAGTGTGAGATTTGAGGTGCCGAAGCATCATCTACCATGATGGGATACAGGCTTGGCTATGCCTACACCACTGTTGAAGGACAGGCACAAGATTTGTGAAGGGTTTAAGCACGTAGTACCCACAGAAGCAGGCAGCAGAGCATCCCTTGCACACCTTTGAGAGAAAAAGACCGCTGAAACATTTTTGGAGCAGTCCAGAGGAAAGCTGGGGCAGGGACAGGCTTTGAAGCCTACTGTCCTGCCTCACAGCCTGATGCCCCACACCTTCCCCAGTCCAGGGGAGCTCTTGGCATGGGAAGGGGTCTGTTTTCCATTCTCAGGTGCCCAGACCCAGCACTCTTTGCTTGTCCAAGCCCTTTTCTTGGTGGCAAGCAGGTCACTGGGGAGCTCTGGACCCTATAAGGGTCCCACCATGGTCAATCCCTCTCCGCGCAAACCAGTGTCCTTTTAAAAGCCAGTGTGCAGTTGTAATGCCTTCAGACAAGCCCAAATTGCTGTGATTTCCCCCTGACCGAGTGGCCGTGAAATTGCAGTGCGGGCAGAGCGTGGCGTGACTGAAGTGATTATGCGGGTGGCAGGAGATGATAGCAAATCCATGGCGTTGGAGGGGACTGCACGCTGTGCTGTGCTCCTGAGCACAGATAACGTGAGCCGGCTGAGCTCAATCAACAGTTTGTTGGCAGGACCTCACTTCCCTGGGCAAAAAAAAGGAAGTCCCAGAAAAATCTCAAGGCATTGTTTCCTTCTCTTTTTTAATTTCCAAAAGTTTGGCCTGGCTGAAGCTGGTGGGTGTTGAACCATGACATGAGTCATTGCTGGCCCTGATAGCACCAGCCCCTGCTCACAGGGTTCACTTCAATTCCTGTAGCTCGAAGCTCCCAGCATTTGTGTCTGCAGCCCCTGTTCTGGGTGTGTAACTCTTTGCCCTAAATGCAGCCTCTCTCTCCTCTTGGGAAATCTGAAAAGCAACGGCCTGGGGAACCCAAAGCTTCCTGCCATGAGTGGTGATGGATGCCCATTTTCCCTTGGGGCCAGTAGACCCTTCGAAGCTCCCCCAAGGGGAAGACCTCTCTACTGGGTTGCAGCAATCATTTCTAGACATAGTGGTGGCAAGGCTGTGATGGACAGGGAGGCCTGCAGATCGTTGCTAGCTGCAGTGATGAACAATCCTGTCCCTGCAGGCGATGCATTGGGTCCGCCTGCCCACTGGGGTCTGGGATATGGTGGCACCATGTAGGATGGTGACCAGGGAGCAATTTACTATGAGTGGTGGCTCCTGGTGGTGCCATTTGGTCCTCGGTGGAGCTGGACTGGGCAGGCAATTTGCTGTGTGTCACTGGGGCTGGGGACACTGCCCACATATGCCATGACCAATGCATATTTATACTTCAGGCCCCTGTCTGTATCCTTGGTAGGAAGTATTTTCAAGGCTGATGGTGTCATACTCATGATGTTGGCTACCTCAAGCAACATAGCCTGGAAAGAAAAGGACCCAAGGAAGGTCTGGTGTATGGAGAAATGCCACTGTGACATCCAGCGCTTCTGGACTTGGTGAGGCCAAAACTGATGGCAAACCGCCAGCACTGGACTGGTTCAGCAATGAGGCAGCTCTTCCTATACAGGCACCAGTGCCAAGTGACTCATTTGCACTCAGCCAGGAGTGGAAACATCGCCTGCTGCCGCCAGCGTGGAAACCCATGTTTGCAGCCTTTCAGTCACTCCAGGAATCATCCCTCTTGCTTCTGACATGTGGCCACCTCTGGGGTGGGACATGGCAGCTGAGCTGCTAAGGCTGGAAGGTCATACAGATGTGTGGCGGGGGTGGCAAGAAGAAGGTTTATCAGATGTCCTTCGACTGTTGATGCTAGTGCACACCCTGTTACTGCTGAAGAGGTCCCCACAGCCACAGCTGGATGTGTGCCTTGCCTGAGAAGCCACACCTCACACACAGTGCGGCATCCATGGTGGGGGCCTAATGTCCCCTACCTCGGTTTCCCTCAGTGTTACTTTCTCATGGTGAGGATGACTGTCAAGGCACACGAGATGCTCTGGCGTTGGAAGGGCTGAGCCATTAGTCATAATGGCAATACAAACGTTAACGTCATTGCTCCATTAACTGATAAATATGCTCCCCAGAGCTGCTGCCTTTAATGTGGCCAGCTGAAGGGCCAGCTGTCCCAGCCCTCTGAGCACCTGCATCCAGGGAAGGTCTGGACATTTAACCCTTCCACTGACCATCCCTTGGAGCAGCAATATGAAGACTGGAAACTCGTGGCAATGCACAGACGGGGGGTAGGAGAGGACTTGGCGAAGGAGGAATGCGGGGAGAGGACTGCAAAGCTGTTTGCCTGCCTCTGTGCATTACTCTAAACCAGCTCGGGAGCAGTCATTCTTCATGTGGGCTGCGTGGGTCTCACTGTGGAGTATTATCGACAAACACCAGCTCTGCTCTCATTAACAACCTGTTAATCATCCACCACCTGTTGTTAGGAGGTGTGCAGAGTCCCCGTGAATGGCAGGCAATGCACAACATGTTCTGTAGGCTGGAGGGGGAATATGGCTTATAGATCACATAGCTGGAGACAGGAGTGCTGGGTGGATTTTAACAACCCACCTGCATTTATGAGACCCAGCAATGGGCCATTAGTTATCTTCAAAATCTGCTGTGGCTTGTGTTTTTACACACAACCGCATTTACAATGTCATTCAAGTCACGTTTCAGTTCTTACTCATGCCCCAATCAACCCCTCCAAGGCACAAAAACTCAGCTGACGATGAGCCGTAGGTTTGGGAGAAGCAGAAGATTGTTAGTCCTGAGGGCAACAGCGGGTGGAGAGGGATGATGCCCTGGGCTGTATTTGTGGAGAGCAATTTCTGCATTATTCATTCATGGGTGAGGTCTTTGGGGGTGTATTTGAGCACAAAAATTGATACCGAATATTTCTAGCATCACAAAATGATTTCCACACAGGTGATTTGCCCTGCTGTCAGGATGCGGCTGCTTCTGGGGCAGAGTACAGGTACCAAGAGCACATTACAAGTGCAGAAATGAAATGGGGGCAGGCTGGTGAAGGGAGAAGTCTGAAGCCAGCGCCTGTCTGAGACACCATCAGGGAGTGACCCAGACACACATTTGCCCTTGCTTACAGATAGAAGAAATTTAAACATCAGTTTTACACCTCAGACAAAGCTCTGCAGCCTCAGGGCATGGCTCAGGACTGCGCTTCCAGCGCAGGGCAGGGTGCTGAGGGTGGCTGGAAACCGAGGGTTAACGCTGCTCACTGGTCTGACTCCGGTGCACTGGATTTGCCTGGGGACCAGTTAGAGGGAGCCTGGAAATTGCATAAATAGCTACAGAGCAGTCAGGGGTTGTGTTGTTATACTGAGCCTTGGGAGGGATTTCTTTCTTCATGATCCCTCTGCTCTTTCTCCCTCCTCTGCTGTTTCCATTGGCATCAGGCTCATGCCATGCAGGAGCATGAGTAGCTGCTCAGAAAGCTGAGGGGTGCAGTCTGGGTGAGGTGTGGTGTGCCTGGTCCACCAGGAAAGCCTGGTGGTGTGGGTGGGGACACCTGTGACCTCCTGCAGGAGAAGGATGTGGGCTTGCCTTGCCATAGAGGATTTTCTTGCAAGCCAGCTACGTCCATTTTCTCCTTGATGGTATTTTTATAATGCTGTGGGGGCTGAGCTGGGATACACAAACCTCTGCTTGGCTCCCAGGCTGGGGTCCCTGGTGAAAGCTGGTCTGTGATGACTGAAGGCTGGAGGGTGCAACGTGCAGGGGATGAGCTGTATCTATAGCCAGCGTAGGTGGGTGAAGATGCTGTGTGTTACCATGCTATAAACAGTGATAAAGATACCAAACTCGCACAAACAGGTCACTGGTGAGACTCCAGCAGCATTAACAAGAGACTGAAGGACCATCCAACCCTATTGCTTGCAGTAGCTGCTAGCGTTGAGTTATGCTTTGTGTCTCTTCAATGCTGGGGGAGTACTGGAAAAGGGAAGCTGAAGGTGAAACCAGGGATGGAGCGGGAGAAGGTGGACAGAAAATGTGACTTAGATGTATTTCCAAGTGAGAAAATCTTGAACATAGTATGGGACTGTGAGGGGATGGGGTTGGCTCACTCAGCAGGTTTTGGATCACCCTACAGCAAGACTGGAGCATGATGGACTATTGGTGTAGTCAGTAAGAGCATCCAGTTTGAACTGTGCATCTATGGAGTGACTCCACCAAACACGTGTGCATCAGTGCTGTGGGCAAAGGTGAGATCACTCCCAGCTCCTGAACCACTTGGTGCTGGAACTGTCAACCTGGGAATGTCCTGTACCTTCCTCTGAAGCAACTAACTTTGGGGACAGGGTGGTGAGGAAGGACATGGCATGGGGTAGCTGCCGATTCCAGCCTATCCCAGCTGCTTTGTGCCAAGGTCATTATTGTTTTGTGAGTTTTGGGGTTTTTTTTCCCCCCTAGCTGTGTAATTTCATTTATAAAATGCTGAAGTGCCAGCTGGAATCAAGTCCTGCCTTTCATTTTCTGTTTCTGCTTAAATGAATATTGATGTAGTGTTTATCTTTCTTTAATATTCATGATGACAAAGGACTTGGAGCCATTCACTTTTAATTACACCCTTCTACGGGAAAAAGTCTAGTGTAATTAGGGAGCTTCCAGTGCATGGAAGAAAACAAACAAACCTTTTGCCTCCCCTTCTAGAGGTGCCAAGCAAGGTTCCCAGGGGCATTCCCTTTCCCTCTGCTGTGGTAGCCTGGAAGCAGGGACTTCTGGGCAGGACTGCCCTGGGCTGTACCACCTCTTTGCTGTGCTGTTAGGGAACTCGAGTCCACAAAACTTGATGACCATTTGCAGCCCTCCAAAGTGGGGCAGTAGCCCGGAGGGGTGAGAAGGAGGCAAATGTATAGCTCCAGCAGATGGGGGTAGGTGACTTGGAAAGGAAGGCAGGTTTCCCAGGTTGGGGGTTGTGAGATGGGATTTCTATTTCTACTCTTGCAGCAGCCTCCCTGTGTGACCATAAACACGTCATTGTCTCTCCATGCCCAGTTTCTCCAGCAACGAAGAGGGATGGGACCCCTTGCACTGCCTGCCTTCCCTTTTGACTGGACATGGTCCTCCTGCCCTTGTGCAGCTCAGAGAGTCTCTCTGTTCTCCTGCAGCAGTAATTAGCCATTTAAATCAAATCTGGCAAAACGATCACAGAGTGATACCTTGATGGCAAGGCAATGACAAGCTCTCCTTTTTAGCACTCAGACAGCATTGCCCCTCCCTCCCCTAACATTATCCATCAGCTGTGCAAATTGCCCAGGAGCTTCTGCTGGGAGCCTGAACTTTCTCTGACACATAAAACCATTCTCTCTGAGCATGCCTGATGATCAAACCCAGTCCAGTGAGGAGATGAGCTCTCCCCTATCAGCATCTTTTTTGGGAGCCGGGGCAGTGGTGGCTTCTGCTCTTAGTGTGGTTGGCAACAGGAGGCAGCAAGCCTGGGGACTTCCCATAGACCGTAACAACTCTCCTGCTATCTCAGAGCTGGGTTTTCACAAGTCTTTCAAAATTGGAGCCCTTAAGAGTTAGATGTCAGCACATGGATGGAAACATCCCATGTTACAACTCTGTTTGGAAACTTCTATGCCAAACAACTTTCTGTTCTTGAGCTGCCTTTTGATGAGCAATCAGACATTACTAGTCACCTTGTGCTCAAAACCAGCTGAGTGCTACATCAGGCTTTCTCACATTTAGTGGTTGTTTTCAGCAGCAATGCCCTTTGGCTGAGACAACACTTTAATGATGCTCTTTTAATACCTCTGTTCTGTTGTGTGCGGGTAAGGCTGAGTGGTGCAACAGGCTCCTCATTTTCATCTTGTAAAATATACATAATTCTATTTTACATCGGGGATAATCATTGCAGAACTGACTCTTTTTTTTCATCCTTCTCCTGCTGTAATTACTATCCTCCTGCTGATGCTTATGCTGTTGTCTGTGCATGATGAAATGAGTGAAAATTTAAACTGCCCTGGGTGATGGGACATAGACCTTGCTGAAAAATTTAAATGTCTCCTATCCAGAGGAGGCTGGTCTCCATAAATAAAGGATGAAGTCCACACTGCAGGAGGGGGAGAGCTAGTGCAGCTCCAGACTTAACACCTTCCTGCCCACCTCCAGCCATGCCTAGAGCTGTGTGGTTCTTCTCTTTGCTGGAGTCTGGGAGCATGTGGGAGCCCCAGGGTGTCAGAGGCTGGAGACCCAGGGCTAGGAGACTTGTCTGGGTCACTGTGTCAGAAGAAGGAAGCCTTGAAGTTAGGAATAAATTGAAAGCAACTGCCCTGAGTTTCAGTGGGCATGTTGATCCATTTGGCCTAAGAGCTAAAGCCACTGGTACCTGCAGAGCAGAGAGCCTTAGCTAGAGCAGAAGTGATAGGCATGTTTTCTCCATTGGAAAATGAGGGATACAAGTAATTAATCTCCTTGCAACATGGAGGGGATGCTGGGCGGAAAGAGATTATAACATGCTATGACCACTAATATGAATAAACCACTATCCCTGAAAGATCAGTGATTTTTAGTTTTCCGGTGGAGGACTGTGTTTCTATTCCCACATCTCTTTGGAGGTATTTTACAGTTGTCTTTTGCAGATCAGACCAGACAGTCACAGACGAAATGACAGTTTGGTGAAAAATCTCTCCCAGTAGTAAGTTGCTATTTCTGTCTGTTACTGATTGTGTGGCTGAGGTCGCCATGGAGCACAGGGGTTAGAGACCTACAGCATCATCAGCTCTGACTCCCTTCTGTCACATGCACAAGATCTATAAGCTTCAGGGTTCCCTCCTCCATCTTCTGCTGCTGGCAAGGGCTAATCTAGCATGAAACACAAGGCTCAGTCTCCCCCTGGACCCTTGCCCTCAGTCCACACTGATTTAAGCTGTTGGATGGAGGAGGAAATTGTGTGGGATGGACTAGTGTTTTGGGAGGAGGCAGTACCACTTCTTGTTTCCCAGGTGGTAATTTGCCCTGGATGTGAAATCTCTCGTTTTCCAGCTCCATGTCCCAGGACTGAGATGAGGAGCTTGGCTCCCCGTCTCTCACACCAGCCCCAGGCACCTTGAGCCAATTGCCCCATTTCAGCCAAAGTTGTCTTGGGGCAGAGTCTCAAAGATGTTAAGTTCCTCTTCAGTGGAAGGGCGAGGAGAAAGACCCAAATTGATGTCTCCAAGGGGAGAACTCGCCAGCATGAGACATATGAGAATTGACTTGGGAAAGTTCCTGAAAAGCCACCTTGGTGGACTCTGCCCATAGAAGAACAAGCATGAACAAGTGGGATGCAGATGCAGGCACGTCATAAGCTGTGCTTAGATGGCTCCATGGCACCTTTCTGCCACCAGCCCTTGGGGATGGAGAGACAAGAGCAAGGAGGGCAGGACAGAGTATCTGCTTCCATTAACGTGGGTAATTGCTTTGTAATTCCCTTTTCAGAGCCGGGTGCGATGAGCTGTGCAGAGTAGATGGAAATTGCATTGGCACAATTTGGGGGTGATGTAGAAATTAGCTAAGCTGCTAGGGCATCCTTCACTGGGGTCCCACGGAGGCAGGTGCCCTTCACTGTAGTTGGTGTGCAGCAAGAGCTAACGAACACTCCGGGGGATGCAGAGCATGGGGTGGGATGGGGCAGCAGTGATGAGGGGGCGTGCATTCCTGGGGCTTGCTCCTTAGGGAAGTCTGTGTGGGTTCTTCCAATTAACCCAATGCGCTTAATTAGCGGGAGTTCCCTGTGGAGGCAGATAACTAGGTAACAGACTTGAGGGTTGGTCCTTACTAACTCTGGCTTAGGATATTGGATGGGGAAGTGCAGCGTGCTCTGGGATCTGCTGTCTGAGCCCTGGAGAAACTCAGCTCCCATCTCCTGAGTGTCTCTGTCCCCAGGGTGGACAGTGTCATGCAGTCCCTGTGAGCACTGTGTTCTCTGCAAGGTGTTTCCATGAGGTGGCCCATTCACTTCCCAGGACCCATGGGGCTGTGGGTTTTGCAGGATCACCTCGTCGGCCACAGATGCCTCTTTGCAGGGCTTCTTTAGATGGAAGATCCCAGAGATGGAGCATTGCCCTCAGGGTGCAACCAGGAAAGCTCATGTTGGTGGCTTGGGGCCTCTGATGAGGAGACCTGCAGTCACAGCCTGGTGCAGATGACCAGAGACCCCTGCCTGTCCCATCTTCCCACGTTCCAGCTATTGCCTGTGCTGGAGACTTTGGAGTAGGTGTGCAAAAGGCCAGCGCAATCTATCCAGCTCTATTCCAGCTGTATTCTGCCTGTAGCAAGTAGTTTGGGAAAGCTGTTGCTTCTAACAGCATCTAGCCTTTTAATGTCTGTTCCCACCTCCCTCAGGGTGGCCCATCCTCCCCCATGCGCAGTGAGGCAGCCCTTTCATTTTGCAGCTGCACCGCGGAGAAACAAGGAGCTCTGGGGTTTTATTAATTTTGAAGAAACAGATATTTTGATTGTCGAGTCAATCCTGGATTATTTTGGGCGAATGCAGTTTGACAGACCATTATTTTGAAGGGACATGGATCATTTAACCAAGCCTAATTGCCTCTGTGTCACAATTAGTCACTCCGGCTGAGGAGGAATTGGTGTCACCATCATTTTGTACTGGGAGCCAGTGACTAAATCTAATGAAAGTGTTTGAATCAGAACTTTTATGTACGTACATTCATTATACTGCTAAATTGGCCGTATCTCCTCGCGAGACTGGAGAAGACTGTATGTGGGAGCGTGGTAGCTGCTGCTTGGGCGAGATGAAGTGCTGAGGGTTTGGGAGAGGCTGAAGGGGAGACTGAGATTTTCAAGTGCCTCCTTGGCTGGAGCGATGCAGGACTGCTCCCACAGGTATGGAGAGTGGTGCTGAGTACAAGTTTTGGGGATGCCCTCTGAGATACGATTAACCTCCTGGCAAGGGTGATAACCTCCTGGCAAGGGTGATGTCCTCCTGTCTGCTGGACAGACCTAGGGGAAGGAGGATAATACCCAAAGGTCTGGGGAAGGGAAAGGTTCAACAATCCCTGGACCGCTCCATCACCTGGTGGAGTCACCCTGAAAAGCAAGTCAAGGGACTTGACTTCAAGGATGCAAGGTTATTCCTCAGGATGGGGTGAAAGGGTCTGTCCTCCTTTATTTCCAGGGGGTAAACCTCTATGGTTGTGTCCTGGCTGTGCCTGCTCCCTGGCATTGGTCAGGATTACATGGCAGGAGGAAGGACTCACAAGCCTCTACTCCCACGACCATAGCACAGGCTCATGTGATGCTGAGAGTGATTTATTTGCTATTGACATTTTGAAGTAAAGCTATCAGGTTAAATCTTGCCAAACTTTAAGGCTGTCAGTCATCTGCTGTGTTGAGTTCAGTGATGGGAAGTTGTAAGAAGGAAAGCTGGGAGCATGGTGGAAGACTGTGAAATTGGAGGGTGGCAGGAGGGTGCTGGGAAATAGCCCCCCTGGCTCACAAAGCCCAAAGTTTCAAAAGTCTTTCCATTTTTCAGAAAACACTCAGACTGTCAGCCAAACGTCGTGAGCAAGCAAAGGAGCCAGGAAATGAACTTCTCCATGAAACAAAAATCAAACTGACTCATTTGTTTTCAAGGTTCTCTACCCCAGCGAAATGAAAGACATAATCATACAGGGGAAATAGGAAGATAAATTGGGTGTTACTTCAAGTATCGCTGGCTCACATAATTTTATTGTGATGTTTGCAAGAATGGGCATTTGTTCTAAAGCTTCGGATTCTGGATTCAGATGGATTCTTGCGACTCTAAGCTTTTAGTAAAGAAAAAGATGTTGTATGCTTTATAATCATGGAAAACAGCTTGAAAACCGTGGCCTGAGATTGACTCCAGAAGTTCAGCAACCAGAAAATGAGTAAGGAGAACTCAGAGGGCACACTTCATCTGATTCGGGCCAGGAGGTCTTGTCTTTGAATGTCTCTGCCCACAGTGCGGTACAGATAATGAAAGTGGAGCCAAATATGCTGTGTCTCAATGTCTGGAGACATCTAGGTGTTGGATACGTGAGCTGACCGTAACAGAACCAGCCTCCTGGGAAGCTCATTTGCCTGCAGCATCTCTGCAGCTTGAGCTTACTGGAAGTGACGAACGGGATGCACGGGTGATTTGTCTCACTGAGTGGGGAAGGAGTTGGCACTGATGGTAGGGCAAGATGTTGTGGGAGCTGACAAACCCTACGACCACCGTCTTTCTGATTTTATTCTGCCTCGGTGGCATTGTCAGATGAATGGGGTGAGTTGGATGCAGCTCCTGCTCCTCCACTGAACAGCTTTGACAGCCTCTCTGATGGAAACAAAACTGCATTGGCCCCTTTCCTGTTTTGATAAAGAGAAATTCTTCTGTACTTTCAAACAACTGAACACACAGCCTTGGCAGATGTGTTCCCCTTTGGGGACAGATCAGGTAATCTGTGTGACTTGGAAAGCTGTGCAACATCAGGAGAGATGTGGGTCCGACACAAAACCTTTCCATGCTCTTGAGAAACCAAATACCTGGATCCGCTATGGCTTTGGGAAAATGGAGCGAAGGGAAGACAGAATCAGTTTGGTACAGTTAAGGTAAGATTGGCCCAGGCTCTCTTGCATCTCCATCCCTCTCCCAGTAGATGGGTCCCCATCACAAAAGGACCCTTGAGTTATACACGCCATTTTGTAATCATCCGAGGCGAATGAAACCCTGAATGACTGCTGATGTGCCTTGCAGAGCTGTGTCCCCTCTTCATTATTAATGTTTAAATCCCTTTCAGAAGCACAGCCACTAATTTTGCCATTGTCTTGGTGTCGAAGAGCCAGCACAGGCAATGTTGAGCATTCCTGGGGGCAGAACCCAGAGGTCTGGCCGAAAACGGCCTCCCCCTCCTCTTAGCTGCCTTTCTCATCAACACCGTCCAGGCAGAGGTGGGTTCAGGTCGTTCAGTGCAGATGCTGCTCGTTGGAGAAGGTCTGCTTCAGTGAAGAAGGGACAAATGTCTCAGTGAATGCAGAGGATAAAAGGGTGTATCTTGTTCCTGTCCTCCTCTTATCTCCTCCCCTATAACCCTGTCGGCTTGTTCAGTGGCTTGTTTGGCCGTTGTCCTGCCTTATCTTGCCTATGATACATTTTCTGAGGAGGGTGGCTGTAATCTGTCGCTCTGAAGCGTCATACCTTTGAAACCATAAATGATTTCAGAAAAGAATAGTTATAGAGTGGCAAGGAGCAGGATCTGGGGTTTTAAGAAATAATCCTACAAGGCTTTTCAGACATTTCCAGTTTCTATTTTGTCTAGACAAAAGGGAGAAACAGTCAAAAGGAACAAGGTGATATTCAGCAGGGAGAAACAAAAATTTCTCTGATATGTCCATGCTCCCTGGCTGGTTTTGGCCAAGTGATTCATGTTACACAGATGCAGCTCAGTCTGTCTGGACTCTAAGACTCTAACAGAGGATGGTCTCAGCCCCGTAACAATTCAGTCCCAACTGATAATCACCTTCACTTTCTTCTCAGTATATCAAAACTGAACTTGACTGACTTCTGTTCCTAACTACGAGAGCCTGTGCTTTCTCCCCCTGCAAGACTAGGGTCTCCTCTGTAGTTAGGGAATGACAATATGCATAAAAATATGTAGACTGGGGACTGTTCATCCCATAACCTAAATATTGAGTGTCTGGGAGCTACACAGCCTGGCCCTGCTACACCTGAGGACTTTCTGTGTGATGCCCAGAGCAGCAGGAAAGTCTCTGGTGCTCTGCATGGCTGGATGTGGGCCAGTGCTACTTAGGTAGGAGACTGCATCTCCTAGTGAAATGGTCAAAGCCAAAGGTGGGGAGGAAAACCTTCTTGTGTTCATGCACAGGATTTATCTGCCATATTTCCAGTCTTCAAGGCATTTCCTTGTTTTTATTTTTGGATGTACCCTTGCCCTGTCCCTGAACCTTACAGCACAGCCTGAGCTCTTCAACAAAAATGTAGTGGGGCAGGTTGATGGCAGATGTGGGTTCCCCAGCAGCTGCAGTGGGAGCACGGCAGGGGTATGTGTGCTGGGTCCCTGGGTGCATGCAACTTTGGATGAAACTCCTCTGCAGCTCCTTGCTGCAGAGAGACCTCTTTGCTGGATTTCTCTCCCCACCCCTTTTTCATTTTAGGGTGTTCTAAAAGTAAAGCTGCTGCCTGAATTATTGACCTAAACTGTGTTTAAATTGCTTGTATCATTGATGAATCAGCAGCCAGGGTTAGCCAGTCTGTTGTGCTGATGCTGTGCTGTGTTAACGGTCATTGCCCTGAAACGTGGGGCAGGAAAACATTCTGTCCAACTCGTTGCAAGTGACCATCCCACAGTGGTGTGTAAAGAGCTCCTCTTCTGCTTTATCTGCTGCCCAACTGATCTATACATCTGTCTGTCTAGGTGTCTGTCCTCTGATATGTCCCACAAACAGCCTGGTCCGTGGTGCAGCTGTAGCTATTACATCTTGCCTTTCTTATCTCATTCCCACCCTGATGCTCAGCCATTAGCTGGAGAGCACTGACTCACACCAGTAAAAGTGGGACAAGGCAGGGAGCGGGATGTGCTGAGGTGAAGCCAAATGGCTCTTGGAGGCAGCCAGGAGGATTTTTGTCCCACTTGACTTGTTCTACTCCTGTCCTGTGGGAGGGGAAGCTGAAGGCCTGCAGCGGGACTGTGGGATGGCTGCAGAGCATGAGCCTTCGACCTGGAAGACAAAGCTTTTTTTGGCGGGGGGGTGGGGGTGGGGTGTCAAGACAGCAAAGGAGGCATTGGTGGTTCTGGCCATAGATGCAATGATGGGAGTAGGGCTGGTCATTCAGGTCCTGACCATCCCTTCCCAGGGCAGTCCTGGGGACCCTTCCACCCCATGCAAGGGAGGCCACTGTGCATCCCCTAGGGCCAGAGCACCCTGCAGCAGAAAGGGCCTTGCTTCTCCAGATGGGACATTAATGAATTTGGATGGATCTGCTGTCAATAGTCAGCTCCTGCAATTAGAGACTGTACCGCAGATCTGATGGCTAACCGCAATCAGCCGCATGGCTGAATCTGTGCTGGGGCGGGAGCTGTTTCCAGCGATGCTAACGAGCCCTGTGGACGTCTTGTGTGACACATGTGAGGTCTGGGACATGCGCCTCTTGGTACCTGTGGCTGCATGGGCAGAGCGGAAGCCCATGGGGTCAGAGGCTTTGGGAGGAGTGGATGGAAGCAGTGTGGGAGACATGGCTGTGGCAGCAGGGAGGCAAAGATGTAAATCAGAGAGGGGGAGCCCGAGGACTAATATTTATGGGCTACGGGGCAATGCAGCAGCAGCACAGGACATGGCTCAGTCAGACTGGCTGCTTTGGAGAGCAAACATCCCCTAAACGCGGGTTTGGGGACCGGTATTTCCTGGCTTGCAGCCACTAGAGGTTGCCCTGCTCCAGCTCCTGAGCCTTCGCTCTTTAGGGCTAACAGCTTCGCTGCCTGTGTTTTAGGCACTAAGAGAAGGTGGTAGGAAAAGCCCTGAGGTCTTTTTTTCCTTTCTCCTCTAAGTGGATTGAGCAGGTGTTGCAGTAAACCTGGGCCCTCAGGGATGTATCTTGTGTCCCTGCTCATAGGCAGAGAAACTGAGGCACAAGGAGCTGCATGGAAATGGCTGGCCTGGCTGATGGCAAGCCAGCTCTGCAGCTCAGGGCGAGGGGGACAATAACACAGGCAGAGCCCAGCACCTGGCTCTGGCCACTGCCACACACGGGGACAGGAGCAAACCCTGTGTGTGCGGGGATATAGCTGCAAAATCCACACACCTGCTGAGAGAGCTTGGAGGGACCTGATTCTGGGTACAACCGGGCAGACCTGATGGCTGGCAACTGGTCTGAAGCAGCAGAGCTTCTTTGGGGCAACTGTAGTGTCTCCTGGTGCCCATGCTCCCTCGATCCTGCACTTGCACACCCCTACAAGCCCAATGCCTGTGCTGGTGTTTGCCAAGCTTGCCCCATGCTGGGGTAGCTTGGCCTCTTCTTAGCTCCTTGCTGGGCATCCACTGTCAGCACACCAGCTGCGATGTCCCATTCAATGGAAATCCTGCCTGTACAGTGCCCAGCCTTTGTTCCCCACATGGTGGCAGATGTAGAAATGTAGAAAGGTTAAGACCTGAGCTGTGCTGAGCAGGTTGAATATGTCTCTGAGACAGTCCTGCTGCCCTGAGAGAAAGTTGTGGTGGTGGAGGCATGAATTACAGACAGGGTACACAAGCTGATCCCATGGGGATGCTGGATGCCAGAACAGATTATCCTGATGGTCCCTCACAGCCTTCAGATGGCTCAAGTGCTGCTGGACTGATATCACCAAATGCTCAGCACCAAACCTTCCTGTCTGCTCCTGTCCTTTAAGGGTGTGGGGGGGTCCCAGCTCTGCTCATCAAACCTGGTTTTCATGGTGCTACATGAAACTGTGGGTTTGGCTCATGGGCCAGATTTAGTCTCATCAGATTTGGCACCTTTCTTCAGTGTCCTAGGCAGCCCCAGCAGGAGCTGTTTGCAGGCAAGGACCCATGTGCCCCCCCCTCCCCTTCTTGAGCAGAGGCAGCAGGCAAGGCAGTGCTGGTGATGGTGTGGTACCCAGGTGCTTGGGCAGGTTTGGTGGCGCTCATGGGTCAGAGCCCCCATTTCTCCTCTGTTTCTCCTTTGATCCCACTCATTTCTGCTCTTCCCTTTTTTCCCTGCCCTACACAGGTTGTCATAAATTTCCGCTTCTGCTCTTCTGCTAATGGGCTGCTTTGTCCAGAGCGAGCAGGATCCTCGGGTGATGTAAATTGGTGTAGCTGCCCTGTGATCGGGGTCCTGGCGCTGAATTAGCCCAGGTGAGGATCTGGTCCATAGTCTCTATTTCATTGTTATCAAAGCCCAAGCATTGCTTCCAGTGCCCGAAAATCGCTGTCTTCTGTCATACTTGGTCTTTGGCAGACCGATGTGTTCACAAAGACATCTTCGTTTATCTTCTCAATGCATCCGTTGCAGCCGGATGCTTCTCTGACCCTCACGTTTTCAATAATCTTTTCCCTTCTTCCCTCCGGCATTACAGAGCCTCTTATTCATTTGAGAGATAAGTATTTACGTATGTGTTGGTGAGGAAAACTTAATCAATAATGCCCATGAATAACATTTCTTTGTGTTTTAGATCCAACAAATCTCCCCCCTCCCTTTGTTTTGTTGTTTTTTTGTTGGGGTTGGTTTTTTTTTTTCCCTTTCCAGGCAGGATTCACATTCTGCTCTGGCTTTTTTTTTCAAAGTTCAGTTGTCAGGGAGAGAAAGCAAACTCCAAGCAAAAGCTGTCATTTTGGAGAGACATCAGTCTTATCAGTCCTCTCCACCCACACGGTGCCCGTCTGGTGAGGCCACAGAAAAGAGACTGCCTGTCCTGTTGGCCCCAGCCTCTCCCCGAGGGGTGGGACAGTCTCTCCCTGCAAATTCAGGGTTGCAGCTTCTGAGCACTGACTGCACTGTTGGGAAGCAGCTCTCCAATTCTGCAAGTTTCAGAACTGACCAGTGTAATGCAGCTGCAAAATCCTCTTGCACAGATTTTGGTTTTTTTTAACCCTAGATGGTTTAAAAATAATGGACAGATTGTGTCTTCCATTCCAGTGCAGGGGTCTCATAGGAGGCTTCAGCTGCTCTCTTTGCAAGGGCAGGATGCTGTGGGCACTGTGACCCGTTGGCTGCTCGGGGTGACCTGGGGCAGCCCAGAGGCTGTGATGGAATGCTCCAGCTGCTGCAGCAACCCTGGGGCTGGCTGGTGGGGAAACCCCCTCTGCTCCCTCTGCCATGCTCTCCCCACTGTATTTTCTATGCAATGCCTCTGCCAGATGGGTGTCACGCAAACTGCACTGTGCCAGGGCATTGGCAATCTGGGCCAGTCCTCACCCACTGGGTCAGGTCAGCACTTGCACGCCTGCATTTAGCATGTACCAAGTGAGGGGGACATCAGCAGCCCTAGGGATCCTGCTCTGCACTGCCCTGGACAAGGGTGAGCCGCTTTTCCTGAGCCCCCAGAACAAGCGTGACCACGACATGTGTAGTCTGCCCCGTGCCTGTGCTAGTGAGAGGGAAGCTCATACACCATGGCAATGTGTGTGTGTTTGTGTGGAGCAGCTACAGGAAACTAATGGACCATGAAATTATCCAAGGAAGGAAAAAAAAAGAGACTGTTAGAGCAAACTGCACAGCATCCACAACCCTGCTCCCCTCTCAGCCAGCTTAATGCGGTGGCAAATAAGATATAGTAGTTTTATGTTGAAGACAGGAGGGACTGGCAAAGGGCTCTTTCCAAGTTATCTGGGTGACCCAGTATAAGTCTATGCTGGGAATGGCAATTACCTGGGGGAAGCTATAAGGAAGAGTTATTGCATTAAAAAAAAAAAAAAAAAAAGGCTTTGGAAATTGCTAGCCTGGCTTTCAGGGGAGAATAGGATAGTCATCAACATCCTCGTAATAGTAGAGTGCACTGATCCAGCAAGCTTTATCCCAAGGGATCCCAAAGTCTGTTGCCAAACTATGTGTAGAGGAATTCCTTCCTGTTTTTCTGGAGCTCCACCTCTGGCAGGGGAGGCACACACAGGGGCAAAATGTGCTGGGAAACCAAGGCTGCAGGAAGAAACTGAGATACGTGATGCAGCTACTTAGAGCAGAATTCAACAACGGGGCAGCATCCCTGGGTGAGAGGGAAGGAGGTTGCCAATGGTCCCGAATGGGCGCAGAGAGAGCAGCAGCAGCTTTTCATCACCAGGCTTCCTATCTAGCCTGACCTGCTCTAATGAATTCTGCTTTCTACGTTCCTGCCATGGCAGTGTCTGAGATGAGAAACGAAGTCATCTGCAGTAACTAGAGCTGTTTGGGAAATGTGTTATTTTTTTCCATCAAAAAAAGTCTGGTGAGAACATATGTTTTTGTTGAAGCAAGGGAAAACCTCTCCGATTTTTATTTATTTTTGTCTATTTGAAGTCTGAAGCTCAGGGTTTCAGGTTTCTGGAGTGTCTATTGGAATTAGTGCATTTCTCAACTCACAAAGAGGAATTGTCTGGGGAAACGCAAGTGTCCATTTGATCAAAAAGCTATGTCATTTCTGCGTTGCTCCAGGAGTAGAGCATGACCAGTCTGACTCTTTGCCAAAGAAACACTCAGAGATCATCCATCCACCCTGCCGCAAGATCTTCCTGTGACAATCGCCCATTACAGCTGCACCCTTCTTGACAACTCATTCTTCCCCAGGTTTTGCATCCCCCAAAACAGAGCCTGCAGCAGGGACCCAGCCCAGGGCTCAGCACTGCCCCCCAGCCTGGCGGCAATGAGGAGGCCAGGTCTATAGGGGCTTCAGAGTCCATCTGCTCAGGGGCTTCTTTTTATCCTGATAGAAATAACTGGAGAGGGAATTTTGACTGATGAGTGAGTTGAGAGATCAAGATGAACCTCTGAGGCTGTTTTGTGCTGCTTGAATCTGTGTGGTAATTCAATTTCTCCAGCACAATGCTAGTTTTACACCGGCTGAGGGTCTGAAATGTGCTTGCTGAGTTAATTTGCTTGCAAACAAGAGATAATTGAAACCAATGCTGCAGCTTAAATGCTACATGAGAGAATGTAAGCACATGTGAAAGGGCAAACACCCTCCCAAAATAAATGATGGTGACCGTGTGCTCTGCTAAATATAGCCCTGGCTAGGATGCGGGAAGGGGAAAACATGTAAATAAGAAAGAGTTGGAATTGCCTGTTGCGGCTGCGTTGAGTCATGCACAAAGGCAGCTGCGGGAGGTGGACAGGCAACCATCACACATGGGTTTTCCTCCACCCCTTCTCTATTTCCTTTTGCAAAATGTTTTGTGGAAAGAACAAAAAAAAGTCCTTGGTAAGTGAAGCTGTGCTGGGGGTCTGAGGTCCTGCAGTGGGATGAAGCTCTCCCAGAGCTCTTCTGACTGATGTCCTCTCCTCTCGCCCGGCCAGGAGGGCCAGCCCGTCTCGGCAGTGCTGGTCCCCTGTGCCTGCAGGACAACCGGCCCAAAGTACCCCAACCACAAGGGATGTCCTTGGCCACCGCCTCCACCCCCTCCACATCCCAGCTCAAGCCAGGTGGCCACAGCTGATCGGTCCGAGGGCAGTGATGCCCTCCAGCTATCTGCTGCAGCCGTGTCGGTTGGGTGGAGATGAGCTCTCTTCCCCTTGTGGGTCTGCCTAAGATTGGTCCTCTTGAATTTGAATAAGCAGTGAGTCCTGCTGTGCCACCATGCTGGAAGCAGCCCAGAGCAACGCTGGGTTATACCAGCCCGGCACCGCTCAGCTGAGCACGGAGCCCTGCTCTCTGCTTATGAAAAGAAAGTTACATTAGAAAGGCCTTTTACCCAGATACTTAATTAAAATAATATTGAAACAAGCAAGACACGCTGTGTGCTAAGTGCACGGTCACAGCTTCCCACAGCTCATTTGCAAGAGTGCTCAATAATGGCTGCGGGTAATTATTTTTTAATCAGCCAGTGTAAAGAACGATTGGCATGTTAACAAATGGTACTTATTTTCTCTTGCTCCGACGGGGCGAGATCACAGGCGATGCGATGCCAGCCAGCGAGTATCCCCTGGCACAGCAAAATCCTCCAGCCTGCCGTGGCTGGATCTTGTGTTTGGAGATGAAGGGAAGTGGCTGGCATTAGGGATAGCTGGGGGTGGGCAGGAGCAGGCTGCGGGCACGAGGCAGCCCAAAAGCACCAAGATGCTGAGGACTGAGGCTGTTTGTGCAAAGACAGATGGAGGAGAGCTAGACAGAGATGCCTTTACAGCTACTGGGCTCTTATCTTCCCTCCTATGTTAGCCAGGAGATAACTCAGGACAGTTTTGGGCATACTGGTTTATGTTTGATCAGAACTAATACTTCAATCTGGGAGACTTGGGCTCGTTTGCTCATTAATTAGCTGAGATGTCACCAAAGCTCAGATGTGATTTCAAGGGCAAGATCAGCGTTGCCAGCCAGTGGCAAGCTCTACCCCTTGGCAATATTTAGCCCTTCCTAATTGCCTGTTGTCCCGCTCCCTGGAAGCCTGGGGTGGCTCAGAAGCAGGGCAGCCCTGAACTAGTGCAATTAGACAATTTTCTCCACTTTTAAAAGCTAAATATCCATGCTATTTTTTTCCTTCCAAACAGCAGAGCCATTGAGGGGGCACGGGACCTTTTCTCCAAAGTTTCTGCTTTTCTCCCTCTGCCTGCCTCTGAGGACAAGCCCGGCTGAGCCCTGAGGGATGCACCCGCTTAGTTCTGGCTTTTCCTTCCTCAATTTGTCAGCCCTGCTTTGAGTCTCGGAGGACCTTGTGTTCCTGACAGTGCTCGGGTAACTCTGAACATTAATAATTCTGCTTGTTCTAAAACCACACTGTGGGTGCCATGAAAATTAATGAGGGAGCCTCTGGAAATCAATTTCCTGCTGTAAAAATCTCCTCTCTGGAGAGCTGGGTGCTGTGGGCCTTTGGGGGTTATTTTAGGCAGGCAGCGTTACATACCCTTGGCCAAAGGATGTGCTGTCTTGGGCTTTGGCTGTGGAAAGATGCTCCTTGTTTACCTGCTGTACATTTTCTGCCTCCTTTATGTGACGAGGGAGCAGCATGGGTTTGGCAAGCCTTGCTATGACTCTTCTGCTCTAGGTTTACTCAGTCGACTTGGACTTAGATGAGTGCCAGGAGTGTGTCCTCATCTTTGCAGGGTTAAGCCATGCCGTTTCTCCCAGCCTTTCTGCATGGCTCTGACTCCTCCCGCTGTCACTCTCTGCTCGTCCTGCAGATATCAGCCTCCTAGGTTTTCAGTTTCTGCTTTGTTGTGTCTCCTAAGGGGACACAGCAGCATCCGAGCAGATCAGGAGGGGCAGAACTCCATCCAGAGTGCCCTGAGATCGCTGCTGAGCTGAGGAAGAAGTTGCCTTTTTGTAGCTCAGTGGCCATGCATTGCTGAAACCTCAGCCCCAGAGGCTGGTGAAAGTTCAAAGACGCTTCCTCACTTGGGGAATCTGTTGTCATCACCCCAAGGGTGGCTCCGAAGTCTTCTAGACAAGACTTCAGCTTCCCGGCAGCTGGCTTCATGTGGCCTTTTTGTTCCCACGAGACTGTGTGGGCTCATCTTCATCTCTTCTTTCCATCTGGTTGATTTATTTCATTAAGTTACAAAATTGCAACTGACACATTCCTCCCACAATTGAGTTGTTTTTCGGGGTGCAAAAAAATTACTTGTCATACCACCCAAGCGCGGTAACTATAATTTTCCCATCTGTGCAGATGTGCTTGGTGCCTCTGGAATTTCAATGTTCACATTGTGACAGATAGTTTTATATCAACCTCTGTCTCCAACATCTCCATTGCAGAGTGTTGTCCAGAGGGCAGAGGTGGGGAATGGAGATTTCCCATTCTTTTGGTGCATGTTTAATTTATTTTCACTGATGTTATTGCTAATTATTTTGTCTGGTTCCTCAGGTGCAGGGAGTTCTCATGTTCATCCTTCCTTGCACAGCCTCCAACACAAATAAACCCAAGCACGGAGTATGATCACAGCAGGGAGCTGGCTAACGGGATGCTGAGGTCCAGCTGAAAGCTGCTCCCACTGGGGATGACTTACAGGTCCCATTTGGAGCCATCATGCCTTCAGATGGGTTTGAATCCAAGTCCACCAGCCAGCAGATGATCTGTCTGTCCTCTTCCCTCCTTTACTTTCCACCTCCAAAATGAGACTCAGTCTGTTTCCACCCCCTTTTCTTTCCTCTCAGTCAATATGTCATACAGTTTGTGCCCTCTTCTTTGAGGTGCCCAAGGGTCAGACTTCTCAGAGAGCTTTTCCCTTTCTGCTTTTTAAGAGCAAATTGATTAAAACAGGTCTCTAAACCGTGCCCCTGCCCAGGCCCAGGGGACCCAGCCAGAGCTCTTCTTCTTGCAAGTTGATTTTCCCTCCTGCTCAGTGCATTAAAACCCTTTCCCCTGCCGGAGCTGTTCTGGCTGAGAGCACTTTGCTTTATTAACATGGCCATGTTTGTTTGGGAATTGGAAAAGGGGGATTTCTAAGTGGATTTTATCCTTTGAAACAATTCAGTGGTTCTGGCTGTATGGAGTTCATTTTCCCAGAGTGAAGATGAGGTAGTTTTCCTGGGGAACTGACCCATTAGGGCTCTGCTCGGCTGGCTGAGGGGAGATGCTCAGGGAAGTAAAATACCAGCAGTCAGTATTTAGATGCTGCTGTGTCCCTGGTCCCAGCCATGCCCACTCCATCCAAACCGCATGGAAAGGTGTCCAGGCTGCCTCTTTCCAGAAACGGGTTCACTAGGCGTCCCTTAGCAAATCTATGTTGCAGGGAAAGGGTAAGCTGGGTCTTGACCCATGCCAGACTGAGCATGCAGACAGAGACACGTCAAGGGATGCTGTGTGCTCACCTGGCTGATGGGGTGGTTGCTAAAGGGGGAGCTCCCTGGCAGCCCAGCAAAGGTCTTTCTGAGATAGCCACCAAACACGTGGACCAAGCACAACCACACACACCTGGGCACACCCCTGATCCTTGCTTTAAAGATCACACGGGCAGAGTCAGCCCCTGGTCCCCAGCTGGCACTCAGGCTCTCAGCAACATCCAATCTCCTCCTGTTGTTAGTGATGATTGCCATAAATATCCACAACACAAATGTGACTTCAGCCAGGCAGTTAAATTCTGTTTGTTTTCTCATGATTTAAATCCCACCAACCTTGACAGTGTTAAAAAGTGTAATTGTTCTGCCTTTCCCCACCACCCTCCGCTCTTCTCCGTAAGGAGATTATGAGCTGGGGGAAAGTAAATGCCTTATTTGAAGTAAAACAAGAAAGGCAATGTTGAAATAACTGCTGTCACAGGAAGATACATTTTTCAAACACGTTCTCTCTGCTCAGCGTGAGGCAGCGGCTCCCTGCATTTCAGAGCATTATGGTACATTATCGTCCGCACGCAGTGTTGCTTACTTTGTTTATTATTTTAATTTCCAAGTCTCTAGCAGGGGTAGATGGTGCCGAGGTGACAGCAAGGGAGGAATGAAAGTCTCTCCCTCGCCGTGCCACAGGGACGGGGACAGCGGAGGCATTGGTCCCCAGGCAGCCGGCTCAGCGGGGATGGTGGGGAGTAGGGCACCGCCACCCCAGCAACAAGTGTGGCAATTCCTCCTTTTTTCCTGAAAAACTGATGAACCGGAGCCTCCGAACTTTGCTTGTACGGACAGCCTGGAGTCCTAGCAATAGAGGTCTTTGGTAGGACATTGTCCCAGTTATTCCATCCTATCTACTCCAGGAGAGGAGCTGGCTCACTAACAGAGTGGTAAGGTCAGTGTCTGGCTGTGGAGAATGATTTGGGTGAGCTAAAAAGGAGGGTTTTTTCCTCTTTATGAGAGCAGCCTCCTATCCCTGAGCCCCCTGTGCTCCCCAAGTGAAAACAAAGATAGGAAAATGTGGTTTCCAGTCAGCCCCCATCTTCCACTCCATCCTGTGCAGACGGATTTGTTTGTCTGTGTTTTGTTTTAGTGTCTCCAGAAAATTAGGGCAATTTTTGAAGGAAAAAAAAATTGCTTTGTAACTGGGGGAAAAAAAGAAAGAGAGAAAACATTTTGACATTCTCTCTCAAAACGCCCTCCTTTCGTCTCCACCAAGACTCCTTGCTGCATTTGACCTGAATTCTCAAATAGCACCAGCCCTTCTGAAAGTCTGGTTTTCAGCAAAAACACCCCTCTCGATTCACTGAAAAAATGTTGCCCAGCTCCACTCAGGAGACTGCCCACAGGCTGCTCTCTGGGTGCTCCAGGGTGCCAGCACATCTCGGGGTGCTGCCTTCCCCATCTGCTGGGTGAATTAAGCTGAATATTTGTGATTCTGCCTCTGCCCCCATCCCTGGGCTGTGCTAATGGTTGATGGCTGCATCTGTCCCCCTCCGTCTCCTGGAGAACCCCAGAAGACGAGAAGCTTGGGAGATCTCTTTCTCCTCTGAGAAGCTTTTGCAAATATTAAGATAAAGCCTATACGCATTCAAGGCCAAGAATTGTTAAGCTGAGTTCCTCTTATCTGATGCACGATTAGGAGCGTCTGCCAAGCCCCCGTGAGCTCAGGGGGGAGCACACAGCATCAGACGGTGGGTGGATAGGGATGAAATTTTGGATTTGTTAATGACACTTTTCACTTTCTGCCCTGGTTCTGGTACCAGCACAGATTTACAAGGGAATGCAGTCAGTGGGTAGCAGAGATGCTTGGAAAACGGTATCTGTTTGCTTTTGCAAACACGGAAAGGAAGCATAAATCAAAGTAAACCAATCCTAACAGCTGTAGAAACGGACTTGACTTCTGATAACAAAATGAAACTGGAAGAAAAAATTCTCTTCTGAGCCAAATGGTTTGACAGAAAAGGGCTGAGCAGCCCTAGCAGCCGGGTGAGCAGCTGCTGGCATGTTGACCACTGCCTTGCGCCTAACGGCTGACAGCCCTGATGAGCTGCTTTGGCCATTCCCTGTGAGCACCAGCTGCCCAGGGACATGACTCTGGTCATGTCCTGACACCCGACCCCCCGGTGTCACAGCTAGTGGGGCTTTCCAGCATTCAGCATGGTTGCACTGGGCTGTGCCTTATCAAAACCCAGTGGATCCTGGTTGGGATCCAGCTCTCTTGACTTCAGCCCTGACAGTGAGGAGTCTGATCTGAGCTGGTCCTGCAGGAGATGACGGGAGAAACTGGCCTCCTGGCACACTCATTGCCCCACCTGCCTTAAAACCCCTTCCTGGCATGGAGCAGAGCGTCCTCTGGAAATGCCTCTTTCCCCTCTGACTGCAGGGAGGACAGGACAGCTGACGTAGATGACATCCTTAGTTCCAAGGCAGCCAAATTTCGGGGAGTGGAGTCTCTCCCTGTATTTAATAGCTTTTGTGTATCCCAAGAGAATGGCTGGGAACGGGATCTACGGATCCCAATGTGAAAGGTGCAAGATCCACCCTGCAGCACAGGGCTGAGAGATGCCTGGGTACTGATACTGCCGGCTGCCGAATTCCGGTTCATAGCAACCACCGCAGGTGAAGAGATAAAGAAAAGGAGCAAGACGATCGTTGTGAATATGCAGCACATGGAGAAACGCTTGCTAACAAAGAGTGCTATTGATCTCATTTACCGCCTGCTCCCATCAGCTGGAATGGGGAAAGCAACTGCTCAATCCCACTTTGTAAGAAAAGCCTGCTCTGAATATTAGTTTCAGCTCATCCAAAAGAGCCTGACATGAAATATAAATCACAATCAGAGAAGGATGGAACAGTACATGTGTGTGTGTCCTTACTATGGTATTATTATACAGCCCAAAGCCGGGACTTTGGAGCCAAATGCTTCAAGTTCAGACACAAAACTTCTAGTCTAACCTCACCATAATGCTTGTGAATCGAGCTGGCATTTCAAACCCAGAAGGGATGGCTCTGTCCAGTCTTTATTTTTGGTAGGACTAAAATCTGGAAAGATGAAATGAAATCACATGGCCTTGCCAGACAGCTGACACTCAAAAATAAAATCTGTGTTTCCATGGGGAAAGGGGAGAATTTTTAGCAAATGTATTAAGGTTTGCAAATCTCAAGCCTCTGTTTCACTTTCTTTACAAAGCCACCTAATTGCAGAGAGGATCTGGAGGAGTTGCAGCCACTTTAGATGAGGGATTTGTAAGTAGAAACTAGTTTGAATTGCACTTTTTGGAACTGATAGTGAAGGGGCAGGGTTTGCTGGTTTCTAATGCAGTGTTTTCCAGGTATGTTGTGTAACTTTTTTTCTTCCAAATCTCGAGTGGTCCATAATGAGCAATTATGAAAGGCTAATCTCATTAAAAGGAAAATCTCCTCATTCATTTAATTCTTAAATCTGTTTTTGTTGGGAGGGGAATATTTAAATGAGCTTCCTCCCATTATAAAGTTACTTCATGGTCTGTTTTTCATCACAGTTAAATCAGAACAGGGGCATGAGGTGCTTTTACTTTAATCTGTTTTTAATCTGATTTTCCTTAAATGAAGTTGGATCATTTCTGGTGCAGAGTCGTAGAAACCAGGGAGACAATGACTAGCAAGAGGTCATTTATTCTGCTCCACGGTCCCAACAGGGACCCTAAAGTTTCATTAATGATCATTGCAGTCATAAAGAAACCTGTTCGTTTTACCCACTGGCCAATAAATGCTTTATAATATTTAATGGGACTCCTCTTTTTTTAAAGATGAGAGGGATGAGAGCCCTTTGTAGAAGCAGGATCCCAGAGCTGGCATGGAGAGGGCTGTCTGCAGGGCGGGATGCTGTCTGCACATCACGGTGGGGCTGGAGAGAGGGACCCAGAGCTGGAGCAGCATTTTGGCAACCTCCAGAAGCCATGGCTGGCAATGGGGATGTTGGGAAGCGATGGAGGGGACAGCAGCATCCTGATGTCGCACGGGAGGTGGTCGCAGGCTGTGCACGTGTGCGGCGCTTCGTTATCTGGGCTGTGCACTCCAACGGCTGCCAGCCTGCATGCCCGGATAGCACTTCATTGTCTGGGCCAGGTTCGTCATCGGGCCTTTCTTTTGTTCCCCTCCCATCCCTTATCAGTTGGCCCCGCGCCTCCTTCCCTGTGGGTGCTTTCGGGAGACAAGGCTGTGCCTTTGCAGCCACCCCCTTCTCTCCTCAGGGCAGGACTTGGCCTCTCTGGCCGCTCGGCGGGGGAAGGCAGAGCTCAACAGGACAAAAATCAATCCTAATAATAAAGTAACAAACCGCTCCAGGAGAAGGAGAGTACCTGGAATTACTTTTAATTCAGAAGTCAGCCCGAGATAAGGCGCCAGCCCAAATGCCAATATGCTAATGCGGCTCCTTTAGCAATGTGCACCACCAGTATCTCTACCCCACTTGTTCCACATCTGTGACAACCTGTCTCTCCTCAGCACCGGAGATACATATTTTGCTTAGAAATTAAGGCAACTCATGCCAATATTTCAATGTGAATAATTAAAAAAGGCCAACCCCCTCACGACATCCTCTTACGTGTCCTCTTTCTCTCTTCCCACCACCCCCGTCCCGCTGAGCTTACCATCACATTGTCTCTGGAGTTGACTCCACATTTTCGGGTTTGATCCTTGCCTTCCACCCTGTCCACTCTCCAACTTTCCAAAGAGAATTTTCCAGAGTTTGACCTGGAGGGATGGAAACCATTTTGCTAAGGAGAGGAAAAAAAGAATGGAGGGTTTGTTCAAAAAGAGAAACTTCAGCATGATGGGGACATTGTTTAAAATGCTCCAAAGCAAAACGCGGGGTCGGGACATCGTCAGAAAATGGCCAGCATCAAAACTGGGACCTGGACCAAAGTGTCACGAATGGTTTCTGTGGCAATGAGCTGGGGTTGGTTGGGTGGGTGCTGGGTACAGCCATCCTCCCTTCGTGAAGTATCTAGGTGCCTGGTGATGGGCAGGTCTGTTCCCCCACAGCACATCAAGACTTGGCCCCATCAGTTGTGTGGGTTTTATTCAAAGCGTAAGCCCTGGTTCTTTCCAAGAACAGGGTTTTAGCCTGACTGTCATCAGCCACGTTTTTTCCTTTCTCTGTATTATTTCATGTCTTAGTCTACTCTTCCTTTCTTCAGTGAAAGACAGTCCGCAGACGCTCTGCCCTCGTCCCTGTAGGAAGAGAGGAAAATTGCACAGAGGCCAGGTTCAATCGTTATCTTGTCTAAAAGCATTCGCAGACAGTCAGTCCTGCCTCTCAATAAATGAAATATTTCCCTCCAGTTTATCTCCCTGGACTCCAGCAGCCCAGATTGCTAATTGGCAGCAACCTCTTCCCTCAGCAGAACAATCCTTTCTCATTCATGGATTGTTCTCCTTAAATTCGGTCATGACAGAAGTGGAAATCCATTTTTACACCTCTTGCTTTTTCTAGAAGAAAGCCGTTTCCTGTTGTTGAAATGAGTTCTGTTTCTAAACCTGCAGACAGATCTCTTTCTTTCTTTGGGCTTGATTAATTTAAACTTAAAGTTTAGGTGAGTATTTCTTGATTGCAGGACAAGGCTGGCTGTGGAGTTTTCTTTTATAAGAACCATTATACAGAGCATAATAAATAAGCACAAAATGAAATAAACCTAAGGATATATTATGAAACAGTGTATTCTTATTAGGAGATCCTCCAGTGATATTTTCATTTTGGTATCAACAGGCAGCCATTATTATTGAAACAGTAACCTCAATCAAAAAATGACTGTGGTAAGATAGACAGATCAACTCCCTGTATATAATTTGGAGTCCAAAATGCTGACTTTAGTTAAAGAAAAAAACCCTGGAAAATGGTTTTGTTTCTTTTCCTCTGAAAATGTTGACTTTATTGACACTCCCCCCCGCCCCAAAGAAAAATTCCATTGAAAAGTGCAGAAAACTTTTCGAGTGAAAATTACCCAATACTATAATAGGTCTGACCAAACCTGCAAATGTCACTTCCATTTTTGAATGGAGAGATGTGATTTATTTGTGAGGAACACTGCAACTTTCTAAAAGAGTCTACCAGTACTTAATCAAGCTGCCTGACTCCCAGAAGAGCATTCCTGCTGGGAAACTTCTGCCGTGCTTGGAAAAGCCCAAGCCCTCCAGGTTTGCCCAGCCTAACCTCCATCGGCACAGACAGCAGCGAAAGGACCCTGGGCAAACTCTTCTCCAGCTCTCCAAATCAAGACAGGGGTATTGCGTAGTCTAACCTATTCCTAAAACCCTCAGGGATGGAGGATGGGTGGATGGATGTGGATGGATGGGTGCTAAGTCTCCACGACCAGTAACTCTTTTCCCTGCGTTGCCAGTGACGTTCCAGCTGTATGTTGGCGCAACAGCTATAGGGCAGCTCCTCATTTTTGGTCACCAGGAATGCCTAGCAACCAGAGAGAAAAACAAGTGTAGCCTTGCCCTGAAATCAGCGCCTGGGTTAACCCCAACCCAAGCATCTCCAGCAGGATAAGGGCTACATTTAAGGAGAAACCTTTGCTCCTGTCCTGCTCAGGACCCCGAGGTAAGCCTGGGAGAATGTAGGAGATATGTTGGTGAGATAATGTCAGAGCAGCACGACCGGGATGGCAGAGTTAATCCTGCCTGTCAGTTCTCCATAATTCTGAGGCTGCAGGAACAGCTGGGGCTGCTGCTTACACTCCTTTCTTCTGAGAGTAAGAGTGCTCACACAGGCATGTATTTTTTCCAAGCGCACAGCTTTCTGGCTATTTTTGCTGTGCTGTCTGATCTGCTCCCATGGCATGATGATATTCCTATTCTTTCCTTTACAGCATCTTCCCTAACAGGGTACACAGTGCCTTGCAAACGTCCATAGCTACAAGCTTGCCTTCTCCCTTTGGTAGGGAGGGGAACTGAGGCAGGGGAAAGAGCTGTCACTCAGCCACAGTTACTCAGGGAAAGCAGGAGGCCTCGGGAGCTTAGCTCTGGGTTCAGTGCTTTAGCAGCAAGGCTGTCCTTCCCCTCTGAACTGGGCCACTTTTGAGTTGCCTCCGCAGTTTATTAAGTACAGGATTTTCGTCAGACGTGCAAAGTAAATTAGCACCGTATTCACAGCCATAATCACTTACCAATGATCTCATACATGTGGCACAAAGGGAAAGGATCTGCATGGGATTCTGTTCTGCAAGTATAATCCGCCCATAGCCTCCTTGTTAATTAGCTCCTCTCAAGCATCCAATCTGTAGCAATTATAGCAATCAAAAATGCATTCAGCCCCCCCACCCCTCCTGCTCCCCATCAGCACCTGACAAGCCGGCAGGCACATTATCCCAAACCATGGCAAGCACACGCTGATAGGACACAAACCTCCCTGCTGCCTGACTCAGGATTCATCACCCACAATACCAGCCCTGGCACAAGGCCTTGCATACCAGGAATTATTAAAAAAAAAAAGAAAGAAAAGGAGACAGAAAGAGACAGATTTCAATTTTCTCCCATAGTTTTGAGACCCCATAGAAAACTGAGTGAAAGATGCTATTTAGCCCCTTGGGCTCAATTGGCGTCGTCTTCTTCTTCCTTTTTAGCTGATGCCAATGGAAAAGCGAATCTCTCTTATTTTTAATGTTGTCTGATTGAAAGCGCCGCTCCCCACATTGCATTGAGAGGCCCAGGTGGGATGAATGCCCGGGGTGATTGATGCTTTGTGCCATCCTCCTCGCTCTCAGAGGAGCACTGTGACAGCAGCAGAGAGATTGCGCTGGGGGGTTTGGGCAGCCCTGAGTGGAGCCCTGCTACAAAGATCTGCCTGTTAAATGCAGCTCCTTCCTCCTCCCACTGTTTCCCAGTTCTTCTTACTCCAAGATCGCTGCAGTGTGTGTGCAAGAGCAGCTGCTGGTGGGGACCCCAGTTTGAAGAGGGCCCTATGGTTACCCCTCTCTCCCCCTGGAATCAATAGCAATGTACTTCTTGGGGAAAACCCCTGATTTACACCAGGGATCAGCAGCCCTAGAGGTAAATTTGCTCCTTAGCTTCCTGAATGGATTTTTTCTTTGCTGCCCAAGTGTGCTGATAAAATGGTGTCCTAGGGCTGTGTAAAGGATGCTTTAGACTTGACATCCATCCCGTCTTCCTTGGGGCCTGGGCTGGACCTTGCTGGAAAGCTGTGAAAGCAGTGGTACGGGGCACTGTTCCACCTTGTCACGCATCTGGCTGCAGACCCACTCCAGGGGTACTTGGCATCTCCTGCCTGCTATTGCTGCCCCTCCATCATACTGGTACAGGTGTTTGGGGGCATTTCCACCAAACGAGCCCAGGAAATTACCTGGATCAAGCCCTCTGAAAAAAGGGTACATTTTTTAGTCCAGATCCTGTCACTGGCCAGCATGCAATCAGTCCCAGTAGCTGTCCACGGCTACCCATTGCCGTGTGTCAGCGCTGGGCACATGGGATGGTCCATGTGTGTGCTCCTAGGCCACTCCCGTGCAAAGTCAGCTGGCTGAGCTTAAGCCAGGAGTGCTCACAAGTCCCCTAGTCCGGCTTGGCTGTGGGCACATCATCCTTCAGATGGACTGACCCCTTGGGAAAGTTGAGCTCTCAGCCTGATGCTCCAACCTGCTGATACGAGAGATCACAAGCCCAACCGGTTATGCCATTCTGGGTCCTATAGGCTACATGATGCTGCCAGGCTTTTAGCTCTGAAGTGTTGAGATAAGTCCACCAAGGTGAGAGATGGCCCAATAAAGCATGGGTTGAGCTCAGGAGAGCCCCCAGGTAGCTGCTGCATCCAGAATTACTTGCCCTTTGGTCTCCTTCAAGGTCCTTGCAGGGAGGGAGTTGTTGCTGTTATTTGCAGACACAACATGCCCCTCAGATGCCCTTGAACTCCTCTGCTGTCCTCTGCCTTGAAAATAAATGTCTGATAACCCACACCCGCACATTGCCTACACAGAGCAGAGGTGGGCTTAAGAGGGACAGAGTGCAGAGAGCCAGAGATGGGGGGAGCACGTCCACAATGAACTTCTCCCCAGGCATTTGCATGACTACACCGTGCCCTCTTCATCCATCACAGTGCTTTCTGCATGGCTCAAGCCTGCGCAAAATGTGCATGGGGACAGCTCTGCTCTTCAGGCTTCACCACATTGTGAAGGCTCGCTGTGGGCAGAGGTATGGCTTGTGCCGCCCAGGTCCTCCGTGTGACCTGAGAAACCTGCCATCCCACAGGGGTGGTTCATCAGGGACAGTGAGGATGAGCTGGGTGGGAAGAGGGGAAGAAGCTGTATGAGCAGCAGGCCAGTCGCTGCTGCAACCAGTCAGAAGAGCTTTTCCATCCCTGTCTAACCAATATAGCCTGGGAAAGTCTCCCTAGGCAGAGTCAGCCCCGCAGGCAGCATCTGCCTTGGATGAACATGCAGGCAGCAGTTCCCAGCCACTGTCCTGGGAGGATCGCAGAGTCCCTGGTGCTGGCCTGGCCACAGTGGCACCAGTAGAGACTGGCTTAGACACAGCTGTCGTCTGGCCTTGGGATCCAGCAGGATTTCCTCCTCCCTGGCATTGCCAAGCCATTTTTATCTCCCCCCAGCAACCCTCTGCACCTTGCTGGGCATCCCTTTCTCTCGCCTCTCCACTTTCCAACCCATTTCTCTCTAATCACTGGACTTGTCACAAAGTCATCCTCACTGCAGGTCCTGCTGGCCCCGAGCCGTGCCTGCCTTCTGGCACGCAGGCCAGCGCCAGGCAGAGAATTAAGCCCCAGGTACCAGCTTTGGCCATATGCCATCAGCAATGCTGTTTCCCTTTGGTTGCCCAATAAATAAAGACCCTTCACCAGTAGCTCCATCACTTGAGGGGACTCACGTTGCAGCTGAACATCACGGGGAGGGTTTCTCAGTCATGAAATGACTTCCCAGGACAGCGTGGCTACCTTGAATCTCCTGCTTATCTCCATTTGTTTAGGGGTTCGTGGGGGGAGTTCTTTCCTTCAAGCACAAAACCTGTTTGCTCTTTCCCCTCCTCCCGCATATTTGCGATGCGGGAGAGAACAGACTCGCATCCAGTGAGGGTTGGCGGGATGAAAACCCAGCTGCCTGCATCCTGCCTGAGATGGGTGCTGGGCTGGGGTCAGGGGGTGCCGCCGCACAGAGGTGTAGGCACCTCTGCAGAGGATCCAAGCCTATGCATCGGTATCAAAATGGCTGGAGAATGGAAACTAATTAGTATATATGGAAATAATGGGAATATTAGCTGAATTAGCTAAGTTGTTATTCAGCTTCCCTTTTTCCTTCCTGCTTTCTTTCCTTCCCAAGCCAAAAAAGCTGGTTTACATTCTAATGGCTTTAATTACTTCACGAAAATGTGAGCGGATGGGGAAGCGCTGCCACCAACAACGCTTTAATGGTTGACTGAACGCAATTTGAATTAATTTTGCTGAGATGGCTATTAGTGCTAATACTCCAGGGCCTGTCTCGCTGGTGTTGCTGTAACTTCCCGTGCCCCTGACGGAGCAGAGGCTTCCAGGCGTTTGCTCGGTTGCCCACCCGCCGAGACATCTTGAGCAGAGTCAGGAATTGCCCTGTCTCCTTATTGTCTCTCTCAGTCCTGACTTTATTTCACTTGGTTATGTGTGTCCTTATTGTGGAAATGACTTAGAGCTGCCTTTGAGCCTGTATCAAGCCACAGAGCCATCTTTCCTGTGCCTCCATCTCTCATGATTGCACTCTCTGGCATCCAGAAAGGTGTGAAATCTACCCAAATCGCATCCCAGCTTGGGTCTGTGTCTGTGTGCATGCATCTGTGTGTGTGTATGTGTGTATTCTCTGTCGTCTACCAAGGGGCTGAGCTCCAGCTGCTTCTCCTCTGTGGAGAAAATAACAGGGTCCCCCTCCTCTGTCTAGTCATCCAGCTCACAATATTTGTGGGGACTTCATCTCCCTAGGATCTCTGTCCCTCTGAAAATCATGGGCTGGAAATGGCCTGAAGGGTTAAAATCTTCAGGGGTGGGGGCTGGCAGCCCTTTGGACAGCGTGGTACTTCCACGTTCAGCAGGTCCATACAAGCCTCATCTCTTTAGGAAGCCAAGGGAGAAGCAGCAGGTCTGGCAGCATTGTGGCAGTGGCTCCACACCTGAGGGCTGAAACCAGTTGCTCTTTTCCGTACCCCGAGACCCCCTTTTCTCCAGCCCTGGGATGGACTTAAACCCCGGTACCAGCCACAGCTGCTGTAGGCTTTCTCCTCCCTCCCTGCGTGCGTGTCCCACTAAGGATCAGGCCATGACTGCCACCTCGCAGGCAAGCCTTGAAGGCAAGCAACTGCTTGACTGGCATGGACATGTTGGCAGTAGGTGATGTACAGACCTGAGCAGGTGTGGATTGACCAGGATATTGCAGCTTCTCCTATTAGCACCTCTCAGGGTTGTGTTTGCAACAGGTCACCTGGATCAGTCATAAGAAGCAGGAGCTGTCACCTGTCCTTTATTCCCTCCCCATCCCCAGCACATCCCCTGAGCCCGCCTCTGCTCTCAGGGCTGCCATGAGAGATGTGGGATGTGTAGATGCCTTAGTCTCCCTTGCCCCTGATTGGCACCCACCTGCCATCACATTTAGCCTGGCCCCTAACACCGCTGCAACAGCCAGGGAGAGGGATCTGGCAGGGTGTTAATAAAGAGCCTGAAGGAGAAGGAAATTAAAATAATCTTCTGCTTTGTGTTCTTTCCTCTACCCCTACTGTGCTCCCTCCTCCCTGTCTCACACGCAGACTCCGCTTCTCATTGCAAACGCTCTCTCCTGGGATGGATTTTCTTTGATCCATCTGCAACCAAATCCTCTCAAATGCCATCAGCTTCACTGACTTACAAATCTGTCATGCCGGAATGGGCTGAGAAGCCTGCCACTGCTTTGGATTTCATGTCCCTTTCATGAACTTCAGGTGGAAGGAGCCAGCACTGGGACTATCTGAGCCTTTGCTGGAGACTGGTGTTGCATATCCTCCCCTGCATTATCCAAAGTGGCTGTTGTCTGTTTTGCAGTAGGCTGGAGGTGAGACCAGCAGTGCTGAGGCTGGAGATGCTCGTGAGACCTGCCCTGATGGGTGCTGAGGGGGGCTGGGGTTACTCCTTTGGGAGTTTTTGCTGGGTAGTTTTGAGGCTGGAGCATTGCCCTGGATGCTCAGTCATATTTATCTTCAGGCAATGCTTCCCCAGACTCTTTGGCCACCTGGACCAGCCTGTCATCTCCATCTGGCTCCACTCTCTTCCCCTGCATCTGCAGTAGCCAGGCCATTAGCAGTGACCCCAGCTGCTCCATAAGAACAGACCTCTCTCACCTAGCAACTGCGGGCTGCTGTCCCCCTCACCTTTTGTCCTGCTCAGAAAAATTTGATCTCAGCCCAAGAGTGTTCAACTGAGGCACATTTCTGCCTCAACACCTGTGATGGGAGAGGGCAGCAGTGGTTTTCCTAACTAGCATGGGCTCCCTTGCCTGAAGAAGTGCCCCAAACTTTCTGTTTGTCTCAGCTCTACCCCCGCATTAGATTAAAGCTGTTGCCCCTGCCTGGCCCTCGGGCTGTCCTGGAGCAGCTGGGGAAGGATGGGTGTCCTCAAAGGGGTGCAGAGTTCTGTTCAGCTCTAGCATCCCTAACAAGGGATGAGCTCCCTGGGGCAAGCTGAATTGATACAGGGTCTTTGCAGCATCATGGATCAGTGGATTAAAAATCCAATACACCCTAGTGCTGAGGAGGGAAGTAGGTCCATACCAAGACTTTTGGATGTCCCCGTGCTTGGTGTGAGGCACCTTCTTGGACTCCAGCCCAAACCTGAGGCCGGACAGGTTGCAGGCTGCAGGGGAAGTCAGTCTGGTTCCAGCCTCGCAACTGGATGTGCCAGAATACAAAGAGGACAATCAAACATTAATATTCATCTTTGAGTGCTGGTGATGGACTGATTACAGTCTGCAAGGAAGATATCAGACTGCTCACGGCAGGGACGGCTTTCTGAGGTATAAAAGAGATTATTGTATATCTAAAATACAGACTTTGAGAAATGTTTTCTTGGCTCCAAGAAGAAAAGCTTCTTTATTTGTGGAGTTAATTTGCATTTACTGTAGCTTGCATTAAAGTTACCCGTTTCCTTTCATTCAAGGGACTTCTCTTTTGTTCACATGAAAGCAGGCAGATTAACCATCTGCAATGCACGTGTTCCTCCTGCTAATTGCTTATGGGATATTCCACTTTCCACTCCCCAGAACAACTTCCCAAAGACTAAGCCAAAGTCACCGCAACTTGCCAATAAGATTACCTAGGAGGGGAGGGTCTGCCACCGCAACATGAAAATACTGAGTAATACAGACACAAACAGGCGCTGAGGGATGGATCCAGTGCCTAATTCTGCTAATATTCTCTACATTACAATAGCAATCAAAGGCTGTGCCTGTCAGACATTGCTTCCCTGCTGGCCCTGTTAGCATCCTGCAAGGAGATCACAGGGGAACGTCAGGCGGCTTTGAAAGAAGTTTGTGACTTCTTGGGTGCATATGCGGCATGTCACGAAGTGTGGCAGTTCCTCCAGCATCCCTGCCTGGCTTGCTGATGAGAACTCCTTTGATTCAGCGTCCACCTTTGCCCTTGGTGGTATGTAGCAGGGCTTTTAATAACATTATCAAGTGGGGTCTGTGGTGCTAGGTGCTGCACATAGGAAAAGAGACTTCTTGCTCTAAAGCATGTATAGTCTGAAAAGACTATATAAAAGACAGAGGCTGGAAACCCAAGGAAATGAAGATCCAACTTCAGAAAGGTATTCACCAATGCTAAGAAACTCTCCCAAGGCCACAGTAAAACTGGCACAGCTCCCAGTCGGGTATCCCACCAACAAAAGGGGCATTTTTTCCTCTTCTGAGCAATGCTTGGGAAAAACTGAGCAAGGAAGAGACTCACCACAGGACCTGCTTTGCAGGAACAGGGGTTTGCGCCTTGCTCCTGGGTCTAAGTGTTCTTCTGGAGATGTCCTGCTCCCCTAAACCACACCTGCAATTGCTGGTAGTTGACATTTTTGCAGGTACAAATCCTTATCTATCTCTTCATCCAGAACACTCAGTCCCTGGGTCTTACAGGGTTCGAGGATACATGAGGTATGGATGTGTATCGTTGCTGTGCCCTGTTCCTTGGACAGCGCACATGAGCGGAGCCAGGTGCTTTCTAAAGCCCTTGGTCTGGGAGGGAGCCCCCAGCTTGCTGAGGGTAAAATTGTCCAGCCGATGTTTCTGCTGCCCGTTTTCAGCAGGCCTGTACATCTGTGCACCAGCTAGCAAATATCCTTTAGACCCTCCTCAGATGTTCATCTTAGGGGACACGTGGTCATGCTTTCCCCAGGGGCGTTTAGCTTGCAGGGATTCAACGCTAAGATTTATACATGTTTTAGCTAAGTGGTGCCAATTGCCAATCATTAAAGCAAGTTAAAATAAGGGCAAGTGATGCAGCTAAACAAAGGCTTTCAGAGGAGCCAAGGTTTGTAAGCAGTTAGAGGGAACTCTTTTCCTGTCCTCCATTTAAAGTGAAAGTTTGCATATTTTTATGCTTCTAGCATCAAAAATGAGGATTTCTGCTTCCTTCTGCAGGGCCGAAGAGCCACAGCTTCTTAGGCTCAAAGGAAGAAAAGCAGCAATCATGGGGACTAGAGCATCATAGATCCCCTAAACAATCTGGTACCAGTTTTCAACTTCCAATGTCATTAAATCCTTTGTGAGAAAGGACTGCATCTCTCATCTGAGAAGCCCGGGATGAAGATTTCATCTAAAGCACCACCTTGCCTTTGCACGAGGGGATTTGTAAAGAACAAAAGCTTCAAATAATCCTCCTCATCTTAATAAAAGGATAAGACAAAGTTACAAGCAGTCTGGGGAAAATCTAGTTAGGCTTCAAATTTGGAAAGGCAGCTTAAGCCAGGAAGATTAAACAGTTTGACAGACATAAGTAATTGTGCCTTCCCGAATTGTTTTGTGGGCAGAGGACAGCAACGTAGGTTCTTAGATGCTCCTGGCACTCCGCTGGGAAGAGCTGTCCAAATTCCTTGATTTCCTTCCTGTGAGCAAATACTGGTTCAGACCCTTGGCTGGCACAGACTGGCTTTTCCCCTCTGACGGTGGGGGAACCCAGCCAATTCAAGCCTGCTGAGCGCCTGGCTCACTTTCTGAGCTCCAGTGTTGAGGATAAGCGTGCCGGGAGAGTCTTCGGTGAATGAGCCTGTGTGCTCAAGAGAGACCATCTGGTTTTACTGGAAACACTGCAGATTAAAGGTCTCCTAATGGTATTTAATTTAGATTCCATGAGATCCCCAGTGGATAGCTAACAATGGATCAAAAATGTATTTTTTAAAACATCTCCACTGAGAGGTAGCAAAGCTGCTAAAGCTTAGTGAATGTAAGTGTGTAAACACTGCTCAGCAAGCTCCTAAGCACAGGCTTGGTTCATGCATGCACAGCAAAAGCCAGCAAACAGCTCTTAAGCTTTTTATCTCATTTCAAGGCTTTCCAGGGAGTTATGATGACGAGATGGGTGCTGGAGCTTGGTGCAAGGACTGCAGGCTGCTGGCAGGATTTGTCCTTTGCCTGGAGCACAGTGGCAGTGTAGGCATATTCTTGACTCAATCTTGGTGAATTTAGACCAGACAGAGAAGAAATCTGAATGTGTTTCTAGGGAGGAAACTGGGTACCTCTTTGTGGATGCTCAGCATCTTGCAGATCCAGCCTTAGACTGGTGATAAGTGGGTTTGGGATGCATCCTTTGGGATCATCTCTGCTTTTAGAGATTGTGTCTGGGTGTCTTTGGCCCTGCTGGATCTCAGTGACATTCACGAGAAGATTGCAATTGCCTGTTTCATGCAGAGTTTACCTGACTTGTCACTGTCTTTCTGAGTGAAGTCCTCACTTCTTCCATTTGCTGCCATCAGGGATGCCATTGCTGGGATGCCACGAGTGGTGCTGGACTGTCAGGCTGTGTAACTCTGGATTTCACCATAGCGAAACCTTCTGGCAGGACACTGCCCTGCAGAACATACCAAGGCTTCACTGCTGTTACTCCACCCCCTGCCAGCAGTAAGATTTCCTGCTGTAGCGGTGCAGTGCTGTACAACCTATGCTGAGTCCTCTGCCGCAATGGTACCATAAATTCTCATCTCAATGCTCCAATTATCCCTCTCGGTGCACATCTGACTTCAGAATCCCATCAGACAACTTCACTTAAATTCTACTAGCGACAGAGTCATTAAGTGCAGTCTGGTCACCCTAATTCGCTTAATAATTTGACATGGGCCTTTCTTCACCTTTTTTATGCCCATATGGGGAGGTGATTATAATCAGGGAAGTGGCTTGGTTCAAGTGACATAATTGGTTTTCATATCTATTCCCCCTCACTGATCTCAGTTCAAATGTACTCAGCTCACAAGTCAAAAAGATGATTTCTTCTAATTATCAGTTCTGCAGAGCTCATCTTGGGCTCTGCAAATCCAGCTGTATCCTTTGTGCCTCTACCATGCTGTCACCAAGAATAAAGTGTTTGCAATCAAGACGCAGTCAGTCATGTTTTGTTGCTAATGTGCAAGGCAGAACGGAAACTCATTTGCCCCTCCGCCCTGCTACTGGCTCTGTTGAGTCAAGAGTAGAAAAACGCATGTTTCCAGCTGGGGCATGACTGCAGAGAGAAATGCAGTGTGGGCTGTGTAGGGGGAACAATGCAAGAGGGATGTTCCAGGGTGCAGGAACAGCAGATGAGGTGAGGCTGACGAAAGGTGTGGTGGATGAAATCACCCATGAGTCAGTCTCCTTGCACAAAAGGTGAGTGGAAGGGCCGTGTCCCCTTGCTTGAAAGCTCCCTACTCCATGGGCTGGGGGTTTTATAGCAGGCTCCTGCAGCCTTTGCTGACTCTTCCTGCAGTCAGGAGTTTGGGTCACATGGTCATATTTATAGGTCTGTGACACAGTCCCAGAGCTGAGGCCATACTTGGATCAATTGACATTCAAGCAATCCCTGTCACTGATGCCATGGACCTTCATCATTCAAGCTGTGGTCTCCGCTAATTGAGTTCCTTCTGAACTTTAGACCTTGCTTTTGTAGGCTAAGACCAAATAATGGCTCTTGATGAGAAGCTGGAGTTGGGCTACTCTTGCTATGAGAGTGGGAAGGGACACATGAAGGAAAGAGCTAGGAGAGCGCCAGGAGACCACGTTTTTTTCTCCCTGCAAGACCCTGTTTTTTCTCCCCTTCACCCTCCCTGGGTGAAGCTGCTTCTTCCCTATGGATAAAGCCACCATGGGCCGTACTCTGACCTATATCCTGGCAGCAGTTGCAGTCAGTCTGGCTCTGTGAAGTGTTGCCCTTGCCAAAGGAAGCAGTGGGTCCACAGCTCTTCTGCCATTCTCATCAGTGTCTTGCCTTAGCAATGACTTAATTTGCTTCTGCATAGAGCTGGCCCTACTAATGGGCTTGATAGACAGCTCATCAAAATTCAGGGCTCAAAGGGGCCTTTGCTCAGGATCTCTATTTAGCGTGTCCATCTGTTGCCTGGATGACACAGATGGCAAAAGCCATATTTCGGCAAGACCTCTGCACATCTCATTGCCTGGCAGCCTCGGGGGTGAGCTGATGCCAGGGCAAAGGGGAGAAGCACTAAGTGCTGGAAGGCTTTGTGGGCAGGCGGAGAAAAGCGACTGAGGATCAAGCAGCTGGGGGCTGAAGGCAGATCATTCGATGAGTCATACATTTTTAACAAAGTGGCTTCTACGTGAAACAGGCAGCCGAGGAACATGGTGCCTTCTCCATCTCCCAGTGATTTCTGACCCACGCTGCAGGTCCTGCTACAGCACAAGCCCTGTCGAATATAAGTGGGCTCAGCACAGAGCAGCTGAGCGAAATCCTATGGACTGTGATACCCAGGGGTACAGAGCTCCAGCGTCCCATCTCCTGAGCCAGTCATCTCTGAATTTCCCCAAGCAAACCCACTGTGATTTCAGGCATTTTGTGACACATTTGCTACCTCTTCTCCCCTCTCCCTGTGCCATCTGATAGTTGTGGTTTTGTTTTCTGACACAGCTCCAACATCTCAGGGGATGTTGGGATGTCGTATACATGGGGTGTGAATGAGATGCTCTGGGGACTCTTCTGCATCACATGGCTGACCTGGGGCTGTGATTGCTGGGGATGTGGCTTGAAGACCCTTTTCTTCCCTTCCAGTCTTGTGTGCCTAATTCCTCTGAAATAATCCCAAAAGGGCAGTCAAACATTTCCATAATAAGGAGCAGTCTGAATAAGCAGTTTCTGTCTCTGCCTCATCTGTAGGCTTTTCTTAAGACAGCAAGTAGTTACTTTTGAAAGTAAGAACAAAAACCCAAAGAAACCAAAGTGAATTTATTTCCTTTAAACTGTTATAGAAAATTTTAATTATGATGATGAGCTTGTCATGCTCTGTGTTTCTTTCAGTGTTTCTACTTGGAGGGAATGGGTAAATTCTACCTACACTTAAAGTATGGACAATTTTATACACTTACACATTTATATGTGTGTGTGTGTGTGTGTATATATATATATATATATGTAGTTAAGCTTTCCTGATCTTGCCTACAGCCCTTTTGGAGAAAGCTTGTGTTAGTCTTGCAGATGTGGAAGAGGATTACACCACTAAGATTGGTGCATGATGCAGTAGTTCTGCACCTGAAATCAAGATAAGGGGAACAATTCTCCCAGCTCTATTAATAATTTTCCCAGCAGGAAGAATAATATTCATCCTCCCCTCCAGATAGGTCACTTTCTGCAGTGTTATAAAATATCAGTCACACATCAAAAATCCAATCCCCCCAAAATGAAGGACTGCTTTTCTCTGAGTTGAAACAAAAAAGATTAACACAGAATACAAATTCAAAGCTGATAGCTAATTCCATTGCTTTCTAAAGCTCCCATTACTTTCAGATTTCCAATCACCAGACGGAGAAGTTCACCCCAAGTTAGAGGAGCACGTGATCCCTTTTGTTTACCTCTTTGGCATGATGAAAGAGATTTGTAAAAGCTTTTCCCATTTCCCTGAGTTTGAGACCGACAAAGCAGACAGTCGCAGTGAGTTCAGAGCAGATATTACCAAGAGTTTTCAAATATCTTGTTTCTGAGGATTTGGCTTATTTTGCTATTACGTGAATCCATCCGTCCACGCATCCATCCATCCGCACAGAACTTCGCAGTTATCTATGCACTGATGTACAAACACTGTTTGCACAAACACACCAACACACCCATCCACCCTCATATTTATCTCCACCTGTCTGAGGTTGCATTGGATGGGTCTGGTGTACATAAGCACCGGCACTTAGGCACGCCCACTACCGTAACCCCTACAAAACCCCTACATCTTTTTCCCATCCTAGGTCTGAATCATGTCATCAGGTGCTGAGTGAGCGACTGCTGTGTCGTTATTGGAGTGGTCCTTTGGCCCAGGCAGTAGAGATTTGTGTTGTCCCCCACGAGCTGGTAGAAAGCTCAGACTGCAATGAAGCTCTCATTAAACGCACACTAATCAGAACCCTTTTAAAGTCTATTTTTTCCCTAGTTTTTTTATCATGTCTCCTCACAGTACTTCAGGCTCTGCAACTCAGGCTCAGTGGTTGCCAAAGGGACCCAAGGAAATGTGTGTAGGGCTTGGTACTTCCACAAGGTCCTTTCTAAGAGAACCTGGGCAGGAAGCTGGGCTTGTCCAACCCTGAGGTGACATATGGACACAGCCCCTCTGGGGACTCTGCGTCATGCCTGTGCTGTCCTTGCAGGGCAACGAGAGTCACTCAGGCTCCAAACTGCAGACAGTAGGTGTGCTGGGGTGGGTAATGCAGCGGGAGCTCCCAGAGGGGGATCTTGTGGTACTTGTCAAGAAAAACCATCTTTTCTTCAGCAAATTTTACACTACTCCTCCCAAGGTCACCTTTCTGATAAAGCAAACACAAAAGGTTACCTTGGATTATATCTAACAGCTTCTGAGCAGGCTATCACATCCCCGCATGGCAGGAGCTATCACGCTGTGAATGAAAGAAGCTCCCTGGGATTTTCACATCGAGGTATACAGTTACAAGCCAGCCCCTGGAAAAGCATTTGGGAGCGTGCAGGCAGCAGGCAGATGGGGCATGGCAGAGCCAGGAGTTGCCGCCCTGCATTTATCCTCTCCCTCTGCACATCTCGCATGTCCTGCTCCCACCTCATCTCACCATTCCTCTTGTCTCCCAGGCCAGCTTAGTGGGAGGCAGACAGGCACCTCTCCGCTCCCTTCCCTGGATGGGGAATGATGCTCTCCCCATCCCCACTGGCTCTTGTGTGGGAGGAAGAAGTAAGCTGGGAGGCAGGGGATCGGGGAAGGGGACAGCATGCGAGAGAGGAGGAGGATGCTGGGACAGCTGATTCATGGCTTACAGCCAAGGAGGAGGGATGGGAATCTGCATCCATTCAGAGGCACCAGACTAGGAGGAAAGGTGCTGAGTAAGCATCCCTCCCCTGCAGAAAGTGCCGGGGAGGCTTTTGCCGTTGCCTGTGAGAAGGACCTCTCCCCTGTGTCACTACCATAGTATGACCCCTGCAAAGCCGCCCCTTGTCCTTCTCAAGGGCTTAGAGAGCTCCCAGGGCAACCACAACCTTGCATGATCAAGACTTGGCTCCATCATCTGCGTCTGGGCCCTCAGTCCTGCCCCTGCTAATGTGCAGCAACAGGCAGCTCTCACCAGTGACACAAGCTGGGAGGGCTCTGTGAGATGAAACACTGGATTTTCCCTTCTATGAGTGGCAGCAGCTCAAGCTGCCCAGGCTCTCCTGGCTGCTTCCCTGGGAGCAAGCATGCCAAGAGGACCCTCTGAAGAGCAAGCTTCCATGTTTCATGGGTGCTTGGATTTGGTTCTTTGCCACACGGGAGAACGGAGAGCCCCAGTCCTCAGGGCAACGGAGAGGCCAGCTCATGGCCAGGCCTATCTGAGAGCCCTGGTGGTGTGGCTGGACTTGCTGGCTGCAAACTGCTCCGTGTCCTTGTTGAGGCCAACTGACGTCCATCCCAGCCGTGGCAATGGTCGATGTGCAAAGTCTCCTGCCTGTCCTCAGTACCAAGACAGGAGTGGGACCCTGGAGAGCCTCCACTGGCTGGTGTGCACCTCTGGTAGCCCTCAGCCTCCTAGGCCAATTAAAATCCTCTACAAGCCATGCATCTCATCTCCAGACCCCTCTGGGGAACTTGCACACCTCATTAGTGTAATTGGGAGATGCTTCCACTGTGGCAGAGCCCACCCAGCCACTAAACTACCGTGACTGTTGTGGGAGACAGTCCTGTAACTTGAGACACGGCAGGGTGAAGGGGCCCCATCAGGTCTGACATCTCATGGGGACCTTCTGTAATCCCTCCTTGCAGGGTTCAGCAAACAATGCAACAGCACTTTTTAAATAGCATCTGTTGTTTCTGCAGTGCCTGTGTTGAAACACCTCTGCCCCTGGAGTTCCACTTGCTTCACAAATGCTTGCCACAGTGCCTAGGTACCCACTGGTTGTCTGCAGCTTTGAAAACCTCCCAATTTATCCTCAGGGACCAGGAGGTAATTATCCAACTCCCATGTCACAGATGGGGAAACTGAGGCAGAGGGCTGTGAATTAGAGCATGAATAGTGTGGTCTCCTCTCTGCCCCCAGAGGGGTGAGGGGTTAGCAAAAGAAAATGTGAGGAGTTCTCCCTCAAAAAAAAGTCCCTTCAAAGCTGTTTCCAGAGAGCCAGAGGCAGGGAGCACCGATTTCATGCTCTGGATTTCCTGACATGTCCTTACCTCCTGGCACAGTCTGGATACGGCTGATCACAGCCATGCCACCTTGTACAGGACTGTCTGCTCCATCAACCAGTGTGTGGGGCAAGCAGGCTCTTGCTCACAGTGGTGGTAAAACTGGTTTTAATGGGGCTGGCACTGGAGGGAAGGGCTGGGGAAGACAGGGGATGAGGCGGGAGGTTAGCGAAGCAGCTCTACCCTTCTCTCTTCTGGGCAGGGAATTAAACACACTAACATAGACGTTATCCTGAATGACAGTTTGCATATGAGCCTGAAATGAATGAGACAACAGCACGGGGAGGTGTGAGACCAATGTTGTGAAGTGAGGAGGGGGCAGTTGTGCTGGCTCCTGCCCTCTACCCTGACACACAGCAGTGCTGGGGAACCCGAGCCCCAATTTCCAGAGAGATGCTGTGCTCCTGGGAACTGGTGTCCTGTATGCTCTTTCACCAACACAGGTGCAGGTAGCACCATTGCCAGCCCCCTCCCAGCTGATTTCCAGTGAGCCAGATCAAACACCTTTACTTAAGGAGAAGCAGCAGCACAAAAAGGCCACGTGCTAAGTCATCCCTGGTTTCCACCTTGGCGGAACAGCTGTAACCATACAGCATTACCATTTTCCTGCATTTTTTCTGCCTGCGAGGACAAGGTCTGCTGCCTAATGCTATAGACACAGACTGGGACAAAGTAAATTCAGTGACAATGTAAGGACAGAAGGTTTTGATGGAACCTGGCTCAATGAAAAACAAATTTGCATGCCATTTAAGAGGTATTCTGCCTCCTCTAAGTATTAGCTCCAAACTGATATAGAGCAGGACTTGTATGGCAGGATTGTCCTCTTCCTGTCTTAAAAGTATTATGAAAGATTAGTGCCTGCTGTCATCATGGTTTGCAGGCATGTTATTGTTATTAATTATGGTTATTACTGTAGTGCAGATCTATGCAGCATCTGGCTGACAGGCTGCCTGCAGAACTAGGGCTGCCAGCCACGGAGAGGCAGCTCCTGCTGTCTGGCCCAGTTGGTAGCCAAAAAAACGGCAGCTGCCTGAGCAGCACGAGCTTACCCACACCGTGGCCAGCTGGCTCGGTAGCGAGCACGCAGGGCCAGCGAGCCCGGCGGCACGCAGGAGCTCGGCTGCCTGCTGGCAAAGGTAGGAGACTAGACAGAGCGCAGGGAAAGGAGCAACCTGTTTGGAGGAGAGCAGCCATGCTGGGGTGTCGGGCAAAGCTGGGCATAAAATAGGAAAGGGTTTTTGTGAGTGTTTTCGAGCAATGGATTTAGCTCTGGAAGTTTTGCAGAGACCTGCCGTTTCATCAGCCTGGAATGTTTGGGAACTCTGGAGAGCTTTTATGTGGCATTTTTGGAGGTGGGGGAGGACTTTGGTATTTTTAGAGGCTCTCCATCTCTCCTCTCTTGTCTCTGCTTTCTCTGTTTGAAGGGAAGTGGAGAGAGGAAAGGGAAAAGGAAACACTCCAAATTGAAACAGGAGGGTTTGAAGCGTTGCTGGAAAGCAAAGGAGAAGAAACTTCCCTGGTGGCCCTTCCCAGGGGGAAGAATGAAAGGAGATGTGGTGAAATCAAAGTGTTTGTGGAAATGTAAATTCCTAGTAAATACCATGGGGGAAGGAGGCTGTGAATATTTAAGTAATTCTGCTTAGTTCTATCAACTCAGCTCAGCCCCGGTGGGGGGGCTGCCACCTCTCTGAGCCCCATGACATGGGACCCCCATATGCCCCACGGCAAGCGATTCATCCTGGGGAACTAATCAGCGCTGCCGCAGAGTGATGCTCCCTGCTCCATGGGAGTTTCTATTCTTGCTGTGACTTACAGTCATCGCTGCTCTAATGGGAATGGCCGGGTGTTAATGAGCATCCCTGGATGGGATGTCTTGGCTCACTGTGCTTGACAGCACAACGCACGAGCCCCAGCCAGCCTTATCACCCCCAGAGGCAGCTGATGGGCCTCAGTGGGACCTTGCGTGTGACTTGGACAGGAGAATTAACAAAGACATTCACATCATCCAGAAGGGGAAAAGGTTATTTGCTGAGAAAACTGCTGCAAGAGGAGCAAAGAGCAGCCCATGAGGCTACCTGCCTTTTGTAGGAAGAGTCTGTGCAGATCCTTGCCCCAAAATCTGGGGCCCTGGGAGAGAGCGCTTAGCAGATACAATGCTTTTGGCAGCACTTAACTCTACCAGATAATTGCTTAGTTAGTGGCTTGTTTGTATTACACAGCAGCTGGAAAAACTTTCTTTCTGGGAGGACCTCTTGGTAGTGAGCATCACAGGTCCACATGCTCGGGGGGCAGTCCTGTCCCAGACACCCAGAGTGGGGAGGCAGGCACTCAAAGAACCCCGAAGGGTGAGCAGGCTGTGCCCTAAGACTGATGCATCAGCAGCTATGTGCTGGCATGGACACAGAGCCTGTGAGTTTCAGGGCTCACCCTTGGTTATCTCCCCAAGGTGATTTCCAGCCATTTCAGTGATTTCTGTTGCTGCTTAAGCCCAGAGCAGGTGAAGCCCTCGGTTTGGTGTTACATCTCTGTGCCAGAGATCCCCTTCCCATCGAGTCTTTGGGCAGGTAAATGAGAGACAGCTGAGTCATGGGATAAAAAAATCAGGCCAGAGCCTTTGAACCATTTATTTTAAGCATCCTTATGACTTTTTTCCCTAGGTCCTGGCCTTGCTATGACTGTGGGAGTTTGGAGCATGGGCAGAGCTCTGGTGATAGCAAAATAGCACGGCTGCAAGAGCTGGGAAGTGCTGCCTGGACCCAGGAGGTGCCAAAGATGCCCAAGATGCTCCGTGAGACTTCTCCTGGCAGCCAGCACATGAGTTCCTTGCTGGACTGGAAATGCTGGTCGCACGTCCCCTCCGAAGTCAGGGATGGGGAGTTGTGACCAGGGAGGAAAAAGTAATTAGGAGCTCCTCAAATTTGCCAAATTAGTGTGGAGCTGGTAGATAGCGGGGGCAGGAGAGAGCAGGCTGTGTTGCTGAGTCCTCAGCAGCGTGGAAATGTGGCTGCAGTTCAAAAGCTTATTAAAGAGCCGAGACATACACAGACTTTATTAGCCACATGTCAGAAAGCACTTTCTACAGTAAATCCTACTTAATAGCCATATGCTAGGAGAGAATTAAATGCTTTTTAGCTCTCAGACAGTTATGTAAACTTGAGAGAAGAGAAAAAAAAGATAACAAATATCAGCAGAGGAGCCTTTGGTACATACCAGTTATTAATGTATTTATCTAGGCCATTTATTTATTGAAGATATATGTTTTTTTCTGGGACAGGCCTATTGAGTCTGACGGCTTAATCGACACCCAATGGGAAAAATGCCATTTTATAAAGTAGTTAAATTCCCATTGATTTTGATATCAGCTCCATTTTTTATTTTGTATTTTTCCCCAGCCATCACAGTCTGTTTGACAGACTCGTTAACAAGATATTAAACTGCCCCACTCTTTTTTTGAGGACAATAAATTACTATGGAGAAAGATGCTATTGTCTTAACAGATGCCTTTCACAGTGTAAACATCCCTTGACTGATAAGCAGAGAGGGAAGCAGCGTGCAAACTAGCCTTTTCATGCTAAATAAATAGCAGGACTGGAAAACTGGCACTGAAATCAATGGTGTTTTGCTCTGTGAAGAATGCCGTACTGGAGGACAGGATGGTTTAAGAGATGGATAATGGGATACAGAGGTTTTTGCTTGGATGTGGTTTGCCATGTTAATCCATCCTGACTGTGGGGGAGAGGAGCTTTGTGGCTGTCTGGGAGTCTCACGCAGGGATGTGGCTAACGAGGGCTGTGGTGCAGGGCTGGATGGCCCCATCTTTGGACTTGATGATCTTAGAGGTCTTTTCCAACCTTAACGATTCTATGATTCTATGATCTTCCTCTGGCATGGATGTAGGTCAGAGCAGGTCCTTCCCCTGTCAGGTCGCTTCATCTGGGTGACGGGCACAGCATGGCTTGCAGCAGGAGCCAGCTGACCTGCAGCTCAGAGGGGTGAAGGGACTAGAACTAGCATGAGGTGACACTGAGTTGGTGGCCCACAGGCCAAAGTGGGCCCATGACATACATCTTTGGCACAGAGGAACTCCTGCCAGCCACAGCACCATCTGGATGTGGGCGTTTTCAAGGGTGCGCAGGGTTAGGTCATGGCAGTGCTCTGTTAGCAGGTGCTCCCCTCTGCACAGAGGAGGAGGATGGGGGCTGCAGAGTTCGTTAGCAAGGGCCAGAGCCAACATGCCAGCACTGAGCAGGACTTTCTGGACGTCCTCTCCAGGAGGGATGGGGAGGACAGACCCACAGGTGTCTCTGGGCAGGGAGACTGGGGAATGGCCAACACGTGGGGCTGCAGGTCGGGGCTCAGTATCATCTGGCTCATTTCAACTCCCCTCTGAGGTGTCTCCATGATAGGCATTTTAGGTTGGGTTCCTCCTTTGACAGTAGCAGCTCCACCCAACGTGGTGTCATGAGACATCATTCCCCAGGATGGCAGCACCTTCTCTCCCAAGGAACAAACAGATGCCTTCAGTCAGTCACACTGCACGAGTTATCTCTTAGGGGCTGGGGCTTGGCCAAGCTGCCTGTGAGCCACGGTGCAAGGCTCCCAGTGGAGCCTCATCTTGGCACTGGGTGCTGCTGGGCTGTATTGCTGACACTTCTTTTGCAACCGTAAATTGAGGGGTTGAGTTTTTGCTTCAAAGCTGAGATTCTGCCAAACAAGACAGCAGCTCTGAGAGGGCCAGTTCTGGGTCTGGCTGCAGGGCATGGGCAAGCTGCTCAGGGCAGCATCATCCCTGGCCTAAAAAGATGGCACTGGCTGCCGTCTTCACCACAGTGTTTGATGCTGGGGTAGCAGTGTGATGTCACAGCTCCTGCTGTCCCCCAGTACCTGCCACGCTCTCAGGGAGAGATGCTGGCCATGCTCAAAGCCCTGGTGACCATCATGCTGGGGCAGCAAGAAGGAAACGACAGAGTTAAGATTTTGTACATTTAACCTTAATGCTTGTATTTGACCCTGCTCAGGGTACTTTTCTTATAAGCACCACATCCAGGTCTTTTCCTGTGGGTGTTTTCCCAACATCCCCACTAACTGCTGCATTGAGTCAAAAGGTTCCAGGCTTTCCTGGCATCCCGTTTCTCCCTCCCCCCCAAACCAGCGTTCCCCATCCAACACATTCCCAACTCAGAGCACTGCATTAATGCTCCATTTTATTGCATGCTCTTAATGATGCATCTGCAGATACTTCCCCTCTCTAACTGAGCAAATTCTTGCTGGGATGGAAATTTTAAAATGAGAGTCAGATTGTTTCCACATCACAGGGCACACCCAGGCTTTAAATACAACAAAATTCCTGAAATCTGTTATCCTGTCACCTAAACATTTAAATAATTAACTACAGAAACATCCCACAGGCCTGGCTAGGAAGGCGAGAGTGTTTGCATTCTAATTGATCAATAACTGCAAAGCAAACAGCTCACGGATCTGTCAATAATTACTTTAGAAGAGGCAGCCGTGGTCACTAAGATGAACTTAATCTACTCAAAGACTCAACAGCACTTACAGGTATAAGCACCGGCTCTGGCTGTTCACTCTAATGACTTTATTATTCCGATGTCATTAGTCCCATTCCTCTCTAAGTTTTGCTAATGGGCACACACATAACCAGCCTTTGCTACTGAATCATTCTCCCACTCCTTTATTTATTCCTTTCACTCTGTGGGGGCTGCAATTGCCTTCTATATCTATGCACATACGCATATGGATCTTTTCCTTTTTTTTCTTTGTTTTTGTTTAATTGGAACTGAAAGGACAATTTTCTTGCTGAAGGTGGCAATCAGAGGAGAGCACGGTTCATTTCTGAGGGGCTCCCACCTCCAGATCCCCAGCACATGCTGTGCATCCCGGGCTTCCTTACGTAAAGACACATCAGAGCGAGGAAATGAGCCTGGCTGCTGTTTAACTGTTGGGATGCTATCACAGCTCTTCTCTAGGAGCCTGGGATGCTGAAACAAAGCTAGGGCATCCTCTGAGTGTGTTGCTTCCTGAATCCACAGTGCCTGGGCTCCTGGTCCCTCCCTGCACCTTTCTCCAGGAGCTTGGCTGAAGCAGTCCCAAGCATATTTGCTCTCTCTGCCCGGCCTCTTTCCTTTGTCCCCCTCCTTTGCTGCTGCCCCAAAGCCCCCGCACCATCTTGGCTTCATGATGCTGCCGTTCCTGTACCAAAACCCTTGGGTTTGCTCAGGGGAGGCAGCTGCCTTCGCTTGGCTCCCCGTGCCTCCCCCCGGAGCCTGCCGCTGCACTGGGGGCTTGGTGGAGCCTCTGTTAATGAGAACTGGTGCAGGGGACTCTGAACCTCCCTTAGTAAAAATCTCCCTGGGACTGACCCCAATCCATCTCAGAACTCCAGGGGCAGTTGTTTTTCAGGATCTTCCATGAAATGACATGTCAGCAGCTACATTCCCACTGGTCCCAGGTAGGAGATGGCTGCGGGGGGCAGTGACTGCAGGGAGACAGATAATTTTGCACTTTCTGGATGGTCCTTGAGTAAAAGGAGGGTGGAGGCGAATAAAAGGAGGTGTTGGACGACAGGGAGCTTTACAGCTCTCCCTCTCTTCAGAAACCACTTCCATCCCATGCCTCCCTTTCGTGGGGCGAGCCAGGCTGGTCTGCAGTCACAGTCTCCCCATTAGGTGACACACCACCAGCCTGTCCCTGTCTGCAGTGACAGCCCTTAGGAAAGCTCTTTCAGAGGAGTTTGGCTTGGGAAGCAGCAATCAATTCCCCATCGCAACATATGTTTGCACTGGAAAGCTTCCCCAGCCCTGGCTCTCTGCAAATCGCCACCCTCCAGCAGGATGGGTGCAAATATGTGCTGCTGCATATCCCAAGCAGTGGGTTTCAAGAGAAGCAGCTCTGCCTCCTGTGCACAAACACCCCGAAGGAGACACGAACTGAAGGCGCAGGGGTTGGCGGTGACAGCCCGGGACAGGGCAGAGCCATGGAACGTCACCGCACACTGGTTTGCACACTTGTGCTCTGGAGCAGCAGGCGGCCCTGGCCCAGGTTGGGCTTTGGTGCTCTCCTCTGCCTTGGACTTTCTGTGGGACCCAAGGAAAGACACCATGGCTCAAGGAATGATAAATTCCCACAGATTTAGCCAGAAATGGCCTTAGAGTCTCTGGGACTTGTTCTTCTTCAGTTTCTTAGGAAGGTAGCATGGATGGGAGGGCATCCTCTTTCTCTTGGGTACTCTTTGGGTATATCCCAGGGTGAGGAGTACAGGGACCTCCCTGCCACTTCCAGCCCAGGTTTCTCTGCACCCTGTGGCCAGGTGGACATGTCTCCTTTCCTCCTTGTCTGCTGGGACAGGGGGTCTTTCAAACAGCCACCGCTGCATTTATGCAGCACGTAAGACTCCCCAGGACATGCAGGGCAGGGAGGGGAAACCTGTTGCATGATCCCTTTAAAAGCATTAGTATTTCTTCATTCAGCAATGGGCCAAAACTGCCTGCTTTCAACTCAAACCCCTTGTTAGTCCAAACTAGCAGGACAGAGGCCCAGACTCATCCTTTTCAAAGCCAGTCAGCTAAAAGATGGGAGGAAAGTTTCCCTGCCTGCGTCCCAGCATTGCCTGGAGGTGGTGGCAATGTTTCTTTGAAGCATTTGAAGTCACCCAGCTCTGGGCGCCAGACACGCGTGGCAGCCAGCTCTGACTCTGCCATCCCCAGCCCTCCCGAGGATGAAATAGTGATGGGGGCTGCTGCTTTTAACCTGGAGCACAGAGCTTCTTGCCGGGCGTGTGAAAAAGTGCCTCGTAGGTGGATTATTTGCCTTGGCATTAAGCTTGAATAAACAGGCAGAGGACACTGGTTGAGGGATGGAGGGCACCGAGCACAGAAACACGCTAATGGATGTAGCATCCTTGAGTATGCGAAGGAAGGGAAGGCAGACAGAGCTGTCTGTGTGGGAGGCCTCAGCACTGACAATAAACTAATCAGTACAGCTTCTACCTCAGCTCTGCTATTGCTCATGCATTAGTTGAGTTGTTATCATAAAGCTTTCCCTTAACTCACCCCTTAGGTAGTTATGGCTCACAATAAGAAGCAACCGTTGGTCTTCTCCAGAGCATCCTACTTATGAGATAGCCTGTGACCAACAAGAGGCTGGGGAGCCCCATACTGCTCCCACATCCACTGGCTGCTTCCTACACCCCGCTCTCCAAATTGGAGCCTGATGGAGCCAGTCTCCTTTTTCCAAGTCGTGTGGTGCAAATATTTATTCAGCCACCCTGCTCAGGGCATCTTCCTTTGTGAGAGATAGAAGTAATTTAAAAAGTTAGATCCCCGTTGTTTATTTTTTGGGGTGGAGGGATGAGGCTAGGATGATGTTTGTGTCACTGTCACAACCCCCACCATCGTCCGTGGTCAGTAATGTCCCAGCCCCACTGTCCCTTGTGCCCCTGAGGTCCCCTGTGCTGTGTGCACTGGGCTGCAGCCTTTTTTCCCCCCTTCATTGCATTAATCAGTGAGGTAGGAACAAGTTTGGGCTATTCGGCTGTGTCTTCCCTGAAGTAACACAGAATAAATAACTCCCTTGGGCAGTCTTTGGGAGAGCTCCCTGGAAAATGGAAAAGGCTGAAAACAGCTTTTTTAACAATCCCCGCCACGGCTCTGCCACCAGCCTCTTTGACTTCATGATTTATTTCTTTTCAGGAGTGAGCTAGACCGTGAAATCACTTTGAAGTTTTGCTCCTGAGACGAAACATCAGGAAAGTATTAATACAACCATTTTTTTTTGTGATAGAGGAAAAAAAGAAAACCAAGGCAGAAATAAGAAGAGCTCCTGCAGAGTTGTTTACTCTAGATTAAACTGTCCCAGACTCTCCGGATCTTAACAGCTTTAGCTGAGGAACAGCCTGAAAGTGATTAATTTATAAGGTGACAAATATCACTTGCAGGCAAGAGGCAATTTGACTGTTTGGCTGAGAGCGAAGAGACTGTAAACAGGTTGTTTCACCATGTGAACAATATATTCACTTTCAAGTTGGGGCTACAATTCAGAGCTCTGGATACCTTGGGTTTTGGTATCAGACCCAGAGCCTTTCGGCTGTAGCTTTGCTGGTCTCACCGATGGTCTTTTACCAGCTGATGGCCATTCACAGCTATGCAGGGCCTGAAGGTCACATAACCCCCCTCAAGACCTGCTGCAATGAGTGACTCGACCAAAACTCTGCTGGATTGTTCTGGTCAGGCAGGGGGGGATTTTCAGAGGGAAGGCGCAGCCGTGTTGCCCATCCCGGGGGGACACAGTAATGCCTATGCAGCAATCCGCAAATGCTGGTGGCTGGGTGGGGGCTGGAGCTGCTTCCCGGGCGTGGGCAGAGTTACCTGTCTTGAGAGCTATCCCCAGAAAGCCAGATCATCTCTTAGGACTAATGACATTAATTGTGCCTGGATGAAAGCAGACACACGCCGCTTAATTTATTCTTCCTGTGTTGCAGTTGATTGCTTGTTATTCTATTACCCCCCCACTGGATAGATCTTGTACTCAATTATTACACTGCTGACCTGCCTTTGCTGCTAATGTGACACTCTTGTTTCCTCTTCACTACAACAACCTCTGAAATAACATAATGCGTCGGTTCTGTGCAGCGGCACACGGGGCTGGGTGTTGTCTGGCTCCCACGAGCGGATGCCGAGGGATTCTGGCAGCATGAGATATGATCCTTCCGCGATATTGGTTTAATGAAACATTTTGTGAGTTGGAGTTGTCTCTGCTGCTGTCCCCAGGCCCCATGTTTCAACCAGGCACCAGAGGCTTGAGAATTATTGATCTGGGTAAGTCAGGGAGTTGTGAACAAGGTTGTTCCCTCCAACAGGAGTGATCTTGCAGGAGATATATGAAGGCATTGGCTCACTCCTTGTATCTACCGCAGCCTTCCCATATGTCTTCATGGTAAAATAAGTTCTGGCTCAACTAAGATAATAATCGGAAGAAGGCTGAGGGCTGTAGCAAACAAACACAAACAGTTGGCAACCCACAGCCAGGATGTGGGACGCCTTTGTAGCCTAGCAGATCAGACGATGGGGTGCAATACAGACCAAGACTTAAGCTGTCTTCTTCCAAATCATGTTGACTTGGAAAATCACTCCTTCTCCCCAGCAGCTGTGACATGATACCTTTTGTGCAGCGAGATGGGAGTACCAGTCTGCCACCCAGAGCCCCAGTTTTAACCTTCTGCATGGTCTGGCTGAGCTCAGCAGGGAAGCGGGTCACAACCATGCAGACTGAATGAGACCCTGGAAGAGGCACGTCTGCAGAGCAAAAACCGCTCATCCTGCCACAGTGATTTGCTTTCAGAGGACACCTGCCTTGAGCTGTCCACAGAGCATCTTGGGTCCAAGGTGGTTTCCTCCCTTCTTGTGCCCTCTGCGGAGGTTTGTCTCCAACGTCTGCAGTGTCTGGCAGCTCCCTTGCGGCCTCTGTGTTGTTATGCACATGCTGCAGAAGGAACATGCTGGAAATTGCTTGCTTCCCCCAAAACTGTGCCTGAGACTGTTTGGGACAGATAAGTATGGAAGAGTGAGAGGCTGGTCCTCTGCAGAAGGGTGCAGGGTCACTCCAGCTGTGCTCCAAGCAGACCCACACTCCCACTCCCCAGCCTGAGTGGAGTCCTGTTGCTCCCTAATACAGTGCATGAAGGGCCTGGGTGGTTTTCCCTTCCTCACTGCCTCCTTCAGCAGTGATGTATTTCAAAACAAGAGTTTTCCCAGTTAATTTCTACCAGTTACAGAGAAAACCCCTTCCCCAAGGCAGCGATTCTCTGACTCAATTGCTTTGTTTATATCGTTGGCTGCAAACAGTCTTTCAGAAGCCAGGCTCCAACTTGTCTCCTAACAACGTCTCAAAAAAGACTGGTTTGAACGAGGTTCCTGAAGAATACTACATCTCCACGTCTCAGCAATGTTCATTTGCTCTCTGCGAAAGGCAGTGCTCATGTTGGTTTCAGGGAGCTGTGACCATCGCAGGGCTATTGGACAGACCCCATGCAGGGGTAGGGAAAGTCTGCTTCCCTGCACTGGAAAAAATAAAAGCAAATTATCCTCAAAACTCAGCCTCTGAATGGCAGTTAAAAGCTGTGCTGGGGCAGGTCCTCCCAAACTGTGGCCAAAGCCCATTAACTGAGCCTCCTTCTGCCGCTGGTGGCATTTTATCTGGTCGGTGAATTCACGATCAAGGGCTGGATCTTGGCCTCCAGCGATGACCGTCTGTCTGGCTGCTCAGCCCCCTGGGGGCATCCCTGCTGCTCTTCCAAACTTTCTCCCATGGACCAGCAGGTAAAACATCCCTGGCGCTAACAACTGATCTCGGAGATGTTTTATTCCCCCTTCACATAATGTCCTAGTTTCTCATAAATGCAGGAAGATGCCGCCTCCAGTTCTGCGTGGTACAGAAGTGCCATTAGGGCAGTTGGCGCAAGCGCTGAGCAGCAGGCAATTTAGGATGATAGCGTGCTAAAACAGTTGAGCAACCCACTGTCAATTCAAAAGCTTTCTGGCAGCTCTCTCTTCATTTTGGAGATTTCTATCTTAACAGACCTATAAAGGAACAGATTAGTAGAGATAAATTGGATAGCAACTTGGCCTAATGTGTCAGCAAGGCTAGGTTATGGCTCTCTGATGCTATGTAATGCTTGGTAATGCTGTCAGAGGTTTCTCCCAGGTCCTGAAAGAGGCTTTTGTGGGGCTTTGCCCAGAGCATGGGGGCCAGAGGCGAGCAGGCAATGCCCTGCGCTGAGCTTCATGGTGGTGGTTTGAGGCTGTTTTGCACCTAGGTGCTGCACTGTCCTTGTCCGCCTGTGCTGGCTGCCTGGGCCCCAACCTTCTCCACGGGCACTGGAAAGAGAAAGGGGGTGCGTCAGAGCACAAGGAGGACTTCAGGCTTGGTGCCATCTCCAACTTGCTCCCTGGAGACGTCATTCCTCCTCCCCAGCTGCATGCAAAGCTGAGGGAGGACCCCCTGTGAATTTATCCTGTTTGAAGTCCTGAGAGGCAGTGAGCCCTCCAGCATGGCCAAACCCGCCTTGGTGCTTCTACAATTCCCTGTGATCCTTACCCTCCTCTCTGATCTTGTCCAGATGCCACCACCGCTTGTTAAATACAGCAGATTTTGCATCTTTGCATCCAGCTGCTTACCATCATCCGGCTTCAATACGAAGAGCTTCACAGTGGAGGATATCTGTGAGCACGTTCCTTTCTGCCCATAAATACAGATCTTTTTCCTTTTAAATCCTGACTATATGAACTCCATTCTATCTACTCCATTACCCACAAGCAAATTGTAAAATTATAGCCCTGTACTTCGGTTGGGAGGCTGTGCTTTGAGCAGCTGCTGCAGCTCAGAAACTCCTATTAATGCTGTGCTGTGAAGGGGAGGGTTAGGGACCAGGGAGCCTCTGATTACTCAAGATAAAAATGATGGGAAATACTCCAAGAGGAATGTACTGAAAAGGCTCCCCAGTCTATTAACCACCAAGATTGGGGTGTGTACTGAAGCTACTCAGTTTAAACCTTATTTGCCACTCCAGGGGATTTTGCTCACTTTCCTCATTTAATCCACTTACTTTTGCAGGCAGACAGACAGATGGACAGGGACTGATCCCTCTCTCACTCTTCACCGCGATATCTGCTGACTTCCCTCTGCCTGACACTATCATTTAGTGGCCTCTGCCTGCATTTCTTTAAGGTGTTCAAAGTTGTTCTTTGATAGCTAAATCCTCCTGCAGCTTAAACTGCCAAATCTGAAATAGTCCTGGCTGGAGCAGGGATTAAGCAGAAAACCCTTGTTTATTTTCTTCTTGGTGCTCAAAACAGACCATTCCTGCCATTCCTATGAGGCATTGCCTGTCCTGCCCCTGCAGGCTCAAGCTCTGCAGAGGGGCACTTCTGGCACTGACCTGCCCTGGGAATTGAGAGAGAATCCCCTGGCTGAGTGGGGGGATGCCCTGGGGAATGGCTGGGGACCACAGGGGACAGGGGAAGTAAAACGACCTTATCGGTCCACGAAATTTCCCATCACTGTGCTTTTCATCTGCTTGCATTAAGAACATTTGTATATCTGGATGGAAACATCCTTGGGCATAGTTATTTTATTAATACACTGTTTTTTAACACAATACAGTAAATCTGAACATTAAGTTGTGTTCACTGTACCTCTGGAGATGTTTTGGAAACCACCTAGCGGTAATCTGGCCTCTGACCCTACTCAAAACGGGAATCCCCAGAAAAATCTATGAAAGATGGTATCTGGGGTCCAAACTGGCAGGTAATGGAGTCTTCAGAGCTAATAACTTCATGCCCTTTTGTTGACTGGCAGCTTCAAAATTGAATGTCTCTGGTTGTTGCTCTTGGGAGCATAGCTTCCTGTGGCTGTTCCTCAGCAAACAGTGATTAAACTGCAGCTTTATGCTGCCATAAAAAAAACAGAAGAAGGAAAAAAGTAGCTTTGTAAACAAACTCGCAGGAGAAGCCCTCCAGCTTGCCGTGCTCACCTTGTGCATTCAGAAAGCGAACACTAGCCTCCTTCTTCCAAATTCTGAGGTTCACTTAAAAATTGCCAGACTGAACAGGTTTTTTTTTATTTCAAACACAGCTGGGAAACTCAATTGTCATTTTAATTTTGCCACTGTTCAGGTTCTTATTTTTCCAGCTTGACTGTGAGCTGCGCTTGCAGAGGAGAGCAGAGACAGGATACCTGGAGCCCTGGCTGCACAGGGCAAAGACATGGAGATCACTCATTATCCAGGCAAAGCTCTCTGCTGGCTCATTCCTGCTCCGAGACTCTGCACCCCAAATGGGAGTTGCCTTGGCAAGACCTAAGAGGGTGCTAAGGTATAGCAGCGGCATGTGGTATCGCTCCTGACACACAGTTACTGCCTGAATGCAGCCAATGCTCCACTCTCAGCGTGTTGTTTCCCCAAATGTGCCTGCTGAGCAACTCTTCTGCAAGAACATTTGGAAATGAGACACCCGTGCGTGCCATAAATGAGCAATCACATTTTTTGTTTGATTTGCTATCCTCTGACTTTTTTCTCCTCTTTTTTCCATTTTCACTTAGAGGTACTCAGGACCAAACATGACTGCAATGGATGTGACACAGGAGCCAACTACAACTGCCCGATTCCTGTGCCGGGGCTCTGGAGCAGGCATTGGCCGCGAGGTTGAAGCAGATGCTGATAACAATAAACACTGAGATTAAACCCAGAAAATCAGTCATTTTCCTTACGCCCTTCAAATAAAACCCATTCCTGTTGAACAGGGCTCATTATTGCAGCATCATGAGAGGAGGGATGTTGCCATATAGCTAATGTGATGATTTCAGGTACAGTTGCTGATGCCTGATTAAACATCTCTGGGATCAGGCAGACTGTTTGGATTGAACGGGCCATTATTCTGTCCCGCTAATAGCAGACTCACAGAAGCACGTTATAATTAAAACCACAATAAATGTCATCGCTAAACTTTGATGAGAAGAGCTTCTGGCTTTGTGCACATCCAGGCACATCGGGTGAAACGCAGAGGACAGATTCTGCAGCATCCTCCGTTTCGGCACGTGGGGTCACATTGTAGTTGTGCTGCACTAGGGGAATTGGGGATATAAAATATAAGGTAATTCCAGACACTTGAAGGAGTAGACTAGATCTATTGCTATTGCCTGAACTGATGATAACACCTGCCATGCCCTGGATTTAAAGAAGCCGGCACAGGAGGTGGGTGGAGGGACACTGAGTCCCAAGCCCTGCTGTGGGTTTGGGGATGCACTTGAGCACTGTGGGCAGTCCTGGTCTCTGCACTGATGTAGGATGAAGGGGGTCAGAGGGGCTAGAGGGAAGACTGGAGTGATGCAGGGGATGGGAGAGCTGCCTTATGAGGAGAGAATAAAAAAGCTCAGACTCTTAGCAGGGAGAGGAGAAGGTTTGAGAGGGATGACATCGTGAAGGTTTTAGGTAAGGTGACTGCAGACTTGTTCACCATATCCCACAGCACGCTCACTGAAACTAGCAGGATACCAATTTAAACCAGGTACAAGGTGGCAGGTTTTTGCACAGAGGTAGCACATTTTCGAAACATGCTGCCTGGAGATTGTGGAGGCTGACAGTGTCAGCAGGGTCAGTGTGGCTGTTCATGCAAGAGCTGGTGTTATTGTGGCTGTCCTTCAACCTATGGCACTGGGCAGAAACAGCACGGACCACAGCACTACCCTGCTGCTCAGTGCTCGGCAAACTCTCCTTGTTTCTCAGTATAAGCTGTGCAAGTAAAGGCTGTAAAATTCCTGGGGCTGCTTTGCAAGTGGGATGTTTGTCATGATCAGCGTGGGGTGTCACTTAAAACCTGATTCATCCGGATCCCCCTGGAATGACATATTTAATATGAGTTATTTTTTATCCTCCAGCAATTTTCTGACTGCTCCTCTCTATAGATCTGCAAGATATAGAAAATGGCATATATCTCCTTGCATGCAGCCAATGTAGAAATTAAACAACTTGCTTCCTCAAGGGACATATTTCCCCCCCCGCAGGAGCCCAGGTAGCAGAGCTGGCAGGCTGCTTCATCAGTTCTGGCTGCAGGGACACAGCCCTGGTCAAAGCCCCTTGGGGACACATGCTGTGTGTGTCCGGCAGCCCAGGTAGCACTCCTCCCGTTCAGTGCAGCTGGCTTCCACCTCTCTTTCCCTGAGATAAAAGCCAGCCTGGGATGCTCTAGTCCAGTTCCTGCATCATGAGATCCCTGAACCTTTTTGCAAAGGTGAAGCCCCCAAAATTGTACAGATGAGGCATAAGAAAAGGGATTCATTTGCTCATCCCATCCACATCGCCCTGTCCCAGCTAGCATGGGTCGTTTCCCAGGCCTTTTCCTCTTGGAAGCGTTTTCCACCATTTCTCTGGGTTTTCTCCTCCAGCCCTCGCCCTGGCTCAGCACCACCTGGCTGGGCCCACTCAGGTTTCCCTCTCTAAGCTGGAGATGCTGCCCCAACCCCTGAGCATCAGGGGGGCTGCTGTGCCCCAAGGTCCCAGCAGAGAAGGCAACCCTATGGCTGGGGAGTCCCTGGCCCGTGTGCAGACTGCAGTAGCCATGCATAGAAAAAGCCCTGAGCAGTACCAAGGTTTACAGGCTGAGCAATGCATGGGTCTGAGTCTGGAGGAGGACCATTGCCGGCTCCGCAGGGCTCAGTGCACACCAGACATGCGTGACAAAAGTGTGTAATGAGTGCGTGTGAGTCTCTGCATGTGGCCACCCCATTTGCTTGCCTCTGTGAGTACATATGCTTGCAAGCACACGTGTGAGCCTGCATGTCCAGAATCCTAACCCCATTTCTCTGGGAAGAAGCCACTCAAGGGCTCTTTCCAAGTAACATTTCCAATAAAGAAACCTGCGTAAATGGTGCGTAAAGCTTTTATGAATCAAGCCCTTAATCAGAACTTCGGGTTTCCGAGCACATCCTTCAGGCCTAACAGCCCTTTAATGCATTCATCACATTAAGAGTTAATTTACAACACGCGGTTTGAGATGAGCTCTCGGCCCTTCGGTAAGGATCTGCCTGAAGTGCGAGCCGTGTGTTAACAACCCAAATGTATTCTGCTCCCAGGAAAAAAAAATTACCCCTGATATTTTCACCCTTCAAGGGAGACTCTGGGCCATGGAACAACATAGCAATGGTGTGATGGGACCACTGCCGAGTTCATGAATTTTAGATGCCTGCGAGAAATTATCTATTTTGCCGGACCCTTGCTGGGCTCAATCAGTTCCTCCGTGGTTGGTGACAATTAAGAGCCAGTATGATGCAAAGAGGATATTTTAGACACTGCTTGACACCAAGGCTCCCATCCCACTAGCTTTGGTCTCTTCTCTACCTCCCAAGACATGTCCCTTCTCTCTCTTTCCCCAAAAAGGATCAGCATGTTTGATATGCTCCCAGTTTCCAGGAAATGGGCTTTCATGTCCAAAGGTTGAGTGTTTCCATGCAGAAATGATAATTATGTTGGAAGGAGAGGAGTCCATTGCCTAACACCATCTGCTCATGCAGGATGCTGGGAAGTCTTGGGGCTGAACTGTGGAGCACGTTGGTCTGTGCAGAGTGGGTATCAGAAAGGCAGATCTTGCCCTACTTCTCACTTTTCTTCCTCTCTGTTTTCTAAGCAGATAACAATTTTCAGACCATTTTTCTCTTTTGAGACAGTACTATTCTGGAGCCAAACCACAAATCTGCTAGTGAAATAAAAAGGCAATGCAAAGTGCTTTGTTAAGCAGCATCTTTCCTGGTGAGATCTTGCAGAGCTTTGCAGAGCTTTGCAAAGCTTTGCAGACCCAGAAGGTCACAATAGCAACACTCAATGTATTGTTCTCCCTGTGTCCTCTTTTGTCTTCTCCCCCATAGTAACAGGTCAAAAACTGAGACACAGTGGACATGAAGGGAGATTACAAAGCCACACTGCCAGCACTGCAACACTCCCCCCCTCCTCAACTCCACCGTCCCCCTTTGCTGCACCAGTATTGCTGCGTGGCACAGCTCCCTGTCAGCCTGTCACATCCCAGCTGCAGACATGGGCTCCACTGTATTCAATAGAGTCATACCAGGAGAAGGGAGATGATAATCAGCTGTATCCCTAAAAGAGATGGCCAGAAACGCTTTACAGTTTTGGATAAAAAAAGGCTATTTTCATTTAAATGAAAATCTTTTTCAAAACGTATCAATTTCAGCACAATATTGTCTAGGAAAAAGAGGCTCAAATTATCCTGTATTCGTATGCTGGCATTGGATGATTTCCATTTTTCATCTGTTTTGATTCAAAACCAAACCCACAGTTTATAAGATATATATCTATCTATCTATCTCATATAGCTTTAAAGTTCAAAGCAAAACAAAGCCTGAATTCACTAAAACTAAATATTTCAATTAAAACAGTTTTTACAAGTTAATAACATTGGAAAAGTTTAAAACGTTGGTGTTTTCTACTTCAGAACTGGAAGAAAAGAGAGGGATTTGTGGAATTTTAATGAAAAAACCAAAGGGTTTCCACCCCGTTCTTCTACTGATGGACTGACATGAGGAACACAGGAAACCCAGATTCACATCCTTCACCTGCTTGATTTGGACTGGAGCCTTGGATGTACCTCTTCTACAAAAAAAGCCTTACTTATCTGTCATGGGCTTCTCTCATTGCCCCCCGCTCAAATTGTTCCATGTTTCCACAAGGTAAATAGAATAGACCTGTTAGGCTTTGCCTGGACCCTGCTTAGAGCAGCATCCCTCTATCAGTATGTTTTCCTCTGCCTTGGCCTGACTAATTTTAAACAGCCAATGATGAAGATGGCATTGCTTTTCCTAGGTGAAGTTTGCTCGATCTTCCTGAACCCCCCCCCCCTCCCCGAACCCATTCCTTGATATGTAGTTTCCTTCCCAGCCTCTGCTCTTTCCTCCCTTTGTGTCTGCCTTGGTGCCCCTTGCTCAGCAGAAAGTCTCTGCCCATGAGCATCTTCCCAACATTGCAAAGCGTGGTTCACAACTGGGGAGATCTGCTCTCTTCTCTTTTGTATGAGGATCTCGGTTAGCTTAATGCCAGCTACTGAGGTTTTCCTGTGTTTATAGAAGATGGTGAAAGCTGTCTGGTGTTCTTGAGAAACCTTCAATTTCCCAGACCTGGTAAATACTCCGTTGACTTTTGCAAGAGAGCAGAGACAAGTTCTCCGCTGCACAACAGGCAGACAAATAATCCTCACACAATTTATCGCAAATCTCTTGATCCAGTCTTTGAATATGGGAGCCTTATATCGTGTAAATACATACAGAAGCCTATTAGCTCCTTTGATCATATTAACCTGCCGCTGTGCGCAATTAGTTTGAAATCTTTGTCTGAAAAGCTCCGTCTTAGTCTAAGAAGAGACGCAGGGGAGGGATTCAGCCTGTCAGAAGAAAATAAATTTTGCGAAGATGAAAATTTTGTACAATTATGTGACTCAAACATAATTCTTTATAGTCTAACACGGAAACCAAGTCTGACTGTATAATAAAGAGCTCCAGGACCCCGCTGAGCCCTCTGCTAGGCTTGTCTTGGTGCAGACACAGTCCCTGGCTGTGGGTGGACACAGTGTATTAAATAGTGGAGTGACAAACTGTGACAGCACGGAAGAGAGGATGATGTCAAGGCCTTGATATTAAATAATTTAGGATCTAAATAGACATGGTGTTTTGGGGAAACAAGCATAATGTTTCCATTTTAAAGATCTTCTCAGTGGCTGGTACAAAAAAAAATCTGGATTAAACGCTGAGTTTTCAGTCCAGCAGGTTCTCTTATCCATGGGATGATCACTCCCTCTCTGGAACAACACAGTTTTGTGTTCTTTGAAAATGTGTTGATCGGCTCATGGGATGAAAGATTTTGTATACTGCAGTTTCACCTTGGCTGTTGACCGTATCATGAATACTTGAATACCCTTGTCTGGAAGGATGTCCATCCTGTTTTCTCCAAACACTGCCTGACATCATCCTTTGAGTAAGCTATTCAGGAAGATCACTATCCTTTTGAGATCAGTCTGGCTTCTGCTGGAACCAACCCTATTTCCTTTCTCCCACATGGACCATTCACCTGACAATTTATCATTTTTAGCTTCTCGAATTAGGTGAAAGGATCAAGACAACGACGGCGCTGTTTCTCCTATGCAAGACATGGGAATTACTGTTTACACTCATAGATTTCTGCCTCTGCTTTGGTCTTAGTGCTCAAGGTGGCTGGAGCTGCAGCCTCCCAAAGGAGATATAAAACCCCTCAAAGCCACTTGTGCAATAGCAGCAGTGTCTCTTATCTGCAAAGACCATATAAGCAGTAAAACACTCCATCCGAGCCGGGCACAGCCAGGTTTCCAGTGTAATTAAATGTGAGGATCAGTTATGGGGGGAAGGGAAGTAATCTAAACCTGTTCAACGAGGGTATTCCAGAGAGAGCTGGTTAAAATAATCCATGAGTCTAATTAGCCATGTTACTTTCTTGTTATTTCTGGGTCCCCTGCATGGTGTCAGATGTTTGATAGTGGCTATTCTCCAATCACCAGCAAAAGGAAACAAAGGGCATCATCTAAACACTGTGCTGGAAGAACTTTCGTTACACCGCATCTTCGTCTGTGCAAGACCCAGTGAGATCAGCATCTCTACACAGCTCCTTTGTCAGTGCTACCAAAACACAGCGGTTCTCCTTGTTTCATGTGTCTGGCAGTGCTGATACGCTCTGGTCTTCTTGGAAAAAAGCCCACCCCACACTGCTTGAAAAATCTGCTAAGTTCCTTCCTCTGCAACTCACACTGCTGTCATATCCTTAGCTGACAGTCAGTCTACACGATTAGAGTCAAGTGCTTTGTTTTTCAAGAGGGAGACAGAGGCAGAGACGAAAGAGCTACACGTGCCACATGTTTTGTATTTGCACACATGCTGATTTAGCCTCTTGTAAAGGTTTAAGCAGAGCAGCATAGAGGCTCTTCTGGCCACTCTAAAGGGCCTTGCTGGGAAAGGGACCTGGGTCCTGACATTGCCTCACTGAGCCCTCTATGTAATTTGTGCAGCAGAAGTGCACTGAGATGGTTAGAGGAGAATGTGAGACCTCTTGCAAACCTCATTAGAGTTTGGGAAACGTTCGCCTGAATACGGCATCCTGGTTTGTGTCGGACAACAAGCTGTTGGCTTAAAACACCCCAGCCAAATGTTTTGATGCGCAGAGCTAAACCTTCAGACGTGGGAGGAACTGGGCATACAAGAGACTCAATGGTCATCAGTTACTTGGCACTTGGCTCTTTCAGAGGATGTGAGACCTCATCTTAGGCAGCAAACATGCACATTACAGACTAAGCCCAATTTCAGACCTGTTCTTGCCATTCTAGACACAAACATAGTGTCCCACCAGGCAGCAAGCAGCAGCGGGGAGACAGGGGAATTGCTCCTGTTCATACAGGCAGAGGAGATGGTTCTGCACAGTTGCACGTACTTTCAGCAAAAGCGGCGCAACTTTGGGATGGGCTGTGGAAAAGCTGTATTCCTTGGACAATTTGATGGGGGATGATACTGGGAATAATGATAGCATCTGAGCATTGTCATGCTTCTCTCCTAACTGAGCTGAGTGACCCGTATGCTTTTTGGCACCGTGGGGGACTGTTTGCTAAACGAAACAACAGCTAGGCATTTCCAGGCTTGTGATAATTTGACAAATTATAAAGAAATAAATTGTTTACCAGTCAAATAGAGAAAAGAGAGGAAAATAGCCGGGAATGCAAACGCTTGAGATATCTTTTCTCTTCTCCCCTGTTAGTAATGGTTCTCTGAGCAGTGATAATTCAGGAGCAGCCCTTTACCTCCACAGCTGGCTGAGATGATTTTCCAATTAGCCAAACTTTCATGTTGCCTCCCGTGAGCTCTATGGAGAACTCACTGATGCATTATGCAGCCCTGCTTGTCATTTCTACCCTTTCAACTGCCTGCTCCTCCTTGCAAAAACCACAAGAGCCAGGCACAGGTTCGTACCTGGACATGTCCTTGTACCCAGGAAAATGCCAGAGAGCTGCTTTACAACAGTTGTGGCAATGAGGAACAAATGAAGGTAAAAGGAGCTCTGCTTCTCTGTCTGGGGCTTGCCCTGAGTGTTGGACCCCTGCAAATGCTCCTGGATCAATGCCAGTCTCAGGGACCGCCGCAGCAAAGGGGTTGGGCTCAGGGAGAGGATATGCTTGTCCCCAAGCAAGGATGCACCCAGTGAGCTCAGCAATCCCTTTAGCTCAGTCAGCTCCTGCAGGGCCACAGAGAAACCTGACTGTCCAGGTGAAAACTAAAGAAACCCACTGCCTCATTTACAGCAGTGATTCCTTGCTAACAGATGCAAATCGCCATAGCCTCATGGGTGGATCTTGCTCCGAGCACACCTGGTCTGTGAATGCCAGCTTATCTAATACATTTTCTTCCCTGAATCTGTATCTCAGAAGCTGTCACGTGTTTTTTCCAGTGCGGCCTGCAGGACCTTCTGTGCCTGCCAAAGTACCCTGGCTGGAGGGGACTGAGGTCTCCATACAGGTTGTTCTGAGCTAGTCTTGGAGTTGCAGCAGTGCCAAGACTTTTCAGGTTTGCAGGTGTCCAACAGTCTGAACACTGATGGGAAACCTCCCTAAAAATATATGGTCCATTCAATCAGGAGTGCTCATTGGATTTCTGGGTGGAGTTTTCTGAACTGTGTGGTCCAGAAGTTCAAAAGAAATGATCAGATTAGTATTTCTAGTCCTAAGAATTTACTGAAATCCCCTGCTTCTCTGTTGCCTGGCTTCCTGCGACCAAAGACCAACATGCAACCAGACTTTCTACTGCCTTTCATCTTTCTGAGACTCAGAGAAATAAAATCCCAGGGACTGACTTTCACCTTTTTCTTTTGTAAGGACTCAAGCCATTCCTTCCTTGGGGTTTGCGAGGATGCTCACTCCAGTGACCCGCCTGGGCAGAGAAGCATTCTGGGGGCAGGATAAGAAATAACCATAAGGAGGCAAGTGTCACCCAATGAAAAATACTGCTCTGTTCTGCTAGCCTTTAACTTTCCAATGAAACAGCCACCTCTTGTGTCTGGTGGCAGGTGACCCACAGCCAGTCTGCCTGTGTGATGGGCTCAGGGGGCTGGAGGGGGCATATTCTGTAGAGGTGTGAGCACAGTCAGGATGTCACTTGTGTGCCTGCGGTACAGTCTGCTTTAATCGCTGCTAAGCGCTGACACTCGTGTTAGCAACATGGAGGGGAATCTCTCAGGGGTGCCTCTCCTTGGGCACCAGCACTTGTGCTTGTGCAAGGATGCAGTCATGCAAAGTGGCCTCTCAGCATGAGGCAAGTACTTGTTACTGAAGCACTTTGAAGCAAGCTAAGGTTCTCATTATTTTCTGAGCCTCACGACAGCAGTGTTGCTTCATCTGAGGCTGTTTCTTGTGCTTCTGAGGAGCTGACAGGAGTCCACCCACTCCCAGTCAGAGGGGAGAGCTCCTGAATAAGCACCTTGTAGCTATGTGCACTCCTGCAGAGCCCAGCTTGATCCCTGAATTGCTTTACAGACCAGGGCTGTATTTACACCACCAATAAGCAGCCATGTAAGGAAGGTCTGGAGAATATCCCGGAGACCTAATCCTAGCTAGATCTGTGCCAAAGACGAACTCACAGCACATGGTAGCATCTCTAGCCCAGGCAGCCTTTTCTAAATGGATACTGGAAGGCAAATAAAGGTGGCAGAGAGCAGCTGGGGACAGGGAAGGACCTCAGCTATAAGATCAGAGCTGTCTTGGTATTTCCTTTAGGTATGGAAATTGTAATTAAACTTTTCTCCTCATCCCTCAGTGGGTTTTGGTTCAAGCCCTGCAGGTCACTTTGATGAGGAGACAGTGCTGCTCTGCAGACCCCAGAGAATAAATGGTTTCTCTGCTGGACTATTTGCTGTGGTGGCATTTAGTCGCATTTCTCACACTGGCAGCACCTTGAGCCTGACCCGATAGGGAACCCATTGTGAAGAGCATCACTGCATAAAGACTGTATATCACATTGGTCCCAGCAACGGGACTTGCAGGGATGGGTGTGTGATGTGGGAGGGCAGAGTTTGGGAGAGGCATTGGAAAGCCAGGCTGCAGGTTGCCGGTATGCTAAAAGTCCCATTACTAAAGACTTAGCCTGAGTTTCTTGGGCATAATGGCATGCTTCTGAGTCATGGTGCCTTCTTTCCATGGGCTCCCAGAGTTGGGAGCCATGCCAGGTACCTCAAATGCTCTCAGATCTGTGTATTGAAGTTTCTCAGAGATGAATTACCATGTGTAATTGCTGTGATGGATAACACGGCAAGGTATTGAACGGGGCCCTGGAGTCATTCAGGACCTACATTCGCCCCTTTTGTTCAGATGGAAAATTAAATGATTCTTAAAATAATAAATGTGCACCCTGGAGAGAAATACTCAGCTGCTCCCTCAAGAGGTGCTGTGCTGTTCTTGTGTTGAGCAAGGAATAATGAAGGTAATTGAAAAGTTATTACTTTGGGGGCAAATTTATCTTGGCTAGTATAGCCTTGCAAATACACTTGACTGGTGAAGCAATCCAAGTACTGCAACAGAGAGAACAGCCGTGCTTTAGAAAAACCAGGCCACCAGATCTGGGGTCAGATTCTGCACCGCCTTGTTCTTTGTGCAGTTGCAAAGGTCTTGAGCTAATCCCATGCCAACTGGCTGTATGGTGCTACCTGATCAGACCAGGATGAGAGTGTGCAAGCTGACGTGTGTCATCTGGGCTGGGGCAGGCTAAGATCTCCCAGGCCATGGAGGACAACTCACTAAGCTGCAGGCAACCGGTCAGGGAAACAGTGTGCTTGGATATAAACAGCAGCATGAGTGCTGTATGGGAGGGATTGGCCCTAGCCAACCCGTTGGCATTATTGAGTCACGTCAAGGGAGACCGCAAGGACTTGGCCATGCTTCCTCTCGCTGGTATCAGCCATTCAGTCTCTTCCATGTAATTTTGTCTTCTCTGTGGCTCTAGCTGAATGGTGGAAGTGGAAGCGGGATGGGAGGACCAGGGTGTGTGGAGAGGACTGGCTGGACCATCTGGCTCGAAGCGCAGTGAGCTTGAGAAAGCCTGTCAGAAGGCGCTGAGGTGGTGGAGGCGAATGTACGAGGCAAGGTGGAACGGTTGGGTTTGTTTGAGCCTGAAGATGAGAAGGACAAGGACAATCTCGCTGCTAGCTTCAGCTACCACCAAGGGAACTGAGAGGCTGGAGCCGGACTGTCCTCAGAGGTGCACAGCAACAGGACAAGAGGCCACAGGCACAGGCTACAGCAGGTGTAATGCCAACAAGGTATAGTGAAAAAACACCTTCATAATGAGCATTGCGGCCCTGGGACAGGGCAGTGGTGGGGGAATCTCTGTCTTTGGAGATACTAAAAACGCAGCAGGACTGGGCCCAGAGCAACATGACATAACTTTGAAGTTGGCCCCTTTGTGCAGGTGGTAGGACCAGAGACCTCCAGAGGTTCCATCCTGCCTCAGTTACGCTGCTGCTTTGGTGCTGATTTGTAAAGAAGAGGAATTAAACCTTGCTAGTTCTGCAGAGGCAAGGAAGCTACGGGAGCTGCAGTCTGCCTCACTGGAGAGTTGTGTCTCAGACTAAGATACAGCTGCTGAATACTTTCTTGGTGGTGCTAAAGGTTTGAAGGGGGTTTTGGATCTCTTAGGCCAGGCAATGACAATGACTCTGTCCCCTGCAGCTCAGTGAGGGGTGGGAGTCTCCTACGAGATGGTGCATTGATTCCTTGAGATGTCTTCAGAGATGGTGCGGGAGCAGCTGCGTGAGCATCCAGCGTGCGAGCAGTTCCCCCTGCCCTGCACACCCTGAAGAGAGAAAAGCAAGAGAAAAACAAAAGGGAAAATTTGCTCCTCAGTATCTGCCTGGGACCTGGCCTGGCTGCAGGGAATTTCAAAGCGACACTTCAGAAGGGGGGTTTTGGTTTGGGGTTTTTTTTCTGTTTGTTTTTAAAAATTAATTCAAATGAAATGAAAGTTTTCACATGTTGGGTTTGTTTTTTTAAAAAAGCTCTCAAATAATTAAAGTACTCAAAGTAAACAGGCTGTTCATGCTTTATTACCTGATGTGTATTATGGCTCCATTAATGCACTGTGGCACTTCTGCCATTTTCCGTATTTCAAAACGTTTTAAAGATGGGACTCAAATCATCGACATTAATTGCCAGCAAACCAGAAATGAACCTTCTAAAAGGGAAATAATTTTATAACTCTAATTTGATTAAGTAGTAAAGCTCATTGTTTCCATCTTAGGTGGACAGTAAAAACACAAGTAAAGCTAATATTTATTAATCTTAATGTGCAGGCCAGGTAATTACATTGCCCATTGCAGCAGTGAGGACTGCGTGACTCTCACTTGCTCTCTCGCTGTATGTTTGCACACCCTTCAGGTAAACAGGAAAGAGAGGAGGGTTTGGTGCTAATTAGAGAGATGAAATTCTCTTTCCAAAGGGCTCCTGGTTTTAATCATCTGCTCAGGAGTATAGATGCAGGTAGGTAATTGTGTTTGGTGACAATGGCTAAAGACCAGGAGTAGGTGAGCACCTCTGGAAGGAGCCGTGAGTTATGCACACGCACACACACACAGACACACGAGTCACACATATGCTCTCCCCGTGTGGTGTTCATTTCCCACACAGAAATCTTTCCACACTTCCAAAATGATTCTTTCCCCCATGTATTTTTCTTCTTGTCCCTTTCCTTGCAGCCCTTAAGTAAATCCATCTGAGACGTGGAGCATCCTAACACTGTGAGCAGGACCAGCACTGCACTGTCACCAGCATAAGCTGTGGGACAGACCTGTCAGGGGCATTGCTGGAAGCTGAGTCTTGAGCTCAGGAACTTTTGGAGCTGTTTCTGCCCTGCTGTGACTCTCCCTGTGCAAAGCGTGACAAGGGGAGAGAGCAAAGGCAGGGACAGGGCAGAGCTGAGCTGAGCGTGCTGGCTGGCAGGGAGGAGAGGCTGCAGACCAGGAGAGCTTTTGCAGCCAGTGGAGAATTGCCTCTCCTTGGCTGCTGGTTCAAACCCACCTCAGGACAGCTGTGTCTGGAAGGTTTTGCCTTCAACAGTTTTACTTGCCATGTGTCTGTAAATCTGCTCGCTTCCATCACTGCATTGAGCACTTGTCAGCATCTTGGCTGGTAGACACAGCGCTCTTCTGTAGGAAAGATGCTTTTACAGGGCAGGTGTAGATCCATATGTGGGAGAAAGATCATGACAGTTGCCCAGGGCAGATAAGACCCGTCACTTTGCTAAGTCAAAAGCATGCCAGGTGCAGAGAGCTTTCATGTCTCTGATTTGCCTGTGCCTGCATTGAGCCCACTCTAACCACGGGGGCTTCACATGACAGGCTGAGCGTTGCCTTCAGCCACACCAGTCTGTTCGAATGCCAAGCCTGGCTGGGACCTGCCAAGCCAAGGCAAGATTGGCCCCACAGCTCTGCAGACTGGGCTAGGTAGCAGTGAGTAGATACTAAACCTGTGACCTCTGGATCATCACTAACCCGAATTAACATGAGATGCTTCCAAGACCATTTGTGCTGGGCCTGAGCAGATTTAGAAATTTTCTAGCCTCCTCTCACTTGACCCAGTAAAGAAGAAAAGAGGCCCAGAGCATCACAAGTGTACCATTTGATTTCCCCACCAAGCCTGCTCAGCATCTTGCAGGATTGGCCCTTCTGCATCCTGCCTTTTAATTGCTGACTGATTGTAATATAGGATTTTATTTTCCCTATAATGACTCTTGGGGCCCCCAGATGTTCTCCTCAAGTGTGGTTGCGTCAGCACTAGAGACTGAATGACTGATACCAGCAATTTTTACAGCTTGAAAGAAGAGAAATATGTGAAGGGGATTTAATTTAGCTCCAATATTGTGTCTTCATCTTCAAGACTCTACAAGAAAATGACACCAAAGGTTATTTTACAACGAGAGGAGGGAGAATTAGCCTGAGAGAGGGAGAGATCACCAAGCTGGCTTTCTAATATCAGTTCATTACAGAGAACACGTTTGCACAGCCGCTTCGCTGCTGCTGTTAATTCAAACCTGGATGATTAAAAGCTGTAATTGCACCATTTTAAATAAATGTCCACTATCTGTATTATTATATTTTTAATTAGTGTGGCTCTGTTGAATGTTTTTATCCCTCTGATTGATTTGTTTATACTGTATTTATTTATAAGTCATTGATCTCCCTGACCCTGCTATCTCTTGAGCGTGCAGTTTGGTCATGATTCCAGCAAATGGAAGAGGACCAAACCAGGAAAGAGCAAAAGGTACGAGGTCAGCTCTCTCTTATGAGCTCTTTGCAGCTCTCCTTCTTCGCCTCCTGACCCAGGTGCTTTTTAGCTCTTTGCTCTTTCCCAGGGCTGTGGGGGAGGATGAACAACCTGAAGGACTGGCTGTCTGGGAGGCAGCATGGGGGAAAATTGAATTACCATGCAGCAAACCTCAGGATGCAGTGCTGGCAGGAGCATCCCAGGACCATGAGGCTTCATCCTGTGTGTTAGGACCCATTCCTTAACCATTGCTTCACAGACAGGAACCTGCTCCTCTGTCTCTGGGGGACTCTCTAAAAATGTAAAATTTCCCTGGCAGAAGGCATGATTTCCTGGCAGGCTGGGTTACATGTGCTGGACATAGCTCTTCCAGGGCACAGGCCTCCACTGTCCAGATCTGAGTGCAAAGCATATTTCTAAGCCTTGCTCTCTTTCTTAACACCACCTGAATGTGACTGTTGGGTAAAATCCAGAATAAGCACCTAGACCCATGCTGGACCATGATACCCCATTGCATGCTGTTCTATGCCAGGGGCAAGGAGGTGCAAGGAAGAATAGCTTGTAGATCATCATCTTGATGTTCAGGGCACTCCTGATTGCTGGTCAGGGGTTGTGCTGAGGGCACACTTGTGAACGAGCTGAGAATATTCAAGAGGTCGCTTGCTCCTCTAGGACTCCAGGGCATTTCTGCTGATGCGCTTATCTCCTATCACATGTAATATCTGCAGGAGGGGGACTGTCACTTGCTCTGACTTTGTGCTGCACCCACTATGGGAGGTTTCTGACTGCTGGCAAGGGCCCTGAGGCGCTCTGATAACGTGATGCGTCACCATGAATAGCTTGCCTGGCTGGCAAATTCTGCAAGGCTTCCAAACACTTGACTTTCCCCTATTTTCTACAGTCTCTGGAACCCTTACGGAGTGGATCAGGCCTTCAGCATTATAGAAGAGGAGTCTGCCTGTGTCCCCTGGCTACAACACAGTGTGTGGCCTCAGCATATCAGTGCTGTCTGCTGGTTAATGGCTTTTCCTCTAGCAGTGTGCCAGATGCAGCACTGCAGCTGCAGCATGGGTCAGGAGGACAGCCTGGTGATAACACATTGCCAGAGAGGCTTTTGCAAGGGAAACACTATTACTGGGCAAGTTTCAGTGTGGACTGAGTGACAGGGCAGTAGATGGACAGTCCTCCCAGGCAACTGTGCTGGAATGATGTTTGTGCATCTGTACAGAGCATTTCCAGGACTTGGTGGAGAGGAAGCTATAAAAGCAGCTGCTTGTTAGAGCACTGGCTACCAGCAAAAAGGGAGCACAGCATTGAAGGAAACCTCCTGGAACAGAATGTCCAGTCCCCTGACCTCACAGCTCAACATGGATATGAATTTACTTTTGGAAGGCCACGTAACGGGTACCCAGTTGTGTTGCATGTAAGCTCTGCAGCTCCACTCCAGCCTCAAAGCGTATGTCCTTTAGCACAGAAAGAGAGGGCATCCCAAGGACAAAGCAGGAAGGAATCAAAGAATAGAAACTGTAGAGGCTTCAGCCATGTTCTCATTGTGAATCCTTCAGCTATCCAGCCAGAAAATGAGGCAGAAACTAGATATGGATATACCAGAGCCTGATTTCGTGGGTACTGGAGCAGCCCCTGGGCAGGTACAGCACTGGATGAATGGGGTAGGTGAGGGGGTGGCCATGACTTTGTAGCAGCATTAGAGAGAATTATAGTCTGCAGCAAACAAGTCGTTTTGGCCATGCAGAAAGGGCAATTACACTTTGAGATGTCTGGAGTGTATTTTTCTTGTTGGCCGGTAATCAGACTGTGTATTATTTTTTTCTTATTTTAATTAAAAATATTGGTTTGCCATGTTCACCAGGTGGTTAGCTCGTTCTGCCTGAGTACAAACACCTAATAGCATTTTGTAATTGGCTGAATTGTCTATTAGTAAATAAGCCTCGTAATTTAGTGAGCATCCTTGAAGTGCTTCTTGTTATACCTGACACAAAGCTGAGGGCTCCTACCTTCAGGAACTTAGAGGCAAGAGGGGTGTTAAAGACAAGCCAAGGTGGTTTTACATGAGAATAACAGCATGCTCCTTGGGAAAGGTGGAAAGGATGGGCTGGGATGAGGCATTGGCATTCTGCAGTTGTCATTAGCAACTCCGCTCTCTTGAACTCTTTCAGTTTGACAAGTAGAAGTGGGCTTGGAAGTCTATGTCTTATTGTTTTTACTTAAGAGAAAACAGAAACTTGTACATATCACTTTCCCTGATGAATTTCCTGTTGCAACTTTTGCCTTTGGTAGGCTCATTGTGCGACTGGTGGTCATTGTGCAGAAAGGCAGATATGCTGTTTGAAAGCCCAATCTCTTCAGGCAGCTCCCAGCTGGGAACCAGGGCACTGTTGGTCTGCTACTTTACTAACCATGAATGTTTTGGCTGCTAGAAAATCCCATGTCAGAAGGACCCCTGTGGAAGTTGTCCGGGCAGGGTCAGCACCCAGACTGGTTCTCTGCCCTGTGACCTGGCCAGATTTGTGTGCTCTGGGTTCAGTTTTGCTCCAAGGCATCGGTCTCACCCACCTTATTTTTTTAAAGGCTAAAAAGTTGTGCTGTGACATGGAAACATGAAGACTTTGAGCTCTGGAAACAAGCAAATCCTATAGCTGTTCTCTGCAGTGCACAGGGAACCTGGGAGACCCTCTCCCCTTTGCTTCGGTTGCACATCTCCTGGTCTTAAGACCTATCTCCTCTTCGGCTTTGCAAAGGGCAGCAATTCGTTCTTCTTTCTATTTACGTGCGCCCCTTGGGGAAGGGATCAGCCTCTGCATACTCACCCAAGGAGCCCAGCCTGAGCTGGAGTGACACCTCCCTAGGTACGCGCATGCTTTTAATGCTCCCCAGCTGAGTACCTGTGCCCCAGCGCTACCTGCCCCCCTCTTTGCTCTTCTGAACTACAGCAACAGAGACATCAACCAGAAACTGGCTCCTGGGGGCTGCAGCCCCAGGGTGCCAGCACACAGATAAATCACTCAGTATTCATGCTGGAGTTTTTTCTTTATTGGTTTGTGGTTCATGCCATCTGCCTGTTGATGTGTGTGTGGAGAAGGGCTGGCTAGTTCTGAGGTCCCAGTTCTATTTCTGCTGGTGGTTCTTCACGCCCCCAGGGACATCACTGTTGTGCAGCCCTGGAAAGGAGGGAGAAGCATGACATTGGCATCCTTCAAGGGGACCTGACTGGCAGGGAGCCTGCTGTGGGCTGTCTTGCACTCAAGGCTGTGTTGCTGCTGCAGGTGAATGGCAGGTTTTCCAGGTGGCAGGATGGCATCACCTCCTTCCCCTTTATGGTCTCTCCTGTGATCCCCATTGATCGAAGGGGAGATGTTTCCACCTCAGGGTACATCCCCAAGGGAGGAGGAGGAAGATGCTCTCTGGTGTCCTGTTCTGTCTGGATGATGGCCAGGCTTTGCTTCACATAGCTCTGCAAGAAGAGGGAGAGGTTTTCTAGGAAAGGCTCCAGCTTTCCCTCGGGCCATTTTTTCTTACATTCATATAACTCCTCTAGACCCTTCCTCAAATTTTCTAGAAGATGCTCTCTAAAACATCACCTGCTTTATCCTTTGCAACCCTGCGAGCTGCCCAGGGGACCTCCTCCCCTGCTCCTACAGCTGTTTATTTGTCCCCTGCTTGGTGGTAGGACTGACTGTCTTTTGGAGGTAAGCTTCCACCTGGGAGCCAGCTGTGTCCTCAGAATGAGGTGGTCCAGGATTCTCACTCCTTTCAGCTTGCACAAGTTGTTCAGCAGAGCTTTCAGGGCCCACAGCGGGAGATTGTTTGTGCGCTGCCTCAGTTTTTCCTTCGAGAGAGCCTTCATAAGCATGTGGGCATCCAGCAGGATTTCATCCTGGTTGATGGTGCTGATGGTGCCCGGGAGAAGCCATCTGGTCCTTCACAGGCACTTGGCCAGCAGGTCAGAAAACTTATCTGGGCTGCCCTCAGCAGTCAGGCTGCCTTGGACAGCTTCAGCAAGGCACAAAAAATCCTCATCTGGTCAGATTTTTCCAAGACTGTCTTCATGAGGACATTAATGGACTGTATGAACTTCTGATCTTCCTCTAGGTCTCCATCCAGGAAGTCTAGCATTAAGATCAAGAAACTGTTCATTACATCCTTAAGCACTTCCACTGAGGCCTCCTGAGCCAGTTTCTTCTCCTGTAAGACACAGTTATGGGCCTGGATGGCACAGTTACATCGCAGAATGATTTGTTCCTTCCCCCATTTCTTATCTGCTTCCTTTTGCTGGTTGATAAACTTGAGTGATTGAAAGCTGGCTACAAGGAACTCATTAATGTGCCCAGACATGGGTTCTACTTTGTTATTGTGTCTCAGGATCTCCTCAATTTCTTCCATTGCCTGGATGCTGGTGTGAGTATCACCACTGCTAGTGAGACAAATAAGGGAACTAATGGTGGAGGTGATGTTATGACATGTGTCATCAGGGTCTGAGGAGATAGGCAGGGTTTGGAATTCAGGGATTGTTTCTAATTGAATTATATCCTTCAGTCTAAAGAGATTGTATTTTCTGGAGACCAGCCTGCTCGCTTGCCCACCTACATGTGGAGGCAGTGTCTGGGGAGCCACATCCACCATATTGAAATCTCCTCCTTGAAAGCAGGTGGGCTCTAGCTTTGAGGGTGCATCCCCTGCGTGCTGACAGGTGACTTCAGATCTTGTGTTTGAGTCATGCTGAGGTTTCTCACTGAAATGCTTTGCTGAAGAAACTCTTGACCTGCCAGGTTCCTGTTTTGCAGTTTGTCCCAGCATCCTTGTATCTTCTTCAGGAAGATCCACAACCATTTTGAACAGGACTTCCCCATGAGTTTTGCAAGCTGTGACCATAATGTTTAGAGCAGCACCATGTCTTGGTCTCCAAGAAAGGCAGATCTCCTCTTCAAGGCTTTGCTAGGGCTCGGCTCACATACTTCCGGGCTGTACGTTTCAAGGAGACAATCCGTCTCCACCAGGCAGCCTTCCTGCTGCTTAGTGTTATTGGACTTGATGCCTTCCATGAGGAAGCCAAACACCTTCTTAGCTGGGTACACCATGCACATCCTCTTCAGGATGGCACTCACCAATTTAAGAACAGTTTGCCTTGGCTCTCCTATCTTCAGGACCAGGTATGGGAGGAAGGAAAAGGCCTCATTGTCCATCAGCTGGTACTTTTCTTGGATCAGCAAGGTTAGCAGCAGATTGAGATAATCTAGGCTCTTGATAAGCACCCATGTGTTAGCGTCAAAGAAATGCAGGGTGAGCCATTTCAGGATCAGGTCCAGGCAGCTGAGAACTCTTTCCTTCTCTGTCTCTAAGTGCCTGGCCATGATGGCCAAGGCTTTTGACGTGGTGCAGGAAGCTGGAGTGGAACATTTCCACCTGGAATGTGCTGGACACACAGCTGCTCATCTGAGCTTTCAGCTGCTTGACGTACCTGTCGCTGGGAGCAGTGAAGTTCCACTGCAGCACTTCGCTGCCTTTCTCATCCCTCATTCTCTGCTCTTTCCCCTTGGGGACAATGATGAAGATAGGCCCCAGTTTGCTGACCCCATGCTTCAGAGTGGAATTCATTTGTGCTTTTCCCTTCGCTGCGTCTGTGTCTTTCAGGACCGCTTCTCCTCACTTGGGGTCCTTGGGACCTGCTTCTCCTCTCCGCTGGTTTTGGGTGCTGCCTCTTTAGCTGATGCTTGTGAAGACAAGGCTGTTGACGCAGCGGGGGTGTGTTTAGAACAGAGGGGAAGGTGGTCACAGTGATGACTCTAGGGTGTTTGGAAAGTGACTTAACAGAAGTAGTAGACTGGGCTGATGGACTGTCATTGGCATTCTCTAGTACCTCAAGTATATGATCCTTTGCAGCTGCCTTCAGCTCACTGGTGGTGGTTTTGGTCATCTTCTGAAAGCCAAGGTGCATTATGAAGAAAGGCAGGGCTGCCTGTGAGGCTGTCTGCATGTCCCTGTTGCTGTCCTGCAGGGAAGAGTAGAGGTGAGGCACACACTGAAGCAGGTCTGAGGGGGATGACTTGAGGGTTGGCAGCTGTTCAGCCTGCCACTGCCACCATAGCTCTTGCTTCTGTAAAGGCATTTCTTCACCTAGACCTTCTGAAATGTCCTGCCCATCCAGCCACTTCAATATGCTGATTTGTGCAGCCCAGGTGTTCACGGCAGCCAGGGTGGCAGCTCTCATGCTGCTCTTGCTTCCCCTAAACAGAGCAAAGAGGGGAAAGCCCAAGTCCTTCATGTGCTGTTTGACGTTTGAACCTATGGCTGTGGACAGTTGCTGGAGGATCCTCAGGGCCATCTGTACCAGGGTGGGGTTTGGGTTGCAGAGACAAGCCCTCAGGGCTCTTGGGAGTTCTCCTATGTTTGGCTGGATGAATCTGGCATCCTGAAGGATGCCTGCAACCTCTGCCAGTCCCTGCCTCTGGATGGACCAGTTCTTCTCCTGCAGCTTTAACACCAGCTCTGGTGTGATTTTGTCACCAATGTCTATTGCTTCAGTCCTTCTGTGACCCCCTGGGTCCTCCTGGGCCCTGTCTTCTAGGCATGGCTTGGGGTTGGCACGACTGGGAATTGGTGGGAGCTGTACATGCAGCTTCTCCAGCTCAGCATCTATCTGGGGAAGAAGGGACAGCCCTTCACTCTCAATCAGTGCTGCCTGAGTCTCCCATGTACAGGTAAACAACCCCCAGCAAGGTGATGCCTGATCTCTGCACACCTGAGTGAACAGCAGCAAGAGTGATCTTCAGCGTATTAGCCAGTGCCTTGGCCTCCATCCCTGAAAAGCCAAACTCCAGAGTTGCATTTGACAGCCAGTCCAAGATCTTGGAATGGATCCTGGAGTTATTCTGTGAGAAGGCCAACAACATAGCACTCTTTGCAGTCCAAGGCAATGAACATGCCTCTGCTATAGCTGTCAGGGCTCCTTGAGCATTGCTGCTGCGTAACACACTTCCCACCATTTCCACCACACTTTCCAGGACAATTTGAGCAGATGTTCTGGAGAAGTCCCCTTTCTGGGCTAGCAAGGTGATGGTGTGAACTTTCTTCTGCATCATCTGGAGCTTTGTTTCCTTGTGTCCTTGTGACAGCAGTCTCACCAGGGCTTGGCACGGTATCTCGCTTCTCTTCATTTTCCCGACAGTCTTCTGAAGGGTATCCATGTTGGAAATCCTCTCTTTGCAATTGTTGCTTTCCAAATGCTGTATGCAGGTTTCAGGGAGAACAGCTGCCACCTTTTCCCCACACTCATCTGTTGAGAGCTCTGGTTCAAACATGTTGCTTGAGCCCAATTTTCCTGTTTGCTGTTGACTTCTGTCCTTCCAGGGATGGTGGGGTTTCCTTCCAAGGACCCTAAATCAGGAGCAAGAGAGTATTACTGGGTGTCCCTGCCACTAGGCCATGCCAAGGGGATGGAGATGTTAGAGCAGTAGCTTCAGGCCCCTCCTGGCAGGGTGCATGGAGCCCATGGAACATCCCCAGAGAGCACTGGCCATTGCGAGGTTGATGTGACGCGGCTGTGCTGGGGGGACAGCCCACGGGGAGCCACACTGGTGTGGTGGTGTCCCATTGCCAAAAGCAGCTACTGCTTTTCCCACAGGGGGGTCTGAGACTCCAAGGTCCAGGACCGCTTCTTGCAGCTGGGAGGAGAAAACACCAGCACAGGTAACATCACCTCCAGCCCCCATTGCCTCCAGGGGCTGTTTATTCAAGCCGTGGAAGGTGCAGTCTCCTGCAGCCTGGAGTGCTCATGTCTGGGAAACAGTGACTGCCACACATTGTGCCAAAGTGCCACCAGCATGGGCCATCTGGTCCCCTGAGCCTGTAACTGGACATAGCCCTTCCTCCCTCTGCCCCTGCCATTGCTGCTTAGACTGCGAAGTTTCGGAAGAGCTGAGTGAATAAGGAGTTGTTTTGGATGCTGAACGACAAAAAAAATGCTGGGGGAAGAAGACTTGCATGGAAGCAATTTCTCACAGGTTGGCATTAGAGCAAACCCCACTGCATTTAACCCTAGATAGAAGAGTTCGCTTACTTTCATGTTATTTAACTTTCTTCTATCACATTAAAAATTGGCAACTCTGACATGAGAAATGCCCTTTAGAAAGGAAAAGCAGGCACTTAGTTTGGGGGAAAAATCTTTGCCAGTGCAGCACTGCTTGTATCCTCACACGACTCTGGCCCCCGAAAGTGCTGCTCCATGGTCTTTGCAGGACCCCTGTCTCCAGCACATCTCCCTGTGGTGAGGTCGTAGCCAGAGCTCGGACAGCCCCTGGCACAGAGGACACCCATCCTAAGCATCTGCTCTGACAGATACAGACCATAAATAGGACAATCTGTGCTCTTTGGCTCTCTCTGCTGGCTGCAGTGCACCCCATTCCTGGGCTTGTGCTCAGCAATGTCCCCCCACATTGCAACCTTTGGGGAACAGGCTGGTGTGGGGAGCAGAGGCACAGGGAAAGAAATATTGTATTTGAGCCTCTGGGAAGAATCACAAACCCTGACAAGCACAAGAAGTAAAATAGGGAAGAAAAGAGGCGGCAGTGAAGTTTTACAAAAGAGCCTTGCAAATGTGACAGCCAATTTCCTGGGGGATCCTTTTTCTTCCTTAAACCTGAGTCCTGAGCAAAAGGAGAGATTTTCCTTGGAGGCAGAACACAGAGCTGTGTAAGGGAGCAAACGCTCTACCTCGGGGCACAGCAGCACCGGGCTTATTGCCGGTCTGGGAGGGATTCACCAACTTCTGCTCTGTGCGCGGGGGAATCTCCTAACAAGGGTTGAGGGATGAGCAAGGGAGGGCCTGGGAGCATCTCTTGGCTTACCTCCTGGGAACACTTTGCTGGGGCTGGAGGCAAGGAACGTTTCCTCCCTCCGCAACGTGGAGTGTGGCAGGCTGCTGGCAGCAAGAGCAGGCTGCCGGAGGGGGAGGCAGGCAGCGGAGAGCATCAGGACAGATGCTCTGGCATTGTGTGCGGGACCAAGTCCATCTCTCTCTGATCCAGCAGCCGACCCAGGTGATGAGCAAAGTGTGAATTTCAATGCATCACTTTATGCTTTCTTAGGGAATCTCTCCGTAGGAAATACTGGGGACTTTCATTAATTTTGTTATTAATTTTGTTAATTGAATTAACTTTGTTAATTGAATGACCAGGTGGGTTTCTTTGTCAGATGATGTTGGAAATATTAGTTCATGGCACTTGTACTATACATATGAGAAAAACTGAACTTGGTGATTTTTTTGGACCTTGTTAATTTTTTTTATGTTCTACAAGTTGTTTATGGGGTGTCTCCTAAGACTGGGATCCAAAAAGTCTTCTGAGGTACTCACAGCATCTCTCCAAACAGCTATTCTTGGAAGTACAATTAGGTGTTGACAAAAAGTAACAAATAATTCCCTAATAAAACAAAGATAAAGGAGAAGAAAATACTCAGTGTAAATGAGTTTTATTGCATTATTCTGGTGAGAAGCTGTCAGAGAGTCAGAAGGTATTCAGAAAGCAGAGAGTACAGTCTGTTCCTTTATCATAATAACTTTTATTGCCTAGGTATAGCTTTTCTCACCCTGGTCAATAAACATCCTGCTGCTTTCCTTTCAGAGAATTAGGACTCGGTTGGGGCAGCGAGTGCTTCTTTCCAAATGCCTGGTGATGACCCATACGAGGGCTGGGGGTTGCTCTGGTGCTCCCGAGAGGTGCTGGGAGTTGGGCAGGATGACAGGGGAGAAGATTCCTGTGGTGAGAGCAGAGACCTGGGAATCCAAGATGCTCCTGGTGGCTGTGGATCAAAGTGATGGTGTAATGATTGCTAGGACCCACAGAGGCAGAGTAAATGCAAAGGCAGCGCAGAGCATCTTACAGGCTGTTCTGGGTGAAGGGTAGTTGTGCCCATGGGTCCAGGCTCTTGGTCTTTTCTGCGGAGCCAAAAGGAGTTAGCTGATGCCAGAGTGGACCCAGGCTATGAAATCTGGATCCCACAAGTATTTCCTCTGCACCACAGCTAGGATGGCTTCAAGCTATCTGTCACCAGCAAGCCTTATGGGGCAAGGAAGACTTGCCATTTTCACCAGTTTGGGCTGCACATAAAAAAAATCCTGGCATCCTTGCTAGAGTGAATGACCCTCCCTGGCATCGTTGGTCGGAGAGTTTGCTGCTGGGGATGGCTGAGAAGCTCATCACTGACCTCCCATTGGGGCAATGTGTTGCAATGCAAAAATGTTACAATGCAAAAAAGTGGGGCAATGTTCTAGGCCTTATACAACCTTTTCTGGTTTTCAATAAAAGCAATGCTTCAGACAGCAGTTTCAAGCCCTTTTATGTGGTTCCTCATGGACATTTCCCTGCACTGCCTCAGATGAATCACTGGGTTGAAGGTACCTGCTGGAATGGGGATTGCTCTGGGTCTGCCATGACAGCGAGTGCAAGAGGGGAGATGATCAGCCATGTGTGGATCGTGATAGCCCCCAACCTCCCCCAGGCCCATGCTGAGCCTGCTCCTCCATGGAGCCTTGGCTCTGAGCTGCAGAGAACGTCTCTTGAAAACCTCTCTCAGAAACTGCTCCCTCCTTCAGTAGCTCTGACCCATGGGAGCTGACCATACCTGTGTGCTTATCCCAGATTCAGCCTTGCCCAGCAAGAGTCTTCCCAGCCTGGGACACTGTTCCATGGCTGTGTGACCAGGGATTAAATATAGCCACTTTATCTCTTCAGCCCATAATTCCCACCTATCAAAGAGAAGCAATAAATCTTTCTTTGTCTTTCTAGTCCTTTTAGCTCAGCAGGGCAAGACTGTGTCTTGCATTGTGTTTGCATGGCTCCCAGCACCTGGGACCGCTGGCACTGCTGCAGCACAATTTCATGTGGTGATACCGTATTCAATGGCCTGGGAGCCGTCTCCCCACATTCCAGGAGCTCCTGACTTGATGGAAGGAGCAGATTTGTCTTTCTGCCTCTGAACTGAGGACATTCGCACGTGCCTCCACCAGTGTATGTTCATTAAGGTTCGCAGAAGCTGCTGCGACGTGACGCCAGCTGTATTGCTGAAACAGGCTGGTGTAGCGTGTGAATCACTCTGTCTTTAATTCCTATATGTGCTTGAGGATCATCCACATCTCCATTTGTGATGGGTTTCACTCCAGCAATTGGCAGGATTCAACTCCCTTCAGAAGCACTGGCTGAGCATAGTGACCAAGAGGAAAAACCTCAGGCGAGTAGTGGTCTATTTATATCCCATGAAAGATGGACTCGGTACATAAGAATATTCAAGTCCCTGGCACCTCCACCCCCCTTTCTGTTCCTGTAGCTGCTGTCTTGAGGCTGTCTCAGCCCTGAAGAATTAGCTGCTTTTTAAGTGGAACCTCAGTCAAGACAGGAGTGAGCAGCCAGGGGTGGGGAGGTCTCTGCTTTACTGAATCCCCTAAAATCTGCTCCCTTGACGATGCACAACAGCAAAGGAATCAGACGTGAGCTAGGACCATTGCTCTCTCCTCACAGAGCCTGTCTCCACAATTTGAAACGGGGTCCTATTCTCACCCTGTCTGCTTTTAGGGCTGAGAAACTATCTACATCACCTGCACTTCTCAAATGTCTTTTTGGAGGCTTCCCCACCAACAGTGCCAGCCCTCCCCCTCTCCCACGGGTGAGTTAATCCTGCACCCTCCACAGCTGCACCCGCCAAAGAAATCCAGTGGGTGAAAAAGGGTGTCCTGCAGCACAGGCAGCAGCCGCGGGTGCCCTGCTCCAGGGAGGGAGGGCAGCATCCAGTCCTGCCTCTGGGCTCGGAGGGGCCAATGCCAGCAGCTCCCGTCCCTGTGCATGTCCCCTGCTGCCCTTGCCGGCTGCCAGTCGGCTGTGGAGCCGCCCAGCCAAGCCCTGCGGTGAGTGAGTGTGGCAGGGCTGGGATTTCACACTGGCACTGCTATAGTTCCCAATGACAAGGGATTCGCCTGCGCCCAACTCGAACCTAACAAACCCCTGCCCACAGGGAAAGGAGGCACAGACCAAGAATAAAGGCAATGGCCCACGAACCATCAAGAATGATGCCGCACAGAGAGCTATGTTCAGCACAGACCAGAGGTGACTTAACATGCCCTCAGCTGGGGAATCCACCTCCACTGGGGTCATGCTCAGCCCTCCGCCCATGAACATCTCTAAGATCATCTTTCCTTCACATATGATGGCTACAAAATATTTGTTACCTTTAGTTCTGAATGATGAATTTTTCATCAAAGTGACACCTGTCCCCCAAGCAGAATGCATGCTCTACGGCTCCAACTCACTCACGATTGCATGTCACAAGCCAGCACGGCCAGAAAGGGAAAGAAAGACTCTGCAAAAGCACGAAGAATTTCTCTTCCATTGAGAGGAGCATGTCTTTTTCCCGATGCTATCTCCTATCCTACTGAACCTTTTAATATTGTCTTTAATTATGATGTAGTGGGTAGAAAAACTGCTGTAACCAGTTTATTAGATGGAGAAGGGCTGACAGCATGGGGTTAACATGTCAGCTTTACAGGGATGCAAAACCTCCCCCTGCACAGCAGAAGAAAGGAAAACTTTCTGAAGGAATCCCAGAAGCAGTGTTTGTCGGGGATGTTGCAAGGAGTAAAATATGGCAGGTAAGAAACTCTTTTAGTGTTTGTGGCTGAGGAGGGAATGAGGCATGTGTGGGGTAAACTTGTACTGTGAACCACTTCTGTGATCCCTATCGCTTGGAATACACAGCTGTGATTTATAGTGATGTCTCTGGTGATGGGTGTAAATCCTCTAGACTGACTGAAGTGCCAGCGCTGTGGATTTGACTCAGTCACAACTACAGGGATTTGATATCTAAAATACCACTGTGTCTCTAGGTCCCTTAGAAAGACCACAGCAAAAAAATCACTCTAAGAGATACTGTGCGCGTGTGCATGTGCATGCTTGTGGATGCTGTTTGCTGTTGCTGCCCGGAGATGGGCGGCATTTTGAAGACAAGCAGTCTGAGAGAGGTGACTTAGGTTTTCTCACTGACCATCAAGTCTCAGCATCACCGTTTGAAACATAAACTTTATTGCAACAAAGAATTAAAAATAGTACATCTGAAAGAGTTGCAGAGTGCATGTCATTGAAGAACTAGTCAGAAATCACAACTCAAGCAAATTGTGTACAATTGGAACAGAAAGTTTTATTAAACCAACTGGAAATCAAAATCAAATTTTCCTTGTTTGTTTAATTTCACTATAACCGTGGATTGTGTATTTACAGTCTTCGCCTCTTGTGGTGAAGGTTCTGCTCAGGGTGGGGGGCTAGGAAGAAGGCAGGGATGGATGGGGAGGAGAGGTGGGTTTCAAAAGCTAACAGGATGTGAAAGTTTTCCAGAAGAAGTTCTTGCAGCCCGCTTTGCGTTCCCGGGGCGCCAGAGCAGGGTTTGAGTTAGCCGAGCGCTCCAGCTCCAGTCTCACTTCATCCTGCTCAGCCCCTCGGGACAAGTCCTCAGACTCCAGGGCTTCATTTTCTGTCTGGCTTGGCTCTGAGAGCAGTTCTGCCAAAAAGTATTTGGCCAGTTCCTTGGGGGAGAGGAGAGAGAAAGAGAGAGAGAGAGACCATAATTACTCTTTGGCTTCTGGGGGCTCATCACTCTGTCCCTCTAAGACACCTTTGTGCCCAGATTAGAGACATGCTTGACTCCAGAGGAGAAGTTTCCCAAAGAGCTACGCAGCAGCTTCACCTATGAAATAAAGCGGAGCAGAAGAGCACTGACATCTACCTGGTGTGGGGAAGAGACTGCCATCCTGGCTGTGGCAGGGAATGAGCTCATCCAAGCGCCACCTCACCCTCCCTTCTCACTGGTCCAGCATGCTGTGCTGGACTCGGCGAGGATGCTGCGAGGGTGCTGCTAAAGTGATACGTGAAAGGTCTTCGGGGATCTTTCAGGGGAAGCTGAGTTGGGGAACCTTCTAACTGGGGATTATTTTTCCTCTTGCCCCTCCAAGCCCTGGCTGTCTCCTTGCATGGCTAAAGACATCCTCTTGCTGCACTGAGGCAGCTGCCTTGGTTCAGCGCCCTGGAGAAGCCCTGGAGAGCTTCACCAGGGACTCTGCCCTCTGCCCTGGCAGCGGCTGCTCCTCATCGCCTGCCAGCACCCACCTGAGCTGGGCTGGGGGGGTCTCCCCTTCCCGCCCCCAGCTGCCCAGCCCATCGCCGGCTCAGCCCTGGCACGGAACCAGGGGATCTGCCGGGGAACCGGCATATGCAGCAAGCCACCGGGGTTCTGAAACAGGGTCATTGGGAAGGTCCGGTGAGGAACAGGAGATCTGCACTGAGGGTATTGGAGTGTCCAGTGGGGAAGTGCAGGGGTCTGCAGCAGGGAAGCCGGGGGTCTGCAATGGGGGTGCCAGGGACTCTGGCAGGGAAACGGAGGGTCTGCGGTGGGGAACTGGGGGGGTCTCCGGAGGAGAAGCAGGGGTCTGCAGCGGCGAAGTGGGGGTCTGAAGCAGGGACGTCGGGGTGCCCAGCAGGGTGCCCGAGGGGTGCCCGGGGTGGCCGCGCCGTCGCGGGGCTCTCACCTGCTTCCCGGCGGCGGCAGCCAGGGACTTCTGCAGGAACTGCCGGAGCCGCGGGTCCGAGGGG
>WAAD01009607.1:232129-254504 GCA_013389945.1 Fregata magnificens
TCACTGCCTCTCCGGAGCCCCCGATCCTGCTCGTCCGCCCCCTCCTCCCCAGCCACAAGCCCCCCGGAGCGGCGGTGGGGGGGTCCCGGCTGTGCACCGCCCACCCCACGGGTCTGACCCCCATGCCGGAGGGCGAAGCCCCCCAGCAGTCCCGGTGCCAAAGCCCCTCGCCCTAGCGTGGCTGCCTGCCCCGTCGGTTAAGAAACGGCTGCAGAGTCTGGGCAGGTGGAAAGGGTTTCCGTAAGGGCGGATTTGCCCCCGGCTCCAGCAGGGAGTCAGGGATGCTGAGCTGCCCCCGGGGGTCCTTTCTGCCTTCCACGGCCCCTGCGGGGCTCTCCGGCACCAGTCCTTGCCCAGACCCTCCCTCCAGTCCCGGCCAGCTCCCCCAGCCGTCGGGGCAGCTCCGCTGGCAGCTGGCAGCTGGCCGGGAGAGTGCCCCAGCTCTGCAATAGCTCTGCAGCTCGGGGAAGTAGTGACAAACTGGCACCTCGGTCAAGGGGTGCAGGTGCCTGTCCTCGTCCCAGGGTCATTGGACCTGCTGACCCCATGGGGGATGTGCCTGTCCCGCTGGGATGGTCAGTCTCCCCCACTCTTCCAGCCTGTCCCCCTCAGATGGCTGATGCCCACACCAGGCAAAGCGGCTACAAGCCCCTGTCACCCCAGAGGACGGGCCTCTTCAGCTGTCTCCCAGCTGGCAGAAACAGAGGGGGATGTGCAACGAACGGGCTCTGCTACCTCCCAGAAAAGGGGTATCAGGACCTCTCTCCCCGCTCAATTTCCAGCTGGGGAAAGTCAAAGGCCTGTAGGGACAAGGACACAAGTACTGCACAAAGGTCTCCAGAAATCTCCAAAAGGACATTTCATTTCATGTCAAATTAATGTGCCTCCCCCTGCCCCCCTTCAACCCTGGTGCTGCTGGCTGGGTTTGCTGAGGCTGGCCTGGGAGCGTGGAGCATGAACCAAGGTGTTCCTGCTCTGCTTTACAGTCCAGCAAGAGGAATTGGTGCTGGTCGCTGGTTCAACCTCTGTGCTGAACAGGGACTGCCCTCCCTGGATGGTGCCTCCCTTCCTCTGTGCAGACATCTGCAGCCCTACATAGACTTCATCCTTTGCATCCTCTGCAAATCATGGTGCAAATGAATGACACCCATGTACCCCAGGATGCCCAAGGTTGACTTGTGCTGCTTTTACAACCAGCTTTTCCCCAGCTGCCTGACTTGAAAGAGGCCAAGCTCTGTACTCCTGGGACCCTGCCTGTCTTCTAGCACTGGTATTGCTCTGGGAGAGCTGGTAGAGAGAAGTCAGTCTCTGCTGTGGGTTCAGACACATTCCCTTGTTGTGGGCATAGGACACAGCCTCCTGCCAAGGCCAACAGGAGGGATATGGACCCAAAAAGAGCAGGCTGGCTCCAAGAGCCATGACTCCTAGAGCTTCTCTCTCTACTGTGTCCCTGTGCTAGCAGCTGGACCAGCATCTCTCTCCTCCTGCAGCCAAAGAAGCAGAGCCAGTCCTGGGCATGGCAAATGGCCAAGGCAGCAGATGCCAGGGCATCAAACCTACCCTGGCTCTCTTGCCTGCCTTCAAGAGAGATTTCCTAGGGGTGGTTTCCCCCAGCAGCAGTGATTCCCCCACTCCTCCCAGCTGTGCCAGTAGCCCAGTTTATTTGCGCCGGGAATAGGCTGCTTTTGTAACCCCCAGGCTCTCATCCTTGGCACAGCATGAGCCAGCTGTGCCATGCTGCGGTGCCTGCTTTGCAAATGGCCCCAACTCCCCAGCAGTTCACTCCAGCTCCCACAGCCCAGGGCAGAGCACCCTGCTTGAGTGCTGTATTGCGAAGGAACAGAGAAGAAAATGGGGAGCGGCACTGCCTTATTTCAGACTCCCCTGTGTCTGCTAGATTCTGTTATCTAATGTCCCCTGCCACTTCACAGGCGACTGTCCAGCCTGGCACCTTTTGCCATTCAGCTTGTCACCCCAAAGCGAAGGGACACTGGCAGCCCTCGTCACTCCTGAATGGGGGGGAATGGCAACCAGCTCCTTGAGCTGCCACAGCTATGGATCTGCACTGATGTGCTGCAGGGATCAGTTCAGTGTCAGATTTCTCAGGGTATAGCAATGGGTTGGAGAGCCAGCTTGGACTGCTGCATGGAATGGAAAGCTGTGCTACATCTCGGCACCGTTAGGACCCATCTGTAAACCAGCATGGATCTGGGAGCTGTAGGAGTTGGCACAGTGCAGGAACAACTTCCTTAATGAGTTCCCCATCTTTCTTGTTTCCTGCCGGCTTTGTGCAGGGCCAGCAGGACTCAGACACATTTAACGGGATTTTGCAGAGGTACAGATCTCAGTCTGAGATGGGTGGGCTCTGGGCGGGCCAGCAGGGCTGTTTTTAGGAAGTTGGTATGGTCATGCTGGTGTAAAATGGGAGAAGATATCAGACTGGAGCCCTTAAGGGGTTTTGAGAGGCGGTTCTTGATGTCCTGCCAAATTCAGATGCTCAGCGCCCCATTCTTCTCCAGCTACCTGCAGCACCTCTGTGTGCATGAGTCCAGCCCTACAAAAGACTTTCAGCCCAGGGCTGTTCCTTGCTGGCCCCTGTCCTCACCCACACTTTGTTTTTCATTTTAACATCTATCTACCCCAACCCTGCCCTGCCAACCCTCCCTGGCCCTCTGGCAATGCAGGGCATCCTGATGCAGAGCAATAATGCCCAACAGGGCTTCGGGCTAGGAGCAGTGTTGCTGCAGTTGGAGAGATGTGCTTCTACAATGTAGTCCCAGGCAAGCACAGACCCTGAGTCGCATTGCAGATCTCTGGTTTTGATGGTCACTCTGGCCACTGTGGCTCTTCCAGCCACATGGCGACAAGGTTTGGAAGACCAGGTTGGCTCTGACTCCACCTCTCTGTGCAACACTGGAGCTGAGCAGCTGTGCCCCTGCTCCCCGCCCTGCCTGGGGGAGGCTGGAGGAATTACAGCGGTGTCCTCTAGCAACAGCAAAGTTACAGGAAAACAGGAAAGCAGGGGTGTGCTTGTTTTCTGCTCTCTCATCCTGCGCCCCACTGGGAGATGACTTGGCTCCTGAGCCAGAGTAGCCTCAGGAAGGCTCTGATGCCCACCTTGGCTGGTTTTCTCTTCCTGGGATTCTGCTGAGGCTGTGAGGCTGGTGAAGGCAGGACCAGAGCCAGGGCTTTGGTGGCAGTTCCCCTAGAGACATCTCAGCCTGTTTAAAGGAGAAAAACTGTATTCCCACTAGGTCTGAGCCTTGTTGCTGTATAAAATGTTGAATGGACCAAACTTCTTGGTGCCCTCAGGTAGAATTTGAGACAATCACTCAGATCTCCAGCTGAAAAGTTTTGATAGTTCATTTCAAAGAAAATATAAAGGAAAAATACAATTTAAATGAAGACAAAAACATTCACTTTGATTCAGAAAACCGTCTTGTGCTGACCTGAAGGAACCAGCAATGAGGGAGTGGGGAAAGGGAGTCCATCGGCTCCATACGTCTTTGGACTGTCTTCTAGGTAAGAGCAGACCTCCAGACATCCTTACAACTCTGGTGCAGGCATGAAGGGGTGAATTAAGTTGCAGATTGATTTACCAGTTCCCCCTCCCCCAGCTTCTCTATGGGATCGCTGTGCTCTGAATTTTTTTACACTCATTCCCCAGCCAGATAAATCCATCATCCGCTCGGCTGTGGCGAAGGCGATTCTGTTCCTTTCTTTCAGCTGCAGCGCTGCGGGGCATGTAGCTTTGCAGATGATTGAATTGCATTGAAATCCTGTGACTGCTTCCTTACCCCCATGTTTCCAGCTTGCTCCACAGATCCAGAGCAGTCCAGCAGTGCCCGGGACTGTGTGCACAGGCTGCACGCTCAGCTCCACACTGGCAAAGCGTGCCCTCTGCTGTCATTGCAGCCGCCAGACCGACTCTCATTGCACCTCGCCTCCCTGGCTATCACCTACAAAATGCTCTCCAGACTCTCTCAGCTCTGCTTTCATGAGCAGGACAGTTTTCCCATGTATCACTACCTCACCAGCAGGGAAAACCCCTTTTTCTTATATTCTAGCACTCAACCCGGTAGGGCTGAGCTGTGATCTCGGAGCCAGAGCCGTGAAATTTCTCATCCTGGACACGCATCCCATGCTGCGGGGCAGTGAGGAAGCTGCCACAGCCCCGCAGCTCTTGCAGCTTGCTGAAAACCTAACGGAGCAGCTTTCTTGTGGAGGGCTGATGCTACCCCAGGAGACACAGATGAGCAGAGGAAGAGCAGTTGGTCATGCCTGAATGATAATGGGAAACAAGAGCTCGACAAGGGAGAGAAACTCCCACCGACTGGTACCATGTGTTCTTGGACGGACCATTGCTCCATGTAGGAAACTGGGAGGGGAACCAGGCTGTGCAGGTTTACAGGGGAGGGATCCTGCTACCTAATTTTTCAGATGTCTCTGTCTAAGGGCCCGAGTTGTGTTCAGAATTTCTGTTGCTGCTACCTGAGATTCATTCCTGATTTCAGCCTCCTGGTATGCTGCCACAGCATTTGTAGGGTTGAAAGCAGCACCTTCCCCCCCACCCCCCCCCGCCGAGGGCAGACAAGGGAAAGATCAGCACAAACACGTGCAGAAGCAAAGGTGAACAGGACAAGCTAAGAGCAGTAGCGGGGTATTTACCTGTACCACTGTGGGGACCACTAGGAGCCATGGATGGGGCTGTGTTAGGGACTGCGCAAACAGATGCCAGCCTGTGCTGTAAGGAGTTATCAGCATAAGGCAAGAGATGAGGGATGCAGATGGGTGAGCACATGAAATCATGAAATAACACAGGACTCAGCTTCCTCTCTCTGTATAACTCTCCTCCATAAACAGCGGTTCCACAACAAGAGCTTGGGCCTCTGGCTGTGACACTGCCTCCCTCTCAGAGCGGCCAGGCCAGGAGGCTCCAGGGTGGCCACGGACACTTGGGTCCAACCCCACAAACAGGCAGCGTGCATCCCAGTGACACAGGATCCTGCCCATGGGATCCCAACGGCTCTCAGGCTGCTCCTGGCCACCTCCGGCTGCAGCTGGTCATTCCCCACAGCAGATCCACACCGGGCAGGGACGGGCTGGCCCTGGGGACAAGCTGCAGGCAAGCACCTGCCTTCTGCCTGCAAACCTTCCCCCTGGGCTGGAAGACTTTCCCCGGCAGCAGCAGGCGTCCCAGGTCGGGCTGCAAATTTTTTTTTTTCCTTTGGACCGATGTCTTTATTCCGGGGACTCCTTGCTTAAACCCCGTCTTCGCCTGCCCTCTCGTGGCCACCCGGCAGACTGCAGCGGAGCGCCCCGANCCGATCAAACGTCCACATTTTGGAAAGTCACAGCCTCGGTGCCTGCGTTTAAGCCTGCCACATTTTAGTGTCGTTTTTACTCAGCAGAGGTTCTTCAGCACCAAAATCAGGCCCAAGGACTAGAGAATAAACTGGTGAGTGCAGCCAGTTCACCACAGCGGTTCACAGCATCACTGTGGGCACCCCTAGAGCCCTGTTCAGCTGCAGGAAACGTGAATCCCCATTTCTCTGCTGGGCCTTCCTGAAGCCTGTGCTGAGAAGTAAAATGGGGAAGGAGCTGGCAGTGTGGCGAGGTTTTTTTTTTTTTCAGTGCAGAAGAAATCTGAAGAAAAGGAAAACTCGACCACATCCCCATCTATTGGGCAGGTCTTTATGTGAGAGGAGGGGGAGATGGGTACCAAAGGAGCCGCTCAAAACACATTCTGGGAAGCTTCCTGGAAACCAGCCAGTTTATCAGTTTGGTGTAGTTCTTTCTTCTGAGGCTTGGCAAGACTCAGACCCTGTATTTGGAGCCGGGTTTTCAAAGGGCAAATAACCTAGCGGTACTGACCCGGGCAGGCCTGACCAGCTCAATGTTTGTGGGCTCCACAGCCATAAAACATACGTAGTGCAGCTCTGTGCGTGGCTGCTCCCTCACCTCTGCAAACACTGTCTGTGCTGAGCAAAGCTCGCACATGGGCTGGCTGTGCCAGATGCCTGCAGACCTCTGCCCCGCGCATAGTAAGGGAGCGATTGCTATGGCTTCAACTGAACTGCCTGGAAAAGCCATGACATCATTGTTTAAAAAAAAAAAAAAAAAAACAACTGTCAGGGGGAGGAAACGCAGCCATGATCCAGGAAAATACAGTGTTTATTTTGCAAATGCAGCTGAGCAAGTCAATGGGAAATAGAGGTCATGGCTATGCAGCCTGCTTGTCTGGGGCAAGTGGGGCTGCCAGCCCAGCCCAACCGCTTCCAGAAGTGACAACTGCAGTAATCAGAGAGGTAGCGAGCTCAAAGACAGACAGCTCCCAACAGAGAGGGGATAAACCTAAGTATGTGTGTCAAATGAGGACAGTATGTGTGTCAAAACCCCATCATGAGGACAACCAGCTTTACTAAACATTAAAAACCTACCAGGGAGAGGTGGAGAGAGGAAGCAGGCAAGGGAGCAAGGTGGGAAAGGAGGTTTTTGCTACTCCCAATGCTCAGGCAATATCCCATTTGTTGTCATTTTTTCCCCCCACCCTGTGCCTAACACAAATAAGCTGGTGAGGGTTCGTGCTGGGCTCAGTCCTGCTGAGCAGTCAGTGGGGTGCGCCCAGCCTGCGGGGTGAGAAATAAGCTCCTGCCCCAGGAGGATGCACATGAAGAGAGGTTTTCTGGCCGAGAGGACCTCACCCCACGTAAAGCCTGCCTCGCAGCAGGCGGGTGCTTGCTGCAGGCTGCCAGGCAGCTGTCCTGCCCAGCCAAATCAAACAGCAGGAGGAGGGAGAGGCTGGCTCCAGCCAGTGCTCAGCCCTCGCTTTTTTGGGGGCTTCTTCATGTGCCAGCAGATCTGGTCCGCTGGGAGACAAGCCAGAGGAGCTGGGGGCCCTGCAAAGCAGCGCTGCAAATTGGCTCCCCTCCCATGCAGGGCTGCTTTGGTTGTCTCATGTCCACCTCTGTCCCATGGTGTGTTGAAAAGCCCATCCTCTTCAGCTCCTCCTTACTGCAGCCCCTCCTGATCCTGCAAACAGCCAGGCCCTCCCCTTTCAGCTGGTGTTTCCAAGTCCCCCCCACTGTGAATCACGCCCCCCCCCCAGTCCTGCACCAAAATTATCCATGAATTAACTAAACTAAAAATGAAACAAGCCCTGCGTGGCTCAGAACCCACCCCAGGCCATGCTGAGCAGTGGCCCGGCTCCACACCAGCACTGGTTGCAGCTGGTCCTGCCTGTGTAAGTCAGAGAAGCTTTTTGCATGAGGCTCTTCAGTTTTCAGTGAGCCCTCACCAGCAAAGAACTGCTGGGTTGCCTGCACAGAGCACAGGGTACTTGCATGCACCCTGGGCATCCCCACTTCCCAAGGGCCTGGTCACCCCATGGCTTCACCCCCTGCCTCTCTGCACAGCCACCCAAATGGACCAAAGCGTCTCCTCTCCCTACTGGGGGAGAGCAGGGCGACTCCCTCTAACTGGGCTTTCTCAGTTCTGGCCTGCAGTCAGTGTGCAATGGCTGGAAGTCCAGAGATGCTGTCAGCCAGCAAGTTTCTGGAAAGGGTTACAGACCCTGCTCCACTGAACCATGGCACAAGGCAGCCAAACCAGCAGCACCCCCCCACCAGGCACTGGAAAGCGAGAGGAGCAGCAGGCAGCCTTCTTCCCTGAGCAATTCTGGCAATTGCATCGGTTTCCAAGAAACATAAATAACTACCCAGCCATCTGGAGCTGGCCCTGGGCTGGTCAGCAAAAGGTCTCTCCCAGGCTCTGCCCTATTTCTGCCAGCTATTCAGTACAAATGCAGAAGATACCAAGGAGGCGGCACAGTGGGACAGTCCCTACCAGGATGCAGAGCAGTGAGCTCAAGTCTTGCTCTGACCTCATGCCAGAGACCATCTTCACTTGACCCTGGAAAAGGCTGCTTCAGCCAGCCCTGCCTTCAGCACAGGGCTAGAGCTGCACCAAGGCAAGAGCTAGTGCCAGGGCTCGGGATGCTCAGCCCCTTCCCGGGGCACCGACTGGCCTTCAAGGTGCTTAAGGAGAAGGACAGGCAAGAACAGACCCCTCACTCCATCATACTTTACTTTTCTTCATTTTATTCTTTTATTTGTACAGCTATATTTTACAGAACGCATTAATGCAGTTTAGACACAGCCCAAACCCTGTCTCCCGAGATTGTTTATAACACAAGCATGTAAAATAAGACCAAAAAAACCAAAAACAAAAAAATAAAACATTCCCCGATAGAGAGTTCCACCAAAACTCCTTTTGCAACATCAGGCTGTACCTTGAAGAAACTGAGCTCAATATAGTCCATACATTGAAAACTTCCATTGAAAAGAAAGGCACCGTGCGAAACCACATTTTACATATATACAGACTGAGAACTAGAACAAAAAAAAAAATTACACTTTATTATTATTTTAAATTCCTTCTGCAGCTTTGTTGGTTTAATACACACTTTTTTGTAAATTGTAAACCTTCACTTGCAAAAAAATACAAATACACTGATGCATTTAGACAAAATATTTTCTTACTTGTACAGATGCAATACTTTAAAATATCTCGTTAAGTGCTCTATCATAATAAAGATTCTCAGAGTGGCTTCTGCCTGCAGAGTCCAACTGAGCCTTTAATGCATTTTATATATTTTTAATATAGCTTTTTTTTTAAAGGTCTATATATATTTATTTTATATATATATTTATATATTTATATCTATATATATTTACAACTCTGCCATAGATTCCTTCACCTTTGGTTAAAAAAGTTAAAGCCCTCTCTTTAATAGCATACTTTCTCTTTAAAAGAACACACATTTTGCATACAAAAGAAAAAATCTGTTCCCATAAATCAACATTACATTCCTCATCTTCAAACGGCAAAGGCTGTGAAGGTTAGACTCCAGAGTTTATCAACACTCCACTGCACAGACATTTAAAATGACTATTTTTATTCTTTATGTTTTATATACAATAAGATCTGAATAATTTTATTTTTCTTTTTGTTTCACATAACTGGGAAAAATAAAACCCGTGTATTTGTAATTTTTTTTTTAAATTTCTAATGTTTTTCCACCTATCTGCACTATGGGTTTAGAGGCACTCCATCATGTGATGAATATTTTTTTCCTTTCTTTTTTTTTTTTTTTTTTTTTTTTTTTTTTTTTCTTTTTTTTTTTAAGTTTTGTAAGTTTTCTTTTGACAGATTTTCCCCNCTCTTCAGTTTTCAGTGAGCCCTCACCAGCAAAGAACTGCTGGGTTGCCTGCACAGAGCACAGGGTACTTGCATGCACCCTGGGCATCCCCACTTCCCAAGGGCCTGGTCACCCCATGGCTTCACCCCCTGCCTCTCTGCACAGCCACCCAAATGGACCAAAGCGTCTCCTCTCCCTACTGGGGGAGAGCAGGGCGACTCCCTCTAACTGGGCTTTCTCAGTTCTGGCCTGCAGTCAGTGTGCAATGGCTGGAAGTCCAGAGATGCTGTCAGCCAGCAAGTTTCTGGAAAGGGTTACAGACCCTGCTCCACTGAACCATGGCACAAGGCAGCCAAACCAGCAGCACCCCCCCACCAGGCACTGGAAAGCGAGAGGAGCAGCAGGCAGCCTTCTTCCCTGAGCAATTCTGGCAATTGCATCGGTTTCCAAGAAACATAAATAACTACCCAGCCATCTGGAGCTGGCCCTGGGCTGGTCAGCAAAAGGTCTCTCCCAGGCTCTGCCCTATTTCTGCCAGCTATTCAGTACAAATGCAGAAGATACCAAGGAGGCGGCACAGTGGGACAGTCCCTACCAGGATGCAGAGCAGTGAGCTCAAGTCTTGCTCTGACCTCATGCCAGAGACCATCTTCACTTGACCCTGGAAAAGGCTGCTTCAGCCAGCCCTGCCTTCAGCACAGGGCTAGAGCTGCACCAAGGCAAGAGCTAGTGCCAGGGCTCGGGATGCTCAGCCCCTTCCCGGGGCACCGACTGGCCTTCAAGGTGCTTAAGGAGAAGGACAGGCAAGAACAGACCCCTCACTCCATCATACTTTACTTTTCTTCATTTTATTCTTTTATTTGTACAGCTATATTTTACAGAACGCATTAATGCAGTTTAGACACAGCCCAAACCCTGTCTCCCGAGATTGTTTATAACACAAGCATGTAAAATAAGACCAAAAAAACCAAAAACAAAAAAATAAAACATTCCCCGATAGAGAGTTCCACCAAAACTCCTTTTGCAACATCAGGCTGTACCTTGAAGAAACTGAGCTCAATATAGTCCATACATTGAAAACTTCCATTGAAAAGAAAGGCACCGTGCGAAACCACATTTTACATATATACAGACTGAGAACTAGAACAAAAAAAAAAATTACACTTTATTATTATTTTAAATTCCTTCTGCAGCTTTGTTGGTTTAATACACACTTTTTTGTAAATTGTAAACCTTCACTTGCAAAAAAATACAAATACACTGATGCATTTAGACAAAATATTTTCTTACTTGTACAGATGCAATACTTTAAAATATCTCGTTAAGTGCTCTATCATAATAAAGATTCTCAGAGTGGCTTCTGCCTGCAGAGTCCAACTGAGCCTTTAATGCATTTTATATATTTTTAATATAGCTTTTTTTTTAAAGGTCTATATATATTTATTTTATATATATATTTATATATTTATATCTATATATATTTACAACTCTGCCATAGATTCCTTCACCTTTGGTTAAAAAAGTTAAAGCCCTCTCTTTAATAGCATACTTTCTCTTTAAAAGAACACACATTTTGCATACAAAAGAAAAAATCTGTTCCCATAAATCAACATTACATTCCTCATCTTCAAACGGCAAAGGCTGTGAAGGTTAGACTCCAGAGTTACTCTGCCATAGATTCCTTCACCTTTGGTTAAAAAAGTTAAAGCCCTCTCTTTAATAGCATACTTTCTCTTTAAAAGAACACACATTTTGCATACAAAAGAAAAAATCTGTTCCCATAAATCAACATTACATTCCTCATCTTCAAACGGCAAAGGCTGTGAAGGTTAGACTCCAGAGTTTATCAACACTCCACTGCACAGACATTTAAAATGACTATTTTTATTCTTTATGTTTTATATACAATAAGATCTGAATAATTTTATTTTTCTTTTTGTTTCACATAACTGGGAAAAATAAAACCCGTGTATTTGTAATTTTTTTTTTAAATTTCTAATGTTTTTCCACCTATCTGCACTATGGGTTTAGAGGCACTCCATCATGTGATGAATATTTTTTTCCTTTTTTTTCTTTTTTTTTTTTTTTTTTTTTTTTTTTTTTTTTTTTTTTCTTTTCTCCTTTTTCTTTTAAAGTGTTGCAAGTATCCTTTGGACAGATTCTCCCCCCACCCAAGATAACCTCCTCCTGGGAAATCCTTTGCCTTCAGCAGGCCTTGGGGAGCTCTGGAGGCACCTCGCTCGCTGAGATGCGGTACTGCACCTTGGTGTTGGTGATGGCCCCGTGCTTCTGCCGGAGGTGAAGCCGCAGCTGGCTTTTGTGGCGGAAATGCAGGTTGCATTTCTCACACTGCAGGGCGAGAGGCAAAGGCAGAGGGTGTGAAACACTATGACAGGGATGGTAGGGGACACGTCCTTCCCTTCAGGGTGGGGGTCCCACGGCAAACACCTGTCCTCCGCCCGCTACCCCAGGATGCTGTGCCCATTATACTGGTGGACAAGGAGAAAGTGGGGACGTGGTGGGAGAAGCAGCACCTGGGGGCACCCCACCCCAGGCTTTCAGCAGCACATTTCCGTTTATGGGATGCACAAAGGCCGAGGTCCCTTAGGAGAGGACCCTGGCTCTGATGGACGTAGCTTGGTAGCACCAAGCTCCTTATCTAGATGCTCAAAACCAGCTACAGGGCTATTTCAGGAGCTGCTTTTGACCCCTGCCAAGCTGGATGGCTCCAGAGGGATGTTTGGATGATAACCCCTGCTCCGATTCCCTCTCCAGTGGATGGGGAAAGCCAGAAAATCCTCAGCAAAGAGCTGGGAGCCCCCAGGGCTGCAAGCAAGGCAGGGCAGGCTGCTCGGTCAGTGCGGGTGCCACAGGCACAGGGGACCCCAGGCCAGGCTGTCTGCTCCTTTCCCCCATCCCCGCACACAGCGGGTGGCTGTAATTTAAGCCACAGCTATTTGGGGAAGTGTGACCTTCTTCCAGATGGGATGGAAGAAAAGAGCAGCTAAGATGTACCCAGCCTGGGCTGCACGTCAGCGTTTCCAACGCAGCCGCTCATGACAAAATACCACGTCGGCATTGGCTAATGCATGACAGGGGGACGGGGCTCAAGGAGCGGGGATGTGACCTTGGCATGGGGCCTCATGAGGCTGGCGAAGGGCACTGGGGTGCTGCAACCAGCCCATGTGAATGCCCTGGTGTCTTCCCAGCCCCGCAGGTTTGGCAGCATCCTCCCCCAACCCTGCTGAGAGTCCCCACAAAAAAAAAGCAGGGTCACTCACATGATACGGTTTCTCTCCCGTGTGGATTCGAAGGTGACTTTTGAGGGTCTGCAGGTGCCGGAAGCGTGTGCCGCAGATCTCGCAGGGATATGGCTTCTCCCCAGTGTGAATGAGCACATGAGCACGGAGGTGGGCCACCTAGAGAGAGCAGCTCCGGGTGAGGACAGCCCCAGGGATGAGGGCATCCCACCAGCAGCTAGGGCATCCCCATGGCAGCAAGTGCATCCCACTGGGAGCAGGGTTCTGCCCAGCTGTCTTTTTTTGGTCTATTGGTTCCTATAGCTGGGAGTCAGGGCCACACGTGTCTGAGGTCTGATATCTCCAATCCTTAATAGCAAATGGAGGAGAGGAGCTAAAAACAACAATCAGGCTTCCTACTAAGCCAAACTGGCCCACACGGACCTTAAGGCCCCTATTTATCCCACAACACCGTGCGAAGAGCTGCCCAAGGCAGTGAGCATGGCCCATCAGCCTCCACCCTGCCATAAGGCATCACCAGTCTTGGGGAGGAGGTCCAGCCACGTCCCACCTCCCCAGGCACTGCAGGTCCCGGAGGCCACATGCACCTGGACAAATCTGGCTCCGCAGGTCTCGCACTTGTAGGGTTTCTCTCCGGAGTGGATGCGCGTGTGGGTTTTCAGGTTGGCCGGCCGGTTGAACTGTGCCCCGCAGATGTTGCAGCGATACGGCTTTTCTCCTGCAGGGCCCAAAAGAAAGGGTGAGGGATTAAGTACAGGCGTGCTCAGCCCCCATGATCCATGGTGCTCCCCAAAGCTAAATCCCTTCAGGTGCCAGACCCCACGGCACGAAGCACTAGCCCTGACTCCTGTCCCTTTTGGAGATGGCTGTGGACAAGTAGCATTAGTCAGGACAGCTTGGGGTGTCCCCAGAGCAGGGTGAGCTCAGGAGGTACCCAGGCACTGTGGGTGCATTTTCTTTTTTGGGTTGGGAGCTGCAGCCTTCGGGGCAAGTGAGAAAGCCACGTAGCTCAGCCAATGAGGATTAACAGCATCGCTCCTCCCAGCCCCACGACAGCAGCTGGCACCTGCATCTCCCTACAGCCATCAGTAAGCCATGCAAGGCCACCTGCTTCCCTTCGGGCTCCTCATGGTCCCCAGCACATCCCGCCTCGGCCATTTGTCACCTCTTCAGAGGAGCAAAAAGAGCTGATAGAGTGGAAAGCCAAGGCACGCCCAGCAACCCGGCTCCCATGTCATTATTCGGTTACAATCACCGCTGCTGGTCCCCGGTGATGGGGGGAGCTGCAAAAAGGTTTTAACTAGTTTCTTTAGGATGGTTGAAGATGGGCTGGACAGGGAGCGGGACTATCCCTTCCTCCCTTTTTCTTCTGTTTCCAGGCTTCAACCCCACGCACCCTTGAACCCTGCCCTGTCACTTGTATTGTCTCATTCACCTGCGCAGCCCTCCTGGAGCTCAGCTGAGACTGTGGGAATTTATGTCTAATTCAGTGCAGCAGCACTGAGTCGTCAGCACAGACTTCCCTTCCCCAGTTAGTGAACTGGCTGTTGACATGTTAAGCATTAATAAAAGCATGAAAAAAAAAAATCCCTAGGTTTGTCAGCAAATGACTAAACCCTTAATATCCCCTTCCTTTCTCAGCTTTCATTGTGCTGATTCACAGAGTCCATCCATTCACAGATTTTCCCATCAGCAGAGAGTTTCTGCCAGGCTAGATATGATCTGGATTTCTAGGACGTATGGGAAAAAAAATCCCAGACTTCTCCCTAAATGTTCTTTGGATTTTTTTTTTTTTTTTTTTTTTTANCATCTGCTCCCAGCTGTGCATTTTGCAACACGCCTTTAGAAACAGTGGTGCCCAGTGCTTTACAGCAAAGGAGCTTGAGCTCCATCCCTGCTGTGAGGCCAGGCACCATCTCCCCCGTTCCCAGGTTTGGTGCTCTGCCCAAGGGCTCCCTGGCAGTGCCAAGAAAAGCACCTTGCTCTTCCCGTCAGGGACAGCTCGTGACACAGAGCAGGGGATGTTGCACCTGGGACAAAGCCAGCCATAAACTCCTGCATGCCCAGCAACCCACAGCCTCCTCCGTAAGTTATCCCCATGGCCAACACTGTACCTGTGTGGACGGTTTTGTGGCTGGCAAGGTTCCCCTTGTAGCGGAAGGAGGCCTGGCAGCGGTCACACTTGTAGGGCTTGTCGCTGTGGACTTGCAGAGAGTGTCTCTTGAGAGAGGCCTCCTCGGAGAACCGACAGTCGCACTCGTTGCAGAAGAAGGCTCCGTTCTCTGAGAGGGCACAGAGGAGAGCAATGAGACGGGCAATGCGTGGGCCAGCTCCTCGATGGGCCATGGGATGGGTTTGGGATGGTGGAGAGGGGGAGCCAGAGCAAGTGTTGGAACAAGAAGCCGAGTGCAGATTTCATGGTCAGCGCTGCTTGCACCGTGCCATTACCTCCTGCCCTTGTGCACACAGCCACAACATGCATGGTTTGAGAGAACAAAGTCATCACAAGCCATGTCTCCTTCAGTGTGACACAAGCTGCTTCCAAGAACCCAGCATCTCGCCTGGACGTCTTTCAGAGAGGTCCACAAAGGCACTCAAGTTATCAGGCATCCTCCAAAGGATGGATGCTCAGCTCTGGAGCAATGTCAGCACCTTTAGAGGTCTTAAACCTTTACGTGTACAGATCTCTTCCTTGAGCATGGGAAGACCATCATCATCTGAAGTGCAAGGCAGGTCCCCCCAGTAGGAGGGTGCCTAACTCTTAAATGCTGTATGTAGCTTTGAGCATCACCACAGCGGGGTTCCCTCTGTGGTTCTCTGCCCACACTACAGGTGACGATTCTGCATTCCCCCTCCCTGAGCTACAGGCAGATGGGTGCACAGATACTTGTCACTGGGCTTGTGGAGTTTTGCAACAAGATTGCAAGCCTCATTATCTGCATTTCTCCAGATGTGCGCATTGGGCTCCCTGATAATGAAGATATCATGACGGATGCATGAGACACACCATCTTGCCCAATACCCATTAGGGTCATTACATCTGCCAAGCTTGTTCTCCTGGGGTTCTGGTGGGGTGGGGTGCACTTTGTTTCCTGTCCTTAGCTGCCAAGTTTGCAGCAGGTGACTAACTCCCTGCACAAGGTATCTGGACAGTGCTGGGGAAGGGGAGGAAGGAAGCAATTCTCATGTGCGTGTGTCCCTCACATGCATGCACACAGCTGGTCAGCCAGTTAAGAGGGGACTGTACAGCACCTTGGGATCCACCAGCATGAGGGACAGGTCTGACTGCCCATTTGGACACAGGGCACTGGGTGGACAGGTCCCCAGACTGCACAGCCCCCTTGCCTGCTGGTTGAAAAAGGTGACCAGGGATGCAAGACTCACCGCAGCTGGAGTCAGAGTATTCAGACTGGGTTTCCCCCATCTCCTCTCCGAAGTTTGAGCCAGGGGTATGAAGGCACATCTCAGCATGTTGTGGGGACTGGCAGCCACAGGAGCTGCACTTCGATGAATGCATGTACAGCGGAGACTGCCCTTCGCTGCTCCGAGGGGACCCATCCCGGGACCTGTGGAAGGACAGCAACGCGCACAACTGTGAGAAGGCTCTTTCTGTGCTTGAGCTACTGAGCCCTTGTTTGCACCCTTCCAGACACAAGGGACAGCCATGTTTTATGGGGACACTTTTGTAGTGAGGTGCACAACATAACCTGGATCAACAACAGGTCCCTGAGCCTCAATCCTTCAGGTGCCCATCAAATGACCTCAAAGCTCTCTAGGAACATCTAGGTCAAGAGGATAGTATACTCTTCCCTGGTAGCTTGGCCTTTCCAATGCTTACAATCAAGCAAAAGGTCGAGGCACAGGGAGTCTGGTGAAAACCAGGTTGGGCAAATCCAGGCTCCAGAAATCATGCAGAGCTGCCAAAGTGAGCCAGGGATTCCTGACCCAGTGTTCCCAGTTCCATCGCCAGACCAGGCTAGCACCACTAAGGTGGGGACAGCTGGCAGCCAGCTGATGTCACTGGCAGTGCTCCAACAAACGCAGAGGCTTCCACCTGCTCACGGCGGGACTCTCCAGCCCAATGCTACAGCTATTTCACACACTTCCAAACCCTCACCAACAATGCAGGAAGCCCTGTCTCTCTTGGTGGGGGGAAATCTTCTCACCTGTTAACAATATTGTTGAGTCTGCTTGCTTGTGGGATAGTAGAGTCTTCTCCATTCACACTCATCTTGGTGGGGGATTGCACATTGAGATGCTCTGGCTCCATGGACTGCTGGCAAGTGGACATGGGCATGTAGGTGCGAGGAGAGAGGGTTCCCATCTCGTTCTGGTCAGCACTGTCTTGCTTGGTGCTCTGATTGAGAGAGTTGAGGACAATGAACTTGTACTTCTTCCAGTTGCAGGCTTTGGGGTCTGTGGGGCTCTTGGTGAAGAGGGAGCTGGAGCTTTGACTGATACGGGCGTTCTTGCTGCTGCTGGACTCAGTTGGTGAGTTGGGCTGACAGTCTGACTTCTGGGGGCTCTGGGGGCTGATGAGTCCCTTGCGGTCCAGGGGGGTGTTGGTGGGCTCAAAGTGCTGGCTGATCTCATCCTCTGAAGAGGTCCGCTCCTCCTCTTTGGCCACTTTGTCACAAGAGAAATAGGGATTGTTCCGGATCGAAGGAACAACAGGTTTGGGGCCAGAGGCTACGCTGTAGTGCATGTCGCTCCTGGCTTCCTCAGCAGCACCTTCTTTTGGAGCATAGATGGTAGCATGGCACATGTTGGCCGAGATGTCGGTAACGGTTCTCATGTATTCAGTGGGGATTGTCCTGGAGCTGTCGCATGGCAGGATCCTCTCCTTGGGGAAGGCACCTGCCCTTGAAAGTTCGGAGAGAGGCATCCTCATCTCCCGCAACTCATCATCCACAAGGAAGCTATTTAGAGGGAGAGGGCTGTATCCATGGTAGGAAATGGGAGATCCAGACAAACTATTGATCAAGCCAGGTGCAAAAGCCCTCCCACTGCAGAGGGACCCATTTTGGAGAGGCATGCTGTTCTCTGAGACATCTCTGCTCCGATAAGCCATCACCTCTGGGTGGCTCAGCATCCGTCCAGCCAAAAACTCCTCCCTTGGGGTCTTCACAGCAGACACCATCTCTGCTTCACTGGAACCAGGCAAAAAGGAGGGAGATGCAGTCATTTTCACTCCGTAAGGATAAGCTTGCAGATATTTTGTCAGTTCTCCCCCCTCCCACCCAAACACACCGTCCCGGGCTCTCCAAAGTTCACTCACGGCGCTCACCTAGACTTGACAAACCTTCGGCAGGTATCAACCACGTGCTCCATCTGCAGGTACAGCGCTGTGGCCATCACGGCCATGATATTGTTCTCCCTCAAGTTCAGGCGGGACGTATACATGAAGTCCAAGAGGATGCAAAACCCCTCAGGGTTAATTTCGGGGTCCAGGTTGATGACATTCAAGTTGCACTTGAGCTGGTCAGTGAAGATGCTGTAGAAGAGGCCACTGCAGAGAGGAGACAGGAGAGAAGACGAGTGTTACGACAATTCAGAGGAAGAAAGGAGAATTTGTCTGAAATCCCTTAGCACAGAGGGGTTCGTGAATGGGAAGGGAGGAGGAGGCAATTACAGAATTCCCTGAGCTTCCCCCTTATTATCAAGCTTGGTTTCTCAGCTTAGTAAGCGTCTTCTGCACTGCACTTTTCCCAACTGGAACAGCCTGCTTTTAGATCTCACCTGCTCAACAACTCCCCACTGCCTCCATTTAGAAATTCCCCTTTTTTTTGTTGTTGTTGTTCTTACCACCACCCCCTTCCCACTGTGACTCATTTCTTTCAGAAGCCTCTTGGGGCATCCACACTCACTCTTTAACCGGTGAGGGGGGGGAAGGAAATGTTGGCAAAACATTTTTCAGATGTCTTAATAGTCAAACCTTGGCTTTTTCAAATCTTTATACCTTGTCGGCAGGAGACCCTGGAAGGCATCTGCCTTAATTCAACAGGGCAATGGTGGGATGTTAATTAGTGTTCACTAGGAAGCAATTCCAGCAATCGTAGGAGCTGGAGAGGGATTTCAGACCCCACCAGGCTTGGGGGGGGGGGGAATCAACAAAGGTGAGTGCAGCCAGCAGCCTGGGAGTTAAGGAGGAATAGCTCTAAAAATAGCAGCAGCAGGGGACACTGCGGTCACAGAGGACTCCCTCACCCCGGCGAGCATCCAGCCCTCCCTCCCCTCTCCTGTCCCTGCAGAGTGTTTGTGCTTTGCCTTCAGGGATGTGTCTCATGTCTGCTGTGCTCCTGTTTGTCTCCATGGGCTGCGTGTGGGCAGAGGTGAGCATGCAAGGAGGACAGAGGTGTGAGCATGCAAGGAGAGAGGTGTGGGCACTGCGCTGGAGGCGAAAGGTCTCAGCTCTAATCCCATTGCAGGTACAAATTTCTTGGCAGCCCCTTTCGATTCTGCTTCTCTTCCTCTGTTTCCCTCTGTAAACCCCACGAGCCCCCCTGGGGCTGCAGCAGCATTGCTGGTGGCCAAAGGCAGAGGGAACAGGGAAGGGAGGCAGAGAGGCGACCCTGCTCTCACCTGCAGGCCATCAGGACTGTTTTGTGGGCTCTGAACTGCTCCCGGTTCACGATGATGACGACGTCAGTCAGGATATCCCGGCTTCTAAGGCGGTTGAGATTGAGGAGGACATCGCTTGCGTGGCGGGTGAACTGGATGCAGCTGTCTGCTGGCGAGGCCATCTTGAGTCTGCTCGAAACAGAAGGAGGAGGAGGATGGGAACGGAGAAGCGGCCAGGCAAGTACCCTAAACCCAGCAAAGAGACAGCTGCTGCTCTGGGATGTACTCAAATGGCCAACTGCCGCTGGTAGGGACAGCACCAGCTCCTCGGTCCCAAGACGAACTGCCCTGCACCACGCCAAGCACCTGCCAGGCTGCCCGGTGAGGTCTCCTGGCCAGTGGCGAGACCTAGCATGTCTCAGTCCCACCCAGCAAACTGGCAGGCAAAGGCGACCAGACCCTCCTGAGGATTAGCTAACCGGCTCCTCTTTCTCCCTGCCTCGCCCATGGCGGCTCCACCCCAGCCCACTCCTCCCACCACCACCCGGGTTCAACTCTATGAAGCTCCCAACACAAGCTTCCCAGCCTTCAGATCTTCCTCAGGAGCCATCCCCCTCATCCTTCTGCTGGCTGGCTGCAAATCCAGCCATGGGAATCAAAACAAGCCTTGAAGGTCCCAACTGAAGCTGAAGGATTTCAACATCTGGAAAATCCAGCCCCAAGTGGAGCACCACCGCTCACCCACCAGCAAACTACTTTCCTGCTCCCAAGTGGTGGCCACTCTGGAGAAGACCTGTCCACAGCTTCCCAATGAATCGGTGGTGGCAGTGATGAGCAGAACTCATCTAACCTGCTGGGCTGCTACCCACACCACAGCCCAGTATCTCCCAGTGAGCAAGGCTTGGGTTAGTCGAGGAACATGAAACCTTCCCCCAACACAACACCTGTTGACCCATCTCAGAGGTATCCTCCCAGCCAGCACCCAGGAGAGCCCGCATCTCCCTGTGCCTGAAGTTTGGGCTGGAACGTGCATCTTCAGCGTCAAATTCCTCCATGATCAACCCCCTCCCACAACCCCGACTCCTCCTCCTTCCTCAGCGGCATATGAACGTACAGTATTTTCTACGGAGCAGCTGCTCTCCTGAAAACAAATTCCAGCTGGGTCTAATGAAACATTTCATTCAAAATGGTAAAGGGAAGGGAGGGGGTTAGGAGGGGAAGCACAAAATTTAAATTTACATACCCAATGCCTCAATTCACAGTCCAAAAGTTTCTTTCAAACCTACAAATAAAGCACAAGAAAACAAACGCCACATTAGCTGGTAATTATGAATTGGCCGTGGCAGGACACAAGCCTGCTGTTTCGCTCGAGTATCAGTTGGATAAAAGCTAGAGATAACAAACCTTCTACTCTCCAGTAAGGTTAACATTTGTTTCTTCCGGTACAGTACGTTCTTATCACAACCACAGGCTTTGAGAATCCAATCATAGCTTCTTCCACACCCTCTAGCCCAAACCATGGGTGTATGCCAAGGAGATTTTCATTTCCATGACTCAGGAACTTAAAGGCAGGTGGGGAAGGGAAGTCAAGCGAGAATTTTCTCACCACTTCTTTCGGAGATAACTCTTCCGCTGCCAAGATCTAATTCCCAGCCGGGGCCACATCTAAGACCAATGCTATATTCCTAGCACCTTGTTAACAGGTATGACTTACACACAAATATCTGCTGCCACTCTGCTCAGGAACCTGGAAGGAGCCTGAATCCAGTCCTCCAAAACAGCTACTGCCCTTCTCAGAATACCCACGCGCTCCAGCCACTGGTGAAAACGCCCTGGGATGGGGCTGCCGAACAGACTTGGGAGGATATGGCCATCAAGTACCGAAGTGACTTGGCCAGGATCCCAGAGGAAGCCAGTGGCGGAGACGGATGAGGACCCAGAACAAATGCCTTCCTCTGGCTGCTGGAAAAGCCTTCCCCTAAACCGCAAGCTTTGTCTCCAGCCACTGGCTTCATGGGCAACATGGCTGGGGCAGCATGGCAAGGAAACCCAGGAGTTAACTGCCTTCCAGAACTCACATTACTACTCCCAAATTTACTTAAAACCAACAAAGATAATTGACGTGGCACCAACACAGGAAGAAGGTCCTCAGGCAGCCGCCCCAGCAGGGAGAAGTGCAACAAATAAGTGAACCAACAAATCCCAAGACCTTCATCACACTATTTTGAGGACCGATCCCCAAAAACCAGATGGAGACACTTGCAGAGACCCAGTCAAGCCCTGTGAGAATGAGTGTGCCCTTCCCTCTCCCTCTTGGGAGATGCGCAGATCCGGAGCCCAGGCTCCACTCACATCCCCAGAGACACGGGGGTGGGATGAAGAGGTGAGATTTAAGGCAAGGTATTACACGCAAAACCCAGAGGGGTATCTTACAGCCCCGTTCCAGCCATCAAATGCAAATCTTCAGAGCTGCTCTCAGCTTGGCTAGCTTAAAACTTTACGCACACACAAAAAGTGACTCATTTCCCAAATACTGCAGACTCTGACCTTTCTGTACACACTCACTGCCAGCCGCTTGCTACCGTCAATCGCAAGCCAAGGGACTCGCGGCGCTCTGCAAGGAGCTCAGCACGCATCCGTGTGTCCGTATGAGCAGACGTATGCATTTGGGGCAGACGGCTGGCAGACTGAACTTGGCCGCGCCGGCAGACACGCTCTGCCGGGCTCCCGGGGACTCACCCCGGTGTCACAGACACGGGGAGGTGACCCATCCACAAACCAACAAAGTTACAAACTGCAAGGTGAACTCTGCGCCCGTGAGCATCACGTGAGAAGCTGCTGCTGTCACCAAATTCCCTTACCCACAGCAAGGCTGCAGCGCTGCCCAGCCAGGGAGACACCCAGCTCCTCTCCCAGAGCTGGACTCCAGCACAGCCCCCTCCCCACCCTCCCAAATTATCCCTCCCCAGCGCAACGCTGCTGCAACGCCCACGGCCCCGGGAGCCGGGCAGGTGCATCCCAAGCAGCTCCCTGCTGCAGGATGTGGGCTCGCAAAAGGGAAAGGGACCTTCCTTCCCCTCGCTATGCTGAGCTGGGTTAACCCTGCCCCTCCCAGCCTCTACACAGCACCAGCTCTGCACCCCACCACGGGAGGATGCTCTGACCAGCGACCAACAGAGAAGGGGACAGGAACAGAGACCAGTGATGGGGAGCAGAGAAGACCACCATGGCCAAGCATGGCCTTCTCCATTGCCCCCCTCAAAGTCCATGAGGCTCCCCCAGGCTCAGCTGGAGCCAGAACATCACCCCAAGCCCCCCGCGCCCCGCCCCCCCCCCCCGTTTTCCTCCCCCGTCC